>OZ038488.1:55810633-56115633 GCA_964036315.1 Acanthosepion esculentum
CAAAGGTATCATTTTAGTTTTTGTATCTACACAAAAGAAGAAATACTTTTATTTCCACAAGAAACAAAATTGGAATAAAAATAAGAGTAAACTGATATAATAAGCTGAGGTTAATGTTTCTTATAAACCTGAAATGAATTGAGTACCATATTTTACAAGTACAGAACTGCCTACCAGGAAGAATGATGCAATCTTATTTTTTAGTACTTTTTAAATTGCTTGGAATTCTTAAACAATTATATATTTTGTAATGAGCTAGAAAAATGTTATTTGAATTTAGCATGGTTCATGGAAAAATCAGATAATAATTTCAGATTGATTGATTTGGGACACATAAACTTATAATAAATACTTAAGTTATTTAAACCAAGCCAAATTTTAAACTAATCTTTTGAAATGTTCTATCTTATCTATTTATATATGCATACATTTTCTGATTACAATCTTTTCCGAATATATTATTTAAGTGCTTCCTATCTATGTATCACTCACCTTGTAATATTTCAATTTTCTGTTTAAAATGATAGCTATTCCATGAGCAGCTGAAAGAAAGAAAATCCCATAGAGATAATCAGATATCTCAGAATCAGAAGAGAAATATGTAAAAAATTATTTCTTGATATGAACATTGTCTGTTTTCACAAAAATGAAAATAGAAGGAAGATACATAAGAAAAAATTGCAAAAACTTATGTTCCTGTTGATAAGCCCATTTTCTAGTTTTAGCCAGTTAGCAACAAATCTGAGCTGATAAGTCAAGTATAACTGATCACTACTTGCAATGACCATAAGTAATTAAAGGGGAAGACATATTGATGACTCTCTTTATGCATTCATACATGTTGACCTCCCATTCAATTGTACATCATCGATTGAGTTTCAGGCAAGTGAAAGCCTTTTGTCATTGCTTCTGTGCCTTTCACAATTGGATGCTTTGAAGGGAAATACACATCAGAAATTTTAGGAGGTTGGACAATTGGAGAATAATAGATGCCATTGTATATCCTTCTTCTGATTAGGGGTAAGGCTTCTTTCTCATCAACCAATGATGTCTTTCAGTCTTTGAATAGAGCTTGGGAACCATAAGAATTTTTACCTTAATATCCTTATAAAATCCTTCATGCTAAAATGTAGTGAAAAGACGAATTCAAGTATAAATTATCTGAAGCTTTATTCAAATCAGAATGAAGTGCATCCAAGCTGGACTTATTTAAATATAGACTACATGTAAGGGGAGATAATCCATACCAAACTGAAGTAAAAACAATGACTGTGATTGTTTCCTTTGAGCAAGGTTTTAAAACTTTATACTATTAGTGCTACTGTGGACTATAAATAAAATGAACATTTTAAACAGATTTAAATCTAGTAGAAACCACTAGACATCATGTATCAATACATTTGAGAAAAGACACGAACATGGAATTACTACTTATATACAAATGCACCCCAGGAAGAGTAAACTTGGTATGCAAATTTTCTTGAAAGCAGAAAAGAGAATCTTAATGTTCAGTTCTAATAAACATCACCGATGGAGATTCCTGGTGTAACACAATAGTGTTTGAGATATGAAAGCTGAAATGCATGACATCATAAAGTAGATATTAGTCTATTTGTAAAATTTATAAAATTCCTCTGTATCTGAATCAATTTTGTATATCAATTCTTACCCTTTACTCTGGATAGTACTTAATTTTTAAAAATTGTATTAGGACTTTAGAAGCTTCTTGTTTAGTTCATTGACCAAAATCTAAGATTTATAAAAAATATAGTGCATGCAACCATTATGAAATTTTAATTGTTGCAGTTTTTTTTATATGTTTATGGGTTTTCTCTCACAATAAAGCAAACAAATTTATAAAATTAAGGGAACCATGTTATGATTCATACAAATGACCAAGAAGGAGATAGGCACCTATTGTATTCATTAGACCATTTTACTATTGTTTAAATATAAAGTTAAATTAATGTAAAATACTAAAGGCTTATGGCTGCATCATGTTGAAATACTAGTTTCCATACAATCACTGAAGATAAGCAACATTGAGCCTGGTCACTACCTTGTTGGGTGACTGCTTGGGATTACCAGATGCTGTAAGCTTGGATGAATGGTTGGTATAATGGATAATGACATGGAATGATTGTTAATCTGAGAGCTGAGTTCCAATTCCTGTTGGACTTGTTATATTCACTTATTAGTCTTGGGAAAGATATGAATCCACCTCTTCTACTGCAAACCATTAATTAGTAAGACTTGTATCACAAAACCATTTTTATCTCAAAAAAAATTCTTACAATTCATTAAAAATATTTCCTCTCTTTCAATAACATGCAAAGATTTGATGAGCAAATCAATTAACAAATGCTAAATTAAATATTTATTTTCTAAATGCTTGTAATTATCTGAGTTAGTCAATTGAATTTATTTTTGGATTATTATTCAAATAATATTCACATTTTAAATTCATTTAAAAAACAAAAACTAAATTTAATAGATTTTTCCGTCATTTTGATTTTGTTTCTTAACAGTTGAATGCATGCTGTTGTTTTTTTAAAATTATCATTGCTTTGATTATTTTCAAAACCAAATATAAAATTTTTTTAATTTAAAAATTTTTTTTATTGCAGAATTGTCAATTTGTAGTTTAATTACATACTTTTTTGTTTGTTTTTTTAATAATAATTTTGCAAAACTACTGAATTTTGATGAGTATGGAAAATCTGAAAGAAAGACATTGGTAAAAGAAAGAAGATAACAGAGAAAGAGCAACAAGACATGATTGAAACTTTTTAAATATTCAAGAAATGTAAATGAGGCAGACATAAATAATCCCATCATTTTTGACAGGTAATATGCTAGTAAGGTAATATGCTTTATATTCTTATAAAGAATATTATGTGGAATGAACTTTCTGTCTAAATTTAAGCAATGAAGGGATATTAGGTACTTATCAGATGGGAGGGGGCTGTACAATATAAGTTCAATAAAATGAGATTTAACTTTATATATATATGAGCCAAAGAAAAAGAGTAATTCAGTCAAAGAAAAACATAGAAGTTCAGTACAGATTGTCTGTCTTTGATTAAATAAACACTGTCATATCTTATTGTGTATTATATTTATATAAAATTTATAGTGCAAATAAAATGAATAGATTTTGAGGTGATTATTTCATGAGATTACAGTGTATTAAATTATTTATTGCTAATATTTATATTCAACGAAATACAAAAGTTTGTGAAAAAATTCTTAGCTATTAGTGAATAGTTCTACTTTTGTAAGCAATTAGATATATATAAATAAAAAAAACTTCTAAGACAATGAATATGACAAATCATTTGACATCATATTGGTCAATAAATACAATGTGGCTGAGAATCCTCAATTCCTTTATGGTCCAAAAGAGTGATTTTGAAGTATTATGTTAAAAAAATTAAATATAACCATATGAAAAGATGGCCTGTCAGAATATAGAGGCAATTTTAACTATTTGTAGAAAAGCCATACTCTAGGTTATCTGTCATGCTTTATTGTTGGATTCCTAAATTATACTACACAAGAAGACATAAACATCTGCCAAAAGCATTTTAGTAGGTTCTGCTTTACTGACAGATGTCTACTTGAAAGAATTACTTGCTTCCATGATTAAGATTTATCATTCTTTGTTCTTATTTTCAGCTTTTGGACACATGACATGAATAGTTATCTTATCTTGCATAATAACAACTAAATGATAAGAATACATATTCTATGCAGTTGACCATTTGGAAAACAGTGAGGGATTAACTATTTCAATGATAGATCATGAGACTAAACAATAACCATTGTTATATTGAAAGTCTTTTACAATTTTAAACTGATTCACACATTTTCTCAGAGTAGTATGTTCTATTCTTAAAAGAAATAATCAAATTGTTCATATACAGCCTGAAAATCTATCAAAATATATAATTATAACATTGTCTAAAGCAGTGGTTCCAAAAATCTTTTTTTTCTCTGGGACACTTTTTTCGAATGAAAACTTGCTTTTGATAAAAAGTACATTTAAAAATAAAAAACAGAGTGAGGGTTAGAGATAACTGCAGAATTGAAGTCAGAAAATTATCATTGATAACTTTCTCCTCCAATTTGAAGAATCTAATTACTATATTCTTAATACTTGATATAATGCAAAAATATCACAATGATAAAATTGGTCAATAATTATTTATAACTATTTATACTGGAGATCATGTATGCAATTGCAAGTAATCCATAATAATATTTTAAATTTTGAAATCATATTTATTGTTGGCATATGAATTTTTTAAAACTGTTTCTAAATCTTTGATTGTCTTTCAATCATTCTGTCTCACCTGCTATTCTCTTCTGCCACATCTATAAGGCATGCTGCACCATTTGGGAACGACTAATCTAAAACCACATATCTAAGAGTGTCATAGAAAGTTAGCTGATATACTAACCTCATTTATTTTGTTGCACATGTTTATATACAAAAGTGGGGATGTCATTGGTTTATCAAGGCTTTTTAAATTTGAGAGCATTCATGAATGTTCATCAGGTGGTTGAAATGTCAGTCAAAACATGTGGAGGACACAAAGTATTATAAGTCTGGCAAAAAGTAAGCAAGTAATGAACATTCTCAAATTTAAAAGACTTGATAAACCAATGACATCCTTGCTTTTGTATATAAACACAAGCAACAAAATAAATCCTTATTGCCTTGATAAAGTCCCTTGGCTAAGAATAGTTTTTCCTTTTGTCTCTTTTTATTCATTTTATTTCTCTACAGATACACTCTATCTGAAAATAATTTACACACATATATATATATATATATATATATATATATATATATAATTAATAAACAATAAAATCCCAAATCACCTTATATGGGGAATAGCCTATTTCAGCAGACAAAGATATCGGTTGTCTTAGCATCCCTGGTGTGGACTAAGTTCATGCTAGAAATAGAAATTTAACTGTTAAAGCTAAAAAAAAGACTAGTTGAAAAACTAATACAGAATTAAGCTCTTTTTGTGGATCAGTTTTAATATTTTCTATTACTAGGATCCACTTGCATTATGTACCAATGGATTTCTTATCTTTACTATATATATATATATATATATATATATATATATATGTGTGTGTGTATATATATATATATATATATATATATATATATATATATATATATATATATATATATACATACAATCTCACAGTAATATACTAATTAATATATCCTTCAGATGATCATAATTTATTTTAAGCTATACTCATAGTACAAGGAAATGTAAAAATTTTCATCATTGCAAGTCGTAACAATAATGATCAATCACCTTAAGCAAATTGTAAATCCATAGTACAATGCATAACAAGAGATCTCACAAATGCTTATTGGGAATACTAAAATAGTATACAATATAAACTGTAAAAACTGACTTCAGTTTTTAACCATGAACAAATGAACAACCCAGCCTCAATAACATTTAATTGAATGTAAGAATAAACATATTAAGTATATTTTACACTTAAAACCAAATAATATCACAGTGACGTGAAAACTTTGCACAACATTGACTGATGCATGAAGACATGACACTGAAAAATTGCCAAATAAATATAATGTACACTTATATATGTTCTTTATGAAGCCTGAAAGGGCTCAGAAGACATTGAAGAATTTATGTCCAAACCTTGCTTGGAAAGCAAGAAAACAGTCCAAACTAGAGGAAAAAAGAAAAAATCTTAAACAAATGATGCACTTAATTAACTAGATCAAATATTATACAACAAAAATTTCAGATCAGAATTAAAGTTAAGTATATAATGTATATGTGTTAGAAGCAGGCTGTCGTCTTAGTAATTCATTATTATATTTGTATATGTGTGTGTGTCTGTGTGCATGTGTGTGTGTAAGCACATACATATTTGTCTTTTTATTTTCATGTATTTAAATCTCACACTGTATCATGAAAATATTCTTAGTCTGAGTGTGATTAACAAACTTGCAAAAGAAACTAAAATTAGAATGTAAAAAATGTTGACACATTATATTCACATGCTGACAAGTTACAATGTATTGTTTTATTGGAGACAAAATGAATTATGTCTACTTTAGCAGAATGATGGGTGGTACTGACTAGTAAAAGTTTCAGATGTATGTTTTTATCCAGCAGTAACAGAAAATGTGTGGGTCATGCTATACATAGTTGACAGGAGACTATTGATAAGAAGAAATTTATGAAATGGGATGATTTTATCCTCTGTATATCTGATAACTGAGAGGAGGAAGTTGGCAAGCTAAAAAAGACACTTCATATCAAGCTACTTAGCAAGTTCTTAGATGCTTTATTAAATATAAAACCTAGGCAAACTCTACTATATTCTTATACCAAACTTTTGAGTCTGTATCAAAAATATCTTAATTTATTTCAAACATTTCTTCATGTCCATATCTATGATTCCACTATATTAACATTATTATAAATATCATTATCATTATTATTCAGCTTGATCATTTTATTTTTAAATGTGTGTGGACATTTGGTTGGTGTAATGGATAGCAACTTTAAATGTGAAATCAGAGAGACAAGTTCATATTCTAGTAGGGGTTGTTACATTAACTTACATATATGTGCAAATATGCTTGGGAAAGGTATGAATTCATCTCCTCCCTCCAGCTATTTATTAAATAGCATGACTTATACCTGAAAAAAAAAATCATTGTTATTCCCAAAGAAAATTGTTAATGTAATATTTGCCTGCCAAAAAATTAAAAGAATTATTTTTGAAATCTAAAAAAAAATGCTTCAACTTTAAATTAGCCAAAAAAGGGTTGATAAACTGTAAAAAATCAGTCAATATTTTAAATGTAATCATACATGTACTAAGATTCTGGTAATTTTGGGGTATTATTTTCAACTAGATCACAAAGTTACTGAAACTAATCACAGAATTTCAGAAGTGGATGGAATTGAAATAATATCTGACTCTACTGCCCAAAACTGGTCTGAGTGTTTTAAGGGTTGATACTTGTCCTAGAAGTGGACAAGCATCACTTGTTGATTATGATGTTTTACAACTCAAGGTAGAAGAGAACCTGATTTTTCAGAAGAGCTACTATCCTCAAAAGATAACATAATATAAACTTTAAAAATGTGAGGAGCTTTTATGCAGTTCCTTATGAACTAAAGAAAATGAAAATAGTTTTGATACACCCTTTATTGTCACAAAACCTACAACACATATCTGTAAATGAGATATTTCAAAGATATATATGTATTAATTTAACAAAAATATAATTTTGTTTTCCTCTTTATGATTCTGTGTAATAACTGGCAAAAACTACAAAACAAACGGAACCAAGCAATGTTCACATATATTTGTACATTGAATGAAGAACATGGTAATTATTGGGTAAATTATCAGTTTAGTGTAGAAAGGATTTTCAACAAGCTTTGGGGTAGAATAATATCCAATAGATGATATGGAACAGCTAAGACATGGTTGAGATGGTTCCTCAATTTGGAATAGGAGCTAAAAATTTCTTTCTTGTTTATTTTGGGAACTTTGTTGTTTTTAAATATTTGGTAATTTAGGCTTTAAGCACATTAAGAAGGCAAATAGATAGTGAGAGAAAGATAGAGAGAGAGAAAGAGAGTAATTAAGTAGGTTGTCAAGCTTTTAATTTGCTTTAAGTGAATTACATTTACACATCAGTGGTTTTTGAAAATCATTTTATATAGGAAGAAGATGTTTTGGTACAAACAATATATATGCAATATGTTTAATGGCAGAAATAAGTCTTTGGTTTTATATGTTATTAATCAGAACAATTTAACATGTTTTTTTATGCAATCAGTTGGAAAACTGGATATGTGAAAAGGATATTCAGATTTCAAAATTATTTCAGGAATTTTATGAAAAAAGACATCATGCCACCATGGCATGTGCTTGGGATCTTTGAAACAAAAAGAAAAAAGGTAAAAATAAACTCAAAGTAGTATATCAAGGTTTGGAGGATAAATTAAGGTACCAATAAAATA
This sequence comes from Acanthosepion esculentum, assembly GCA_964036315.1. Taxonomy (NCBI): domain Eukaryota; kingdom Metazoa; phylum Mollusca; class Cephalopoda; order Sepiida; family Sepiidae; genus Acanthosepion; species Acanthosepion esculentum. The sequence continues at coordinate 55,818,688 of OZ038488.1, forward strand.
GTGATATTAATGGGTGTGATCTGAACTGAATATTACAAAAGAACTGAATATTGCAAAAGAATTATTTCCTGAAGATGTAAAGCTTCCAATAAAAGTTGTTAGGTTCATAAACACTAATAAGTTACAGGATGTCATCCCAAATCTGTGGATTTGCATTGAGAATAATGCTTACTGCAGCCATTACTGTGGTCACCAGAGAGAGAAGCTTTAGTAAACTTAAGCTTATAAAGACATACATGCAGTCATCCATGACTCAAGACAGATTAAATTCTTTGACTATTTGTCAATAGAAAATGATCTTGTAAAGAAGATAGGTATAGAAAGTTCCATGAAAAGATTTGAAGAATTAATGGCTAGGAAAAATGTTTTAGGTGGGATAATGAATATTTCCTTTAGCTTGTATTAAGTTGCACATTGTAATAAACTTGTTATTTTACATTTTCAGTTTTTCTCTTTGAGAAAATTAAAAATTATACTTGTAAGGACACCAAAATTTAGCTTGCCCGGGGTGTCAGCAATCCTAGACCCAGCCATGATTATAGATATCTATGTATCTATAATTATATTATAAATATGCTAGGTCCCTTCTGGAACAATGATCATGATGTAAGTTTCCTTAGAATCTTAGTCTTTTAATGTTACATTGTTATTTCTGAAAGGCTTATTTATTATTACTGTAATTATCAGCATTGGCATCAATTATGTTTTTGCTAGTAAGAATAATTTCTGTTTTCTTATCAATGAAAATTATTATTTTCTTGAGCAGAAATTCTTTATCTGAATTGAAGTGTCTGCATATATATTTCAAAAACATTCTCTTAGGTAATCAATAGTTGATTCACAAGTGAGGAAGCATAGTTTTTCAAATCATAATATTTTGGCTCAAAATTTATGATTAATAATTTTTCTGACATTGTTGATATGTCACACAACCCAAGTGACAGATTAATGCCTGGTTGAAACTCACTTTTAATTGCAGACTAAAAATACATTCTTTGATGTGAATGTGAAAAAACACAGACAATATTAAAATGGAGGGTAAATGTATATATCTAAATAGTATAGTTATAGGTAAACAAAACTTTTGTTAATATTTCAACATTTATTTCTATCATATTCAGGACACTTTGACTGGAAATAATTCTTGTCCTTAATTTATAAAAATCCAAACATATAAATGATAAACCCATGAATAAAATTTGCTGTTGCAATGAAAGGTAGAATTACAAAAACTAATAAAACAAAGGATTATTGATGAAATTAAAGAAAACATGATGGAAATTGCTTTGCTAGTTGGAACTGTGTAATTTCAGATTCTAACAGGTCAGTAATGTCTTCTGAAGAATTTATAATTTATCATCCAATTTATGACCATAACATATGATTTATAGCTATTAATGGATTTTTGCTGATTTATATTGGCTTATTAATCAAAATGAGCAATGATATTAAATCTTTTAAGAACAATAAATTCTGAATTGAAATAGTTTTCTAGCATTTCCCCCAATTTAGAAAAATGCCAGCCAATATATTAATATATGCCACTTTTTCAGCACAAATCAAGTTATGTTTTCCCTTAGAGGAAAGGAGAAAATCAAATAATCCCTTCAGAAATGTTCCTTTATTTCTCAGCTATTTTTTTTTGCACTTTGTTTTTCATTGTTTTTTCCAAGCATTCTTGTTTATGGTTGACATATTGCAGGAATTTGCTAAACCTGCTAAGAACATTTGAATGTTAAATTCATAAAAAAAGTCTTTAATATATCAAAACATAACTGGACATAAAAAGGTGAGATAAAAAAAATCAAGTATCTTAGTGGCAAAAGAAAAGTGCAGGTAATATTGGAAGGCCATCACATAAATGATCTTATTAGATCATCTTCGTGTCAAAGTACCAGGAAGAGATCAAGAAAAAATGTTATTGATTTATTGAGAAATGCTTGAAGTTATTGACTTCTTCAAACTTATATCAACTTACTGCCTCATAAAATAATTGAATCAGTGAGCTTTCTCTTGTGAGGTCAATGTCATCTCTTCATAGCAGATCAAGAAATACAGTGGTTGGATGCTTTTGCTGTCCCTTTTCTTCTAGATTTTTCTCCATTTTCTATAGCCATCTTCAATGTACAATTTTAAATTATCATACTGTCATTATCTATCAAGCACTTTTCCTATTACTAGCTGCTTGAGTTGCAAGAAAACTTTTACTTTTCTTTGAAAATGCTCAAAGATTGGAGAAACCAATTCTTGTTTCATAAGTTCCTTGCTTTCAATTTGGTATCACTTCACACTTTTTGAAAATAGATTCACTGAGTAGCACAACAGAATTATCAAATGCATTTAGTTGCAATAATATTTGATTTTCATAGATCATTTTACTTATCATTATTATTATAATTATTTTTTTGCTTAATATTTTTTTGATATCAATTTTTGTTGTCTCATATAGCAACTCCTAATGTTCTGTAACCATGAGTAAGCTGCATGGAATGGAATAAAGAATAGAATTGTAGAATTTGAATAATATTCTAATACTAATGGGATATAAATAAACATAGTTGTATACTAGGTGCCAATGAAATAATGAAATGAACTGTATGGCTAGATTTTGATGACAGCTGCTGGTTAGCCTTTATAACCTAATTGGTAAAGCAGCTGACATGTAAAGACCAGATAGAGGATTGAAGCTTAGGTTCTTCTCAGCACTTGTTTTCTATTTTGGTCCACACTGCTTACTAGCAATCCTAGAATGCTGATCTGGAAGTTGCAATTAAAATGAAAAATAAATTTCTTAGATGGTTAATAATAATAATAAAAAAGTAATAATAATAATAATAATAATAATAATAATAATAATAATAATGATGATGTATCTTTGAAGATCTTCAAAAAACTATCAAAATCTTTGTATTTTGAAGTCAAAATCTCAAAAATATGGCACATGAGGACATCAGTAATTCCAGTTGTATTTGGAGCCCTTGGATTGATTGGAAAAGTTTTCAATAGACTCATTGATGGGATTCATGGTAGACCATGCCTTAAAGAAATACAAAAAATTGTACTCCCAAGTACAGTTTTAGTAAAATGTGTGTGATCTTAGTTGTTTTTTGGGGGGGTTTTTTTACAGAAAATGATCATGAAGCCATTTCTGTTTTCTAAAAAAAATGCAAAAACAGGAATAAAACTATCAAAGAAAAAAATATTCTAATTTGCCTTTGTCAGTCATGCAAAATATTTTTTAGAGATTTGATCAAACCATATGAGGAAACCGTTTTCACTTGATGAATGCTTAATCATCAAGCAGAAATGTATGTTACATCAATTAAGACTTTAGGTTTTAATTTTCTTTGAGTTTATAAGAAAGTAGTTATTTACTAAGTGTAACTTAACATAACCATCAATGGTTTCCAAGCAGTTCTGTTTACCCAATTTAAATCAAAAATTTTGGGTCAACCCACAGTAATATTTTGAGGCTCTTTCCAAAGGTGCTGCATGTTTGGATCATCTCCCCAGGCTGATATTATCAAGAAGTCAGCTCCCACACAAAGTAACCATAGTGAGATTCAAACCCAGATCTCATGGTTGGAAAGCTAATATTCTAACCACTTGGCCACATGACCACCAAAACATTAGCATCAACAATCGTGGCATGACTAGCAAAATTAAAATTACAATATATATGAATATACTTACAGCCTAAATGTATTTATATGGATGTAGGGTGCTATTGTAGTAAGCAGTCTACCTCAGTATTTGGGGCCAACCATATTGTTGTATATGGTCTACCTAAGCATTTGAGTCATGAGTCTTCCTGTGAGTTGATGGACCCTATGTAAGAATTGTAATAAAAAATGAAGCTAATTTTTTATTGCCTGTACAAACTGTTTACAAGTTTTAATATTTTAAATACCTTTTAAGATTTTAAGTTTTTAAATTAATATTTTTTAATTAACAGACATTAATGTGTGATAAAATTATACTTTGTACTAAATTTTAATTCATTAAAAGAATTTTTTAAGATAGAGTGCTCACTGTATTAGAAACAATATACAACTACAACAATAGAAATATAGTAATTGACTGTGTACTACAATAGTACTAGATATACTTTCATGTGGTTAATTGAAGACCTAATTTTGAAGCTAATTTTAAGGCAGTCACATCATACACAAGATATAAAATTAGCATATGTACTGCTAGCCCGGGCTATGCCATTGACCAAACTGTATATCCATTTACTGTAGCCAAATTAGCTTCAAAATTAGGTCTTCAAAAGTTGTATGATATATCAAAAATTTAAGACCACTTGAAAAATCTTTTTAGAAGAGACTTTTTGTCATGGATACATTATAAACTTTTCTTACTTAAGGTTACTAAATCTATAATCTAAAAGGTTATATAGACAAAAAGTTATAATCCAATCAATTTATTCAGAAATGGACATTTTTTAGAAAATGAGGTGTTTTACACTTGATCAAAATTATAAGACCAGGGGGTATAAATTGTTAGATCTGGGGTAATTCCAATGTTTTTAGTTCAGTTAGAGATTAGCAATCACTGTGTAAAGGTGTCACCATGCCTAAAGCAAGCAAACTTACCGAAGTTGTGCATGCTCAAATTCTAGATTTCCATAATCAAGGTTTGTCACAGCAGGCGATTGCGGCTAAGGTAAATTGCAGTAAAACTGTGATTTGCAACTTTCTAAAGGACAGTGTGAATTATGGAAACGTAAAGTCTACTGGTAGGCACCCCCAAATTTCTCTGACATTGAGTAGGAGAATAAGACGGGTTGTTGTGAAAGCCAGTGGACTTTCTTTTAGTAAAATTAAGGCAGCCACAGATGCTGATTTCAGTCCAGTAACCATCAGATGACACTTACAACAAAAAAGCATGGTAAATAAAATGCCTCATTTTATAAAAATGTCAATTTCTCAATAAAATGTTCAGATTATAATTTTTTGTCTATATAACCTTTTAGATTATAAAATTAGTAACCTTAAGTAGGAAGTTTTTTAATTTTTTCCATGAAAAACAGTCTTTTTAAAAAAAATTTCAAGTGGTCTTCAATTTTTGATCAAGAGTGTATGAGTATATACAGTATATGTGCTTGTACATAATGCTTGTTTAATGTATAACACAAGTACCTGAACAATAAGAAGCTTAAAGTTGGAGACAAGAAAAAAAAATTAATTTTTTAAAGCCTATAAAATCAGATAATTTTATAATTATCTGATTTTATAGGCTTTAAAAAATTAAGATTTTATTGAAATTTACAAAATAAATAGAATTATTATTTTTTAATTTTTATTTAAATTTTGTAGAAATACTTTTAGGTCAATCAGTGACTTAAAATATACATTGGTATGTGTGAACTATTTACACACACAATTTGAATGAAATTTAAATGGATGTGCTGTGAAGGTTAACCTCTGGGTAATAGGAAAAAAGTGGAGCACTTTAAAGTTATTTTAAGACTCCCATAGTTAAAGTGAATATCTTTTCTTATAAATTTAGTATTTGAAATTTAATCATCTTCCCACATGTAGGAAAGAAAGCAGAAGAGAGACAGAGCCAGTAACAGATGACAAATATATTAGATTGTTAAAAAAATAATGTCCAGTTTTAGAATGAACTTTTATTCCTGAATTAATGTATATAAACAGCATTTAAATCAGTCAAAATAAGAACCCTGAACATTTAAAAATTTCTACCATTAAGTTACAATTTATTTATGCCTTTATGATAAAACTCTAAAGGCTTGGACACCAAGAAATCTTTGAATGCAGTTTCTGCATCTTCTTTGATATAGAATGTTTTTTATTAAAAAAAATTGTCAAGATGTTTGAAAAAGTGGTATTCAGTGGACAAGTGATCAGGAGAATATAATGGATATGACAAGGTTTCATATCCCAAGTCAGTGAGCTTCTGTAGTATCATCCTGACAACAACTGATGTTAAATAAGCATTTGATTGTGAACGGAAAGGAATAATGAGGATTAGGTTTTTGATCATGTATTTGTTTAATATATGGGGTGTCTTATAAAGTTGTTGGAAAATCAGTGAAATGTCAATTTCTGTTGCTGATCAGCAGAATGATGATCAGGTGTAAGGGTAGTGACAGGAGTTGACATATTTTTGTGTTGGTTTGACCAATGTCACTTGATATGGTTGTTCAAACATGTTGGTTGATTGAGGTCTATGTTCTATGAAATGGTCATAGTATGAGTGGGTTGCATGCCTGCAGAGTCAGAGTTGCTTTCTTGTGGAGTTGGAGTTGTTGCTTGCAGAGTCAGAGTCACTTTCTTGCAGAACTGGAGTTGTTGTAGTGAGTCGGGTTTGCTGAGGTGACAGCCTTGGCCAAGAGGAAGGCTTGTAACTGGGTAGTGTTGATGTTGAGATATTATCACTCATGATGGTTGGCCTTTTGGACCTGGTGGTGTCGAAGCTGAATAGTTGGCCTGGGAGGGGTAACAGTTGAGTTGACAATAGTGGTCATTGTGGCAGCAGCAAAAATGCCCTGTGAGTCAGCTGGTGGTCTGCCAGCCCACAACTGCCTGTGGTCATTATTGGAGACCTGTTTTAAGCAGATCTGGCATCCCTCAGGGACATCTCTTTTTTGGCAGGAATGTTTGTGATTGGCCAGTGTCACTTTTATTGTTGGGGCTTGTTTTGTGGATTGGAAGATGCTTGACTTTTTTATTTTGTTCTCAGCCTTCATGACATTCACATCTGACCAGCATACAGAATGAATCAGAAAGACATCTAATTGCAGTGGAGTATAACATTGAGCATTGTCAGGAAGCAGAATTGGACCTCTTCAATTAACTTGTGTTGGTCACATTCTGCTTAATTGAATGTGCATTTCATCCAGTTGCTGATAGTGAACTTCAGCTGTGATGCTCTGGTTAAATTCCAGAAAGTTTAAATGGACAACACCAATGGCAAACCACCAGACAATCACCATTATTTTCTGTTAGTGCAAAATTTGATTTTGGAAATGTTTTAGCTTCTGCACCATTATCAAACCACTGAGCTGTTTACAATTGCCATAAAGAATCCATTTCTCATCATAAGTCACTATTCGGCCAAGGAATGGATCATTTGAATTTTACAGATGCAGCATTGAACATACTTCAAAATGTCAAAGTTTTTGACTTTCACTGAGTTCATGAGGAACCTATTTATTGAGTTTCTCCACATGGCTAATTTTCTTGAGATTTTTCGATACTGTTGAAATGCTGGTATCCATTATTTGAGACATTTTTCTGACTCTTTGACATGGGTTTATTCAACTAGTGTTTTCAGATATGGATTGTGAATTGCAGATGGATGTCCTCTATCACATTCATCTTCAAGACTCATGTTCCACTTGCAGAACTTCAGAAACCAGCATTGTACTATCAAATTGCAACTAGATACTTCACTATGTTAATGTTGGCAGCAGTTTGAGGAGAATTATGACCAAAAAAGTAAATGCATCTCTATTTTTTCACATTCAAGATGAGGGGTATATAATATTTTAGAGGAAAAATTAATCATTAGGAATTACAAATAGTGTAACTATTATAACAATATATTAGAACAAACATTTTATTCTAAAATCAGGCATTATTTTCCTTACAACCTAAATAGTTTAAAATGTATAAATGTAGTGTTACTTAGATATATTGTTTTGTAAAATCTTTTTTAATACAACATTAACATCAATAGAAACATCTTTTATTTTTCTCCTTATTTTACAGTAATTATTTCTTTATTCTCAAAAAGTCATTAATAAATTGTAAAGAAATTATCAAAATATTGTGGCTAAAATGCCAAAGAATTTGAAAAAAATCAGTGACTGCAAAAAACTCTAGCAACAATAAATACATGTGCAGATGAAACAGGGTATAAAAATTTTATATATAGAAATGAAATGTTGATGTCATTTATCTTGATGAAGTTTTATATAAAGTCTGTTATTTATGAATAGAATCACCAGCTTATGATTCAAACAAATTTAATTCTAATGTTTGTAGAAAACATCACATTGTCATTGAAGTTATTTTAATAATGATAGTCTGGTGAGCATGTATTGAAACATATACTGCAGTATCAAAAGATTTGTAATTTTATTTGTTCTGAAAATAAACTATTTTACCTTTGACCGAGTTTTTCTTTTTATTCATCATATTTGCCTTCTTATCATGAAATTGATTCTATACAATGGTTGTCAACTTATCTTCTACTCATTATTGTTTAATTGTATTTTACTTATTTTATTTTTAACAAAAGTTTCTTACATCATTTATTTTGTTTAAGGAATACATATAATTATTCTATTTAATAACAGTTATTTATAATTAGTGAAACTCATTAAAAATCAATGCAAAACATGAAAATTTATGAAAGTTTTGAAATTAAAAAAATAGCTATAGCCAGGATATAAAACTATAAAATTATTTTAAAATTTTCTTTTAACAAATTTGGTAAAATAATTTTTGTGTTCAAAGTTAACTTCTGAGGAATCATTAAAAAGTTAAATCTTTAAAATTTAGCCATAATTATTTATTTCAAAACTCACAAATAATTTCAAAGTTTAGAAGCAGATGATTAAGTGATCAAATTCCAAATACCTTAGATGTTTTTTTCTAAATTTAGCTGCACAATGTGCCAGACTAATCTGTTTTTTATTTGATAGAAAAATAAGTTGGACACAAAATAATTCCTGAGCAATAAGATCTTTGTTATTATTGTACTATAACTGAATTTACGCAAACAGGGAAACCATAACAAAAATTAGTGTACTGGCTGTTAATGAGGATTCCTAAGAATTATGATGATTGCAAAAATTACCTAGAATAAAAACCCTGAAATGTAAGTTTTTGTATAAAATAAGACTTAGAATAAAATTGAATAAAACTAAATAATTAAGTGTTTTATCATTGGTCTTTGATCATCTAAGTATGAGGTCATCCCATAAGTTCTGTCCGAATTTTAACTTTTTATTAAAATGAACAAAATTTAAAGAGTATTTTATAATGTCTAATGGAGCTGAACATTATTTTTATGTTTAGATGCATTTAAACTGATCAAATTTTATTTCAGAGACAAAAAAAAAAATTTTGTTTGATTAAAACCGTGCTAACATGGAAGTTTTTTTTTTTTTTTTTTTTTTTAAGTGTATCACCCCAAGCAAGGCTGGAGGCCACTATCACACAAGGGGTTATAGAAGGGTTGGAGGAAGAGCAGATAGGAGTGGTAAAAGAGAGGATGTGGAGAAAGAGAAAGACAGTGGGTCGATCAAGGCAAGGGGGTTACAGAAGATTTGGAGCGAGAGCAGATCCAAGAATCATTTGAGGCACATAATGCTTTATGAGTTCAAGAAAGGAAACTCAGCAGCCAAAGCGGCTAGAAGCATTCACTCAGTTTATGGAGAGGAATGTGTGAATGAAAGAACTTGCAGAAGATGGTCTGCAAAATTCAGAGCTGGATATTTCACCCTTGAAGCTGAAGATCGAACCGGACGTCCAGTTGAGTTTGATGAAAAGCATTTTGAAGCAGTCCTTGAAGAAAATCCTGCTTTATCAGTTGATGAATTGGCAGTGGTTCTCAGTTCAAACCATACAATTGTTCATCATCATCAACAACTTGGAAAAGTTCCTAAACTTGGAAAATGGGTGCCTCATGAATTGTCTGAAACAACCTCAAATCCCTAGTTGACATCTGCTCTTCTCTCCATTCTCGCCAACTTGTTTCACCTTTTTTGGATAGACTTGTGACTGGCGCCAAAAAATGGATCTTTTATCGAAATGTTAAGCGTCGTAGACAGTGGCTTGGTAAAGGGGAAGGACCCCAGCCACAGCTGAGAAGAGAACTTCATGGGCAAAAGGTTCTTCTTTCAATCTGGTGGGATTGCCAAGGAATAATCCACTAACAATTAATACTCAAATATACTGTCAGCAATTAGAGCATTTGAACCAAGCTTTGAGGAAAAAAAGACCTGCTCTAGTGAATCGAAAACGGGTGATGTTTCATCAGGACAATGTGTGACCACACACAGCAAGGATCACGTCACAAAAGATCGAAGAACTTGGTTGGGAGAAAATTCCTCATTCACCTTATTCTCCCGACCTTGCTCCTTCAGACTACCATTTGTTTTGTAGCTTACAGAATCATTTGGAAGAAACAGCTTTTGTAACACAGGAAGGGGTTAAAACTGACATTTGTGAGTTCTTCGAATCAAAGCCAAAAGAATTTTACAGTAATAGAATTAGTAAGCTTGTTAATAGATGGAAGGAAGTCATAGATAATCAGGGAAAATACATTGTTGATTGAATCTGTAATTAAATGTAACATTTGGTCACTTGTTTTCTTTATTCAAAATTCGGACAGAACTTATGGGATGACCTGGTATGTCTGGATTCAATTGATTTGTAGAATTAAGTCAGAGTTTTGTTGGTGTCTTCGTAATCAACCACTGTTATTTGCCTTTTTCAATCATTTTTTTTTCAGACAAATAACATATATTAGAGAGTTGTAAGGAAAAGCAAGAATAAAGGACTACCTATTAGCTGTAAGAATACAGAATGCATAATATGAGCTATGTAGTAGAAATATCAAAATCAAACAGGTACAGAAATTTAATGATCGGGCTAGCTTAGAAACAGACAAAGGAAAATGTGACAGAAAACAAAAGGCATATAGCAATAATAAAAAATGTCTTCCAGAAACTAAGTGAGGAATTAAAAGATAGAAAAATATCACTAGAAAATAGTGCAGACCTGCTATGTAATATCTAATCTTCTATACAACAGCCAATTCTGGAAAATTTCATCACAAATGAAGAAGACACTTAATGTGATTGAGATGTAATTGCGCTGAGGAATACTAAGAATACTATGGCAAGAGTATGCGAGTAATGAGGAAGTTCTAAGTAAAATAGGAACTACAAGGAAATTTATACTTACAATCAGAAACATACAGTTAAAATTTCTGTGACATATGAGGAAAGAGGTCATGGAGAATTTAACACTCACAACACACAGTAAAGGCAAGAGAAGTGGAGAAATCAATGAATGCATGAATGGATGGCAGATAAAGAAGGATGGTAAAAAGTAAAAAATTACTTAGAGTGACAAAAGACAGGAAGTTGTAGAGAGCCATGATTGCTCATGTCCTGAAGAGCACATAAAAGGAGAACATAGAGTGTGCAGATACTGTCACCTTGGAAATATCTTTTTAATTATAATTAAACACAAAGAAACACATACCTACAAATTTGCACATACACACATAATATACAAAAAAACCTTTTTAACATTGTAATGAACTTGCTTACACCCCTTTTCTCTTATCTATAAAGGATTCAACTTCTCTTTAACTATGTTGTAATACTGTATGAGGTCTGATCAAAAAGTATTGGGACAGGTACTATAAAAAACTACAACACATAAATTCAGTATTTAATCTCCTTCGAAGTAGTGCTCTTCTGAAGCCACACATTTTATCCAGCATCATTTCCATTGATGGAAACATTCCTGGAGCTCCTTTTTTGGGATAGCAAGCTGCTGTGTAGTTCCATTCTCTTGGATTTCCTTCAGGTCTTGAAATTTTGTTTCTTTCAAGTGGAATTTGATTTTTGGAAAGAGGAAAAAGTCACTAGTGATGAGATCTGGGAATATGGTGGTTATTGGTCCTGGAGAATGTGTGCTTGATCAAAAGCTCCTGCACAAGCTGCACTGAATGGGCAGGTGCATTATCATGGTGGATCTACCATTTAATGAATGCATGCAATTCTGTCCTTTTCTCGTGAACAGCATCATCCAAATGGCACAAAGCATCCCAATAGTACTCCTTGTTTATTATCTGACCAGATGGAGCATACTCATGATGAACAGTATCCTTGGAGTCAAAGAAAACTGTCAACAGTGTCTTCATATTGCTTTGACTCATTCGTGCTTTTTTCAGTTGTGGAGTGTTTGGAATTTTTCTACTGCAAAAACTGAGCCTTGGTTTTGGTGTCATAACCATAAACCCATGATCTGTCACCTGTTATAACTATTTTCCATAGGTTTCTGTTGTGTACCACTTTCCTTTCAAACATTGATATGGAAGTGAGCAAGATCGTTATAACTTTTTTTGTATGTGCAACAGAGTTCAAGGTCAGTCTATGTCAAGCAGCTTCATTCTGGGTACTATAGCTCCATTACCATAGCAACAGTCCTGTTACTTTTTCATCAGACTTTGTATGTACTTGTACAATAAAAGCCAAATTTGGTTTCATTAGTCTTGTGTTACTTCATAACTACTCTTAAATTAGTTCATTACAAACATGTTAATCAGAGTTCCCCTTGTATGGCATCCTGTGAATTTCATGTAATGAGGCAGGTTTTGTCTTCTATCAGCTTTTAGAATATGTCATCGTCAATGCAACCAGATCTTTATTATCAACAAACAATTGTTGCAATGTTTTCTTTACAACAAAACTTTTAGTAATAAAGAACAGATTGATTCAACAACATCAATTTTCTTTTTATCTAAAATGCCAGACTTTCTTCAAAAGAAAATCAAAAGATTAGTTTCATGTTAAGCTTTTGTTATTGCTAAAGACATAGATCATTGTCTACAGAAATACATTTTCCTTATATTTGAACAGGTTTCCAGTCTGTTTTGAAAAATACAATGTTACTTTATGAATAATTATATATTTAAGGAGAATAAACTCTTTTAAACAGACTCTGTGTCAGGTTTTATTATGAAAAACAATGTTTTTGCAATAAAATTGACATTAAGAATCAATGTTTATAAAATTTTCAGAATAACCTAATATTGATATGATAAATATGCCATGTGTATTTCAGTTCATAATATTTATTTTATTATACATATTTAGATATAGAATTTGGTGGTATGAAATTTGATTATGCAAGTAAAAGGTTGTTCAATATATTGGAAATAAATACATATACCAGTATAGTTACTGATATTTTTTTATATATCAGATATATAAAGACAGACATGGTGAGAAAGACAAACAAGATAGGATTGAGATAGAAACACAATTTTGGAATTGTAAAAAGTTGAACAGAGATCACAGAATAATCAAAATAGAAGTTAAAAACATTTATAAGAACAAGATAAAGCTGACTTAAAGAATGTCACAAAAACCGATTTGAGTAAAAAGAGTGATAAGCAAGAAAAGCGGATTGACCAACAAAAAATATGTGAAGAATCTGATGTTGCAAATGTAAAACAAGGAAAAAGAATATTAAGAAAGTGAGCTGAAGACATGAAAGTAACATTAAAGTCAAAGCTGTAGAGAGGCTAAGAAAATCAACAGATGAATGACGAGAGAAGATTATAGAATGTCAAGTATTTTCTATTAAGGTGTAAAATAAGAAGATAATAATTTATTCGGGTATATGGGACATTGTGTTGATTAAAAATATAATTTCACCTTTTGGATTTATTCATAAATAAAAAGCTATAGTGCATTTTTTTAATTGGTATCATGCCATGCAAGGCAGTAAAGCCACTAAGACACAAGGGGTTACAGGGTGTGGAAGAATTAGGAACAGAAACATTAATAATGAGAGGAAAGAGAAAAGAGTAATCAGGAGGACAGTAGATAGTGACTGACATTGCATTTAAATTTTTGCAGATTAAAGTTGGCTGGAAAGCATGAAGCTAGAAGGGAGTTCTATAAGTGAGAAGTATGAGAAAGAAACTGCTAGCATAGAATTTAGTCAGCTCAAGTGTAAATTGATGAGATCTTGACACCAATCTATTACTGTGCTTAAATTTTAAATTTTGTTTACATAAAAGCTGACACCCCAAAACAAGTTATCATCATTATTTTTTTTAATAAAGATAGATATTATAAGTCACACACTAATTTTCTCAGAAAGTAGTGGTTATAAAAATATAATAATTGCTTGAAACGTTGAACATTGTTAACATTTTTCTCATCATCATCATCATCATCATCATCATCATCATCATCATCATCATCATCATCATGTTGATTTTTAAACTTCTTTTGTATTAATTAAGTTACATATAGGAAATGTATAAAATATTGTATCTATTAAGGGAAGATAACTGGTTATGGATTTACTTTTCTTAAGTACTTCAATAATCCATGAATTGCCCAAAGTACAGAAACCAAATATCCCGATGACATTCATTATATCAGGAATAGATAGCTCCCCATATAGCCAAACTTTTACCCCACTTCTTGTTACAATTAGCTCCCTGCATAAAAAGGTCTGGAGATCTTTTAAATAAACTAAAAACAAATAAAAAACAAATTTATGACCAGTTTAAATATAAAATCTTTATATACAAATGTTCCCATAAAGAAATGCCTTTATGAAATAGAATAAAAGGGATAAAAACAAAAGCATAAGGTAATGAAATGAAATCAGCAAGACTAAACAACTAAAATAAATTTTTAAATATAAAATTTTAATATTTCAGCATCTTCCTATTGGCTCTCAATTATAAGCAAAGCTTTTGCACTTTTTACTTCTCCACTCCTCCCTACACATATATTCCATCAACAAAAATGTTACTTTAATCTGATAATGTCCTTATAGAGAATAAAAATGTGTTTGCAGAATTTTTAACTTTGTCATTCATTTGCTTCACTTTGTTCTGATATATAAAAATTTATATACCACATTCATATATATATATATATATATATATATATATATATATATGTTACAATGAATCATTCATACAAAAAGTAAATTAGTAAAGTTAATGATATAAAATGGCAAAATCCCTTCGCTAACAAAATTTTAAAGGTGCATTAACCTACCAATAACTCAATGAATGTCATGATTCTTGTTTTTTAAAATTAAAAGCTGAAAGTTCTTTCTTAAAGATGCAAGTACTTTCGACTGTACATGACTTCAGGCATGGAAATTATTTTGTTTTTGGTAAAATCCAGGTTGCATTTTCTTTTTTTTTTATGAGTTTATCAGTCAATGTGGCATGAACTAAATAGTCCAATAAATAGAGTAATATCTCAGTTGTTATCCCTAATATTTGCATGTCAGATTGGTTCTTTTAAATCAAATATGTGGTGCAGTCAAATTTTTATTAAAATGAATCATTCATACAAAAAGTAAATTAGTAAAGTTAATGATATAAATATAATATATAATATTATATGAAAAGATTACTTAATTTTAAATATTAATTTTACCCCAACTTTGAAGTTTTTTGGTAAAATTTCCAGTCTTCAGGGTTCTGGTTTAAACAATATTATCAATTTTTTTTTTATTTTGAAAACAAAATGGAAATACCTTTTAAAATGCATAATGTAACATTTTACATTTTTTAATTCAGTTACCTACTATAAGTATGAGATATAGATTTGTATATATATATATATATATATATATATATATATATATATATATATATATATATATATATATATATAAGATAAGTGATTCAAAATTAAAAATGTCTCCAGGCAAATGAACCCTGGATTTTGAAGAGAACTGTCCGGCATCATATCTGTCACTACAGAATCATGAAGAACTATACCAAATAACAGCAGAAATCACATCTATTGAAGACATTCTCAAATGGATAACACATGTAACAAATAGAAACTATTGACCTAATCAAGATGTTGATGTTCCACACTAATTTACACAAAAACTTAAGAAGGAAAAACCCTATCAATACTGGAAAAAGCAATAATAGTTTGTGGACTTGTGAAACCTATTTTCCTGCAAAACTGTTTTGAGGGAAAGATTTTATTATTTTTAACTGACAGTTATGCTACCATTACCATATGAAATAACAATGTAGAAAGTGATTTTATTTTCCCATCAATCAGGTTCATCTCACTTGGATTAAATCCAAACATTCTTGACCTAACTTCTTAGAATCCCCCACAAAATGTGTATATCTTCTGTTAATGCTGAGTTTAATAGCAAAGAAGAAAAGAGAAAGAATTTGGCAGCTATTTGTTAAGCATGGAGCTGCAATCATCAATACATGCAAGAGGTGTCTTGCAAGCAGACATTACTTCATAATGGCTCAACATGAAATTAAATGATTTCTCTGTGGACAACTTTAAAATCCTGTTTACTGAACATTGTCAAAAGCTTCAAATAGCTGGAATTCAGCCATTAAGGATTCTGTATTTTTATCTGAGAATGCTTGGCATGCATTTCTCATTCTTTTGCTTTAAATGTATATTTGAATTTACTTCTCGATCAAACCAATGTACAGAAGAGTAAAAGTAAAATATTTAAGTTTTTATGTAGTTAAAATTCAAGATAATATAGTTGGAAAAAATTATTCTGAAAAGTTTGGATCAATTCCTTTCTTCAAACCATGTAAATTTCACTCATCTACACTTAATTTCTATTCAGAAAAAAAAAAACTGAATATCTTCTGAATAAGATTCTAATGGATTTGCATTTCATATGTATATTGTATTCTACTGAATACAACTTGATTTTTCTTGTGTTGAACTAGATTGACTTGAATTTATTGATTCATAAACTAGAAAATAGAGATTTAAAGCTTTGTAAAAGGGACATCATTTAGATAGGATAAAAATTCAACCAACAATAGCGTAAATATTTAGTTGTCAAGAGAGGTAGAATATCTTAAGGTTAAAAAACGTATTTGCTGATCCATAAAAATCAGCTCGCAGAAAACTATAATGACAACAAAAGTTATAAGAATTTGGTATATAACCATAATTTTTGTTAATCCACCAATTAACAAAAATTATGGTTACATACCAAATTCTCTAAGCTTTGGTAATTCCAGTAGTTTACTGTTGATAAAAAGATAAATTATCAATCCACAAAAACATCAAAGTTTGTGATTTATTAATCTGTGAAGAAAATGTTAATACATTTTCTTCACAGATTATTTTGTATATAAGATTACTTCTTGTTTTAATTTTCCAATTTTTTATGATCGTGATCTAGGATCAAGGGAGCCTAATCAATATAAATGCATCCTGGGTATGATGATAAACTACAACCGGCAGCAAGGTCACTGATCAGGTGATTAGAGGTTTTGAAGAGCATGGAACCAATCTCACCCTGAGTAGTAGCACCTGTTAGGGTCCCAGCTATAGGCAAATACTGAAACCACAAACACAAATCAACAGTGCATTTTTTATAATAAAATGATCAACAATACACTTTTTGTAGCAGAATGACAATCAATGCAACATTAAAAATATATAAAATACATTATTATAGTAAAATTGCCATTTTGTGAGCTACAAACTAAAATATCTACAAATCTAAAAAATTTACCTTTACCTGGAAAGTATAAAATTATATGCAAAATATCTGTTGTTGAAAGCATAAAATTACATACAAAATATTTATATTTCAGCATTAAATAACCCATAGAGGTTGATATGCCACTAAACAAAATCAAATCAAAATCAATAGAAATACCCAGTAAAAATTACAGATATTACAGATAGAAAAAAACCTTGATAATCCATTGAATAGGCAGCTTGGTGCACCTTTATTTCACAGGTCCAAAAATATATATAAATAAAAATATCAGCAGATTAGTTTTTGTATATTTCTGTCTTTATAAAGAGAAATATATGTGGTTTAAGTATCAAGTTTAATATTCTATTTTGTAACACAATGTTTTTATAACAATGCTGGTGGATTTAACCCTTGCTGAAGATAAAACCAAACATACTTTTGAATTCTTTTGACCTTTGAAATTTCTTCCAGATAATTTATTTTAGAATGTCAACCATCAGCCCAGAGGACATTTTAAATTTCTGACATACTAGTCTATTTTCAGACTTTTGTGGGAGGGGTGGTAATAATAATAATATATCTCTTGATTCATGGAATATAGAGACTTAAACTTACAAACTGACAGGAATATGAATGAAGACATTGGTTTGTACTGAGGAGAGTGTAAGTCTACTTTTGAAAACTTTAAATATTTGTAGAATCTAAAATAATTTCAAATTTATCTAAAGGTAATATTGATTCATAATTCTTCATGAATCATTTCAGGAAAGTTGATAGAAAAAGGAACCACCAATTATATAAGTTGAGACTCCAGCAGAAAGTGACTTTTATCTGAGATTGAGGGAAAAAATGAAAGATATTATAATCTCATAAGTGCAGCAATAATTCCTGATGTTATTTAATAAAATCAACTTGAAATATTTTACCTTCAATGAGGAATCAGTAAAACAAAGTTTAATCATAATTTTTAAAACCTTAAATTACTCCACATGTCTAACATGTTTTGGGAAAGCATAGCTTCTGTAGTGGGTGAAAAAAATGGATTATTCACACACACATACACATACACATACACACAAAGTAGTTCACAGTGAGTGCTGGTGGTGATAAAACAATATATATATTTGCATCTGCCTGAATTTCTAGGATGAGGAGTTATCATTATTTGCACTATTTATATTCAAACTATTGCCTTCATTTTTGTTGTCATCATCACAACATCCAGCCTTCCACAGTTGTATCTGGGTAAGCTACAGGCAATTCTTTATTTAATCTACAGGGGTAAACTGTTCTTGTTCCACTGCCCATCATCTAGTTCTTATTTTTAGTACTGCTCAGTTATTGCTTGCCTGTTTCCACTGAGTCCAAACATACACTGCCCTGTGCAGACTTGAACTCACAATTACTGTCACCAAATACACAAACCAATGCATTAATCCATTAGGTCTAATTGTAGATCAATTCTCTGGAGTGAACATGGAGCCTTAAACCTAACTTGACTAATTGCTACCTGTCATGTTTTGACAGCTGCTGTTGAAGACCAGCTGTCATTTGTCTTTCTTTATTTGCAGCTTTCATATTGTATTTATTTTTATGCTAGGACTACTAAGAAGGTCCTCATAGCCTAGTATATATGCTGATTCTTTCAGACATCTAACTCTCCAGTGTTCTTCTTGTCCAATATTTTCACTTCATTTCACAAACAATCCCTTTTCCTCCATACATGATCAGCCATGCGTGATTTCATTGTCTCATCTCTCACTATGGCTTTTTGATGTTTCTCCAGCCTTAGTTTTAGGACTTGGCTACAGTGGAAATGCTTCTGAATATTGTCCTGATATTGTATGGACTACATATTCAGAAGTGTCTCTAAGAACTTCTGGTTTTAAATTAGATTGGTGGTATTTCAGAGCTTTTTATAGCAAGCCTTGTTCTGGAAATAGGTGTTTGCCACACACAATTTATGATAGCAGCATAATTCTCAGAGTCTTTGCCCATTCCCATTCATTTTCCGTATAACATAGTGATCTAACATGTCTGAACAGGACTCTTGATTAGAGCCTACCTTTACATTGAAGTCTCTTAGAAGGTAAATATGCTCATATGCTGGGATATGCTTGACAACACTGTAAAGTTGAGTGTAGAACTGGTTTTCACTTTGTGTGCAGCTTGCAATGTTTATACCTTCATATATAAAGAGGTGAAGGATGAGAATTCTCTCTGTGCTATAAGTCCAGTCATATGGAGCAGAGTGTTTCTGGCAGTGAATCCAACTCTGTTTCCTGCATTCATTGACTCCTCTCCCCTGCCAGAAGAAAGTGTAGTGTTCTTCCTTTAGAGACCCACTGTCTGGAAGTCATGTTTTCTGTAGAGCTGCCACATCAATGTTCAGTCTGTTTAGCTCATGACTGATCACTGAAGTCTTATGAAAGTCATCAATTTCCTGAAGGTTATCAGATAGACCTGTATGCATGGTTTGCACATTCCAGCTTGCAATATGCAAAGCTGAATTCATTTTTGTTGTTTGTTTGGTGCATGGTTATCAATTTACTTGTTAATCTAGTTACTATAAGCTTCCCACACCCATTGAAGCATGCAGACTGTGGTGGATTAACAGTCTGCCAGCCAGCTGGAGGTGGGTGATAATTGACCAATGGAATACAGTGGTCCTTTCCACTGTCAAAGACAACTCATGGTGCTCAACCCTGTGTTAGTTGAAAGTAGATTTATAACCTGTAAAATGCTGCTTCCTGTGTTGTGTTCTCACTAAGTGACCTCCCCAGAGTGTAGACCTGGGCAATGCTATATGGAAGTCATATGCTGCTCAGACCACATGGCCCCACCTCTTGGATATACCAAGGTCAAAAGGAATATAGAGCATTATATTTGGAGTTGGCTAACTTGGTTGCAGGAATTGCTGGAAGATTGTTAGTGTTGATAGCCAACAGCCATTTCTGTGTTTGAATATGGCCACAAGGCAGGGAAAGTTTCAAATCAAGGTTTTTCTTCTCTCAGATGTATTGCCTTCCATATATATTATATATACTTATATATATATATATATATATATATATATATATATATACCTTTGTATTTTTACAAAGATACATATTTATTTTAAATATGTACTCATATCTGTAGATAAAAACCTTCAAGTAATATTTACATGCATATATATATATATATATATATATATATATATATATATATATTTGGGGAATGATGTGTGGTAAAAGGTTTTGTGTGACACATTTTGTGCTTTAGGACTTAATCTGATGAAACCTGTCACACAAAAGCTTTTTACATCTTTCCTCCAAAATTGTTTTTGATATTTATATACTGTTATCACACACACACACACACACACACAAACACACACACACACATATATATATATATATATATATATATATATACATATATATATGTGTATATATATATATATATATATATATATATATATATATATATACATATATATATGTGTATATATATATAAAATTTACTATATCTGGGCTTATTTAAAACTATGGAATAATTTGAATCTTAAGACATTTTTGCCTTTTTATACAAGAAAATCAAGGTCTTTTTCCAATCACATGATGCACCCACACAGTTTAGACTTTGTACCCAAACAGACACACAAAAGTATATATGTTTACTAACAAATAAATACTATATTAATATATACAACCAAACATAGATAGACTTAGTAACACATACACAAAGTTGTTGGCTACACACATCTAAACAAATAGATACATGTTCACCTGAAAAAGGTATAATTCTTCAAACAAAGAGAACACATTTCCTTTTGTTTTACTTACTGTTGTTAATGCAAGATAAAATAGAAAATCTAAAAAATTGAAAATTAATATTTTCTTTCCACAACCCACAATATTTCCTTTTCATAGCAAAAATATCATGTCAGATCAAGTCAGCAGATGCTAAAGAGTTGGCAGAAAAATTAAACAAAACTGCTCATAACATATGTACATAACTTACATAGTATACTTTCATATACATATGGGTGCTTACAGTTTGTGTGCTGGCTTGTGGTCATGCATATACATATATATAAATATAATTATATATATATATTTATTCAGCCCATATGACAGTGAACCCTTCAGCATGTTCCTCACGTGGACTTGTTTGCAAATCCTGTACAGAATTGTTGTCTCATACAAAACATAAACATAAAACTGAACTGAAAGACACTCATACATCAAAAACACTGGGAGAGTCCATCATATATATATATATATATATATATATATATATATATATATATATACACTCACACACAGACAGACACACACACACATATATTTGTGCGTGTATATATATATATATATATATATATATATATATACACACACACATACACACACATATATAAATAGTCTCCCAAATTAACTATAGTATTTGACTATCTGTACTTATACTGTGTTCATATCTTGGAAGTATCTTAATTGAAGTAGCAGCAGATGTTTCTTTCTTTGTTTAATTTTACTTATGCAAACTCTTTTTTGTCTTCTAGTTTTCATTATCTACGCAGTATGGTTATGCCAAAGTGAAGTTTAGACATGCTGTTTTTCACTTGGCTATTTGTTATCCTCAAGTTGTGTTTAGCATTTTAGTGACTCATTTTGTGAGTAATCCAAGATTATAATTATCACCTGAAAACACTATGATCACAACTTCCGAGTGATGAAAAAGCAACAACTCCCCTGGTGATATACACTATTTTCACACACACACACATATATATATACACACAGAGGCTGTGAATGGTAAATTGTTGCCATTTTATATTTTTAATTTCGCACATGTGTGTTGTTTGTTTTTGATTTTGTCAACTGCACACTATAGTAGGGTCAGTTGGGCACCATCTGTGAGAAAAAGAGCACCATGACATAATTAACACTGCCAGAAATTTGGAATTAGCATGCTGTGCTGCTTGGCATTCAAGCTGAAAGCTCCAATATGAAGATTTTGGAATGTTTGGGTGTCAATCTAAGGACAGTGCAGAGGATTCGGAAAGAGTTGGGTGAGTCTGATGGTGATTACAAAGATGTTTGGCATGATCATTAGTGATGGTGATGTTATGCCACAGGGCCTCACACTCAACACTGAGGCCTACATCAAGTGCCTTGAGGAGGTAGAGATGCCCTGAGCCAAGAGGGTGGCTGCTGGAAGACACTATGTTCAGCAACAGAACTCTGCACTATGCTACACAAGAAGGAGAACCCAGTCATGGCTGTCAGAAAATTTCTGCAACCACATTGCCCCTTACTCCCCAGACTGCAATCCCCTTGATTATTATGTGTGGGGTGCAGTTGAGTGAGAGACCAACAAAACTCCTTGTAACACCAAAGATGAACTGAAGCCAAGGATTATGGCAGCACTGATCAACTTAAACAACGAGGCTGCCCAGAGGTTGTCTGGAGGGCATGGTTGAAGTCAATAATGATTTTATTGAATCAATTTACTCTTTAGTATTTCAAGATATTTTTGTGCAATTTTTGGTAAATATATCTGTTAAAATGAGATGTCAGTGTTATTTTCATTCTTACATAATTTAGGTAGCAATTTATTCATCGTCGCTTGTATATATATATATATATATATATATATATATATATATATATATATATATATATATCAATTATAAGTTTGGATAATTGATGTACATATATATATATATATATATATATATATATATATATATATATATACTTACTTATATTTAGATGGCCCCATTAAAAAATCTTTCTGTATAAAATTCTAAATTAAGCAGCCAAATAAAAATACACAAATATTTTATCATTGGAAAACCCAGGCAGACACATGAAAAACGGATGTCATTGTTTTGAGCAGACACCCCGACCCCACCTTAACTGAACCTGATTTTGAAAGTAACCTATATTTGATACATAAGTTGTCTAGGGAATTTAAAACCCAAACACCCCTCATTAAAAAGATTGAATTTTTCCGTAATCTTAGCAATTTAAAATATTAAGATTGTCTATGCTTATAAGTGAAGTAAATATGTTAATAGGTTATTCCAAAACTCACTTGAGAATAGAATGGAGCTATTGATTTTAAATTTAATTTTATAATTAAATTTAAAATTTTAGTTTCTGTGTAGTGATGGAACCATATTTTTAAAATAGAAAATAATTATAATATATATATATATATATATATATATATATATATATATATATATATATATATATATATATATATATTGAACTATAAAAATTATTAAAAAATTAAAATCTTCAGACACACTGGGTTGTAGATTAATATTCTTTCATTTTTATTATTTCATTTAGATTCCTTGACTATTTTCGGCCAACATGGCCATCATCAGGAGAAAAAATATTTCTGCTTGCTGGTAGCAGTGAACTACAGAAATGAATGTCTTGATGAAGAAAATGAACTTTTGTCTGTAGTTTTCATTTGTTTTTTATTTTTTTATCTTTTTAACATGAATTTTTTAACATTCCTTGTGTTGGTCAAACAGTCTCTTTTAAGTTGTTATTTGAGATAAGAGCTGGATGGATCCATGCTGCTCTGAATTCCCTTGGTCAGTTTGACAGTTTTATTGGTTCCTGGAAAGGGGATGTGTCTCTGTTAAGTGTGTGTGTGTGTGTGTGTGTGTGTGTGTGTGTGTTATTTGGTTCTTAGGGAGTAAGTGAGTATGATATGTGTAAGTGTGTATATTGCTGTGGGTGTGTGTTATCATTTGGCTCATTAGGGAGTGAGTGAGTATGATGTGTGTAAGTGTGTCTATTTGTGTTGGTGTGTGTATAAGTGTGAGGCCTCAACACCTCTGATTTGATTTGTAGGGTTATATATTAATACTATCTATATTGTTAAATTTATGGTTTATCCCGGCTGGGTAGTGTGTTTTTAAATGTTGTATCCACTTATTTTCATGGAACTCTAAAATCTTTCTTATGTTATCTGCTCTGAACTTTTCTATTCTCTCAATTACAGTGGATTTGGCATGGGTTTTGAAGTCGTGTTTTTCTAGGTGGAAATGTTCTACAGGAAATAATTTTTCATGGGGAGTTGACTTAATTCGATTGTGATAATTATTAATTCTGTAGTGAAAGGGCCATTCAGATTTTCATACATATTGTTTCTGGCATAGTGTGCATTCTAGGAGGTAAATTATGTTATGACTTCTACAGTTAGAGTCGTGGTAGATTTTGAAAGTAGATTTAGTGACTGAGCTAATGAATGAATTCGTGTGTCTAATGTGGTTGCACCATAAACTTCTTTTGTTGTTACATGGTTGGGAAAATCCTGTTGTTTTTGTCATTAGTTTATTACGGATTACCTTGTCCCCGGAAATGTGGTTACTACCTATGATTTCTTTTAGGTTCTTAGGTCTATGATATGCTAGAAGGCTGGGTTCCTTAAACAATTTTTTAGGTCTGGTTTGAGATGTAGTATTTCCCAGCGACTTTTGATTATTTGGTTATCGTAGAGGCAGAGTGGGGTTGAAAGTGGTTACGAGAGGAATGTGGCTAGATTTATTTTTAATCTTGTACATTAGGGTGTCTTCTCTAGATGTGGAAATTGCTTTATTTATTTGTTCCCTGATTAGGTGTTGTTTATAGCCACGTGTTTTGAATTGAGGCTCCAGATTTTCAATGTGTTTATTTAATTCTTCATTGTTGGAACATATCCTTCTGAGTCTAAGTGCTTGTGAATAGGGAAGGTTCTCTTTGAGGTGTTTAGGGTGGGAAGACTTAAAGTGTAGATAGTTGTGGGTGATTTTAGTTTGTAGTGTTGTTTTTTAGCTTCATCATTTTCGTTTTCATCTATGTAAATGCGGGTGTCTAAAATGTTACCGATGTTGTGGATTTTTCATAGTCAAACTTAATTGAGTTGTGCACTGTGTTTAGGGTCATGAGGAATTGGATAAGTTTGTCGTCACTGCTCATGTATACAAAGAATATATCATCGATATATCTTGCATAGAATATGCAGTCGCTACCAATGAGAGGATAGATATGGGTCTCCTCAAATTTTCCCATGAATATTGTAGCATATGATGGAGCTGCAATGGTGCCCATGGCACAACCTCTTACTTGAAGGTAGTGTACTCCATTGAAGTTGAAAGTATTCAATGTAAGAATATGCTCCATAATAACCTCTGTGGGGGGGGTCTTGTTTTCTTCTTTTAGTAAGTGCTTCATGAAGGGCGGTTAGCCCGTCGATGTGTTTAATGTTTGAATAGAGTGACCTTATATCCATAGTCACTAGAATAGAATTCTCTGGAACTCTTTGTATATGATTAATTTTGTTTAGTAGATCTGTTGTGTCTCTGTTGTAGGATTTTACTTCCTTAGCTAGGGGTTGTATGTAATGATCTACGTATTTGGAAATTTTGGTCGTTTGGCAGTTGAATGATGAAATGACCGGCCTTCCTGGGTTGTTGCTTTTGTGTATTTTTTGTGTTGTTATTGTTGGTTGTGATGCTGGTGGTTGTCTGTTGGTGTATTTATTTGGTTTGTTTTGTGTTTGCATTGGTTGTGTGGTGGCCAGTGTAGTTGCAGTGTTTTGTTGTTTTCTTTTGTGGTATGGTCGTTCACTTTCTTCTGAGTTTGACTTGATTTCTCTCTTGTTCTTCTGTCTGGAGGAAATATTCCATTTTAATTTTCTTTGTTTTTCAGTTTTGTTTTTTTGTAGTTCCCTCACTGTTTGGTCTGTGTGAGCTTTGATGGCATTCTTTATGTTAGTATATTCTTCTGTGTCCATTTGTTTCTTTATTTGCTCATTGAGCAGGTTTATTTCCACTTTTGTTGCCATTATGCTTTCCTGGCAGAACTGTATGGTATCCTACATGAGTTCCCTGGAGAAGTCTTCTAATTTACAGTACCATGATGCTAGAAATGTATCATTATGGTTACCTATTGATGGTTCCAAATCAATCCTGAATTGGTCGGTACTAGTTTATATATGTGTGTGTGTGTGTGTGTGTGTGTGTGTGTGTGTGTGTGTGTGTGTGTGTGTGTATGTGTGTGTGTGTGTGTGACAAAGTAGAAAAGTTTACTTGAGACACATTTCATCCTTCAGGACTTCATCAGACTAAATTTGTTATGTTGGTGGGACTATAAAGGGCACAGCAGAGCAATGCTGGGAATTTTAGAATTTTTTTTTATCTATCAGAATTTATTTAGAGTTTTTTTCTTTCTATCACTTTGATATTAGAAGATCTGTCAGGAATGGTGAAAATGTTTTAAGGGCCAGGGTGAAAATTTACTGTAGATGACCTTGCAATTAAGGCACTCTCTAGACATTTACATTATAGTGAATTATTTTCTTCTTTAATCAGAGTAGAATTTTTTATGTCAAAGTTGTGATCAGTCTCATTATGGTAGACAACCAATGTATTTGATGTATTATTTTGTAAAATGTCACTTTTGTGTTCATATCATCTTTTATTTAGACTCCCTGAGGTTTCTCCTATGTATTTTTTGTGACAATTATTACAGGTTTTAGCTTATTGTTTTATTCAGTATTAACTAGGTGTTTTATTGTTTTGGATATAACAGTAACCACTTTTGTGTTGAGTTTAGATAAATTCTTTTTGATTGTAGATGTGATAAAATTAATAGGCAGGATAATATATTTTTTTGATTCATTGGGTTTCTCAGGCAGGGCTATTTTTTGTTTTGTAATATTTTATGGGCCTTTTTTTTTGCATTGAATATAAAATAATTAGGGTACTAAAGATGTTTGAAAGTGTTTTCAATGTATTTCTCCTCTTTGTGTAAATAGTCTAAGCTGCATATTCTTAAAGCTCTTAGGTAGAATCTGATGATTATGTCAGATTTGATTTTGTTGTTATGATGGGAATAGAAATTTATTGGGTGGTTTTTGTTGGTTGATTCTTGGGGGACACCAAGTTTTTAACTGTTGTTAACACAGTGTAGCTTTATATCTAGGAAGGGTAAGGAATTGATGTTCTTCCATTTCACATGTAAATTACATTGTGTTCAACTCTGTTTAGTTCATCTACTAGGTCAGGTAAATCAGTATAGAATACCTACTTACAAAAGTGATGAAAAAATGAAAAGACTCTAAATGAATTTGGATAAATAAAAAATTTTAAATAATTTTATAATTCCCAGCACCCCTCTGTCATGCGCATTTGTTGTCCTACCAACATAACAAATTTAGTTCAATGAAGTCCTGAAGGACGAAATTCATTACAAGTAAACTTTTTCCAATTGGTCATACAATTTCCCCTATACTGTTCTTGATATATAAAGATATATATTGTTATCTTGTATATGTATATATATATATATATATATATATATAATTTCCAAAGATATATATATAATTTCCAAAGATGCCAATAATTATTGTGTGTGTGTGTGTGCATATATATGTATGCACACACACACACACACACACACACACACACACACACACACACACACACACACACACACACACACACACACTTACTTATCGGCACCTTTGGAAATACTAGAAAACAATATCACAGGTTGACCCAAGCCTTGGATAGATGGAACTATTCAGAAGATATTGATGGCTGACAACATACATTTGTTTAACTTTTCTTATGTTTTTCTTGTATGTTTAAAAGTGTTTTCTTTTCTGCTCTTAATGAATGTAAAACATGTACAAAAGGTTGGAGTTTCTGAACACTTTCAGTTAAGCTGAACATTTTTTAAAAGATTCCAATAACAACACATTCACCATCTCACTGTATAAAAAGCACACAAATAACATTTTAATTATCATAGCAAATGTCCACTTAGACAAATTAAGTATAATAAAAAAAATTCCTAATGAGAGCACATGTGGTCTTATCCTCAAGCAAACTATTCCTTAAAGAACTTTGAACTTAGTAACATCAAACAAACACTAGGCAACAACATTTTTCAAACTATTTTATAGACAGCCAAATTAAACTACAGACAAACCTCTCATCTATGGACCCCGCCCCTCGACAGATTTCAGATGAAATGGACAAAATCTGCAGGAAAAATAAAAAAAATCTGCAGGAAAAAACTTCCAAATCATCAGCGATGTATTTAAAAATTTGCGGGCTTAGCAGGATGAGTTGTATTAGTTCTCAAAGTGACCGATGTATAAATGTTTATAGTTTTTATATTATGATCATAACTACTGGTAGCAGTTTTATAACTAAAAAGGAATCCCTTCCCATCTACAATCGGCTTTAACTGACCTACCCACCATTAGTCTGTTGGTGAGAGGTTTGTCTGTATTTCTTTTAAATGTAAGCAATGATGACACAGTTCACAGAGACAATATCAGTAATATTAATATATTTTATTGAAATCACTTGCACAAAAAATACAAACAGGATAAATTTGCTTTTAGAAATCTTGTCAAAATATGCATTACACCAATTAAACAAACTAAAAATATTAAGTTATCATCTATTATAAAAAAAAAAAATTCCAAACATCTAATCTTATTATCAGAAATAACATTTTACTGACAAAATCAAAACTATATCAAGTCAATATTATATGTGAATTTATATGCTCCATAGGGACTTGCATTCCCATTGAAAACAAACCCATAGATAATTATGTTTGATATACCATGACCTACCTGTCAAGATGACTTACTCTATATTTCTCTGACCCAAACTGAATATGGATACATTTAAACAAGCATGGAATTGTACCAACCTTGATATGCACATATCAAATCATACTTATCAAGGACATGAATGTTATATGTACCTCTAACTGCAAAAAGCATTTAAAAATGATGAAAGACCTTATTATAAAAAACAAGAAACCAACCCTTACTAACACCAATAATCAAGTTGGCCAAAATCAACTTGGTGTATTTGGAAATTAAAAATATGTCTACTTTCAGCAACTTTTAGACTGTCTACAATAGCACTAACACACCATTTATTATTAGTATAACAAAAATCTTTGAAAGCATGCTGAAAGCATTTGGAATCAACAAACATTTGAACAATGGTTACATTCATTAAATCCAGAAATGAAAACACTTATGCATATACAAGAAAAACATAATGAAAAATAAACATAAGTACCTTGTCAGTCTTGTTCAATTGTATATGTCTTTTTTTATTTGGGTTTATATATATATATATATATATATATATATATATATATATATATATATATATATATATATATATATGTATTTTACAAAATTGCAGGCTGAGTATTTTTAAAACACTAATAATAAAAACTTTAAACTAAAAGTTACCTCCCTTACATATTCTTAACATAAATTGACTATAACGGAATGTGTTTCATACACATTTATAAAAAAAATTCACAACTATCAATTACATTAATTATTATCTTAGCAATTCACATTCTGAAGATGATCTCGGATGAAATTGAAAGTACTTGGGAAAATAAAAGAAATAACCAAAACTATGGTGTCTTTCTTACTCAGTTTTGTAATAGCACTAAGAAATTGATCAGTGAATTTGAGAGGATTAAAATAAAAATAGATTATTCAACCAAACATGCTTGAATGAAAATATGCATCCTAAATATACACACACACACACACACATACACACACACACACACACACACATAGACACACACACACACACACATATATATATATATATATATATATATATATATTTCTGAAGAATTAATGAATTTTTTATTTTTTATTCTGACATATTTTTATTACTACAAATATTATTTTTGATGGATACCTGTATTTGGGTAGATTCTCCATTTATTTTAAACAATATTTATTTCATGTACTGGTTTGCATCCTCAACAAAACTAAATAAAATAAAATCCATTATTTTTTTAGAAATTGCTTTCCTTACGTTTCTGATATGAAACTGTGCAGACACATTTTTCTGTAAACCTGAACGAGTCAGTGTGCTTTAAAGGCAAAATAGAACCTTGACTTTTGTGATACATTTTGTGGCCAAGTAGTAATGTACACCAGATTGGATGGTGTTTACTTCAGCAAGTGGGGGACACAGGTTCAAATCCTATGAGAGGGCAAGGGTTAGTAGATGAAAGATTGTTTAAAATAAATAGAGCATCTAAAAATATGGCTATCCACTAAAACTAACATTTATATATATATATATTTATTATTACTATAAATATTATATTTTATGATTATAGAGTAGATATCTCTGTTTCTTAAATTGTTGTCTATAACCTGTAATATGCACACACACACACACACACACACACACACACACACACACACACACACACACACACACACATACATATATATGATAAAATATAGTTTTAAGGTATGCTATATTTCTGGGTCAAAGTGTTCAATATCAGGGATAGAGCACATGTAAATATAAAAGTGGACATTGATGTCAACACTGAGAGGCAACAGTCTGATTCATGCTACACGCAATCATCAGGCCATATTGCATTGTGTTTTTGCTCAACAATTTATATATAGAGGTCAGTGATGTATTGTGAATAGTCTATTGTATTATTCTAATGGTTATTTTGGTGGGTAGTTTTGGTTACATTTTGAACTATTCTAGGGGCTATTGAATGGGAATAATTGTGGGTTTGCATGCAATTTTTTGGCTATTTATAATGTTGTTTGTTAACTTTTTTATTTATTATTGATTATTTTATTGTTGATTATTATTACGTTTACTTGTGTTTATGTGTGAATTCATGGTTTGTTAATTTGATTAATATCTACTTAGTTTATTTGCTGATTTATTTGTTTGGATTAATTTATTTTACTTATTTTTGATTATTCTTGTTCATGTATATTTTTTGATTTTTAAGTAACGTGGTAAAAATTTGTTTTTTTGGCTTCCTTTTGAGATGAGTTCTGATTGTTTATTGTCTGGGAACATAATTTTCTCCTCCAGACAGCATTTAGCGTTTACTGTTGCTCTGGGTGTTGACTTCAATGTCCCATTTATATATATATATATATATATATATATATATATATATATATATATATATATATATATATATATATATATATATGTATATATATATATATATATATATATATATATATATGCATGTATAAATACATATTTATCTATCTACATACATATATATATCTGTATATTAAACATATCTGTATATATATATATATATATATATATATATATATATATATATATGCATGTATAAATACATATTTATCTATCTACATACATATATATATATCTGTATATTAAACATATCTGTATGTATATATATATATATATATATATATATATATATATATATATATGTATATATGTATATATGTATGTATATATGTATATATACAAATATTAGGAACTGGAAAACTGCATATACAGATAATCTTTAAATAAAAAGGAATGCTATTAGTGGAAAGTGAAAAGAAATATCTTGTGACAAGATGAATGTTGAATATTTAAGTAGCTCTCTTATAGAATCAGTTAAATGTATTTTGTTTCCATCCAATCATTGGATGATGTTCATCTGGATAATAATAACTGTAATATAAAATAGAAGCAAATACAATTCATTCTGCTCTCATTTTCTCATTAACTGTTATTCACAATAAAGCATGTTAGATAAATGTTTCATACATTGAGAGATGGGTAAAAAATTTGGGCTACCATCAGGTCAAAGCATTATAAAATTGGAATATGGTGCACAACATTCACATATTGAATTCCTAATGGAATTCACTATATAATTATTGGACATTTTTCAAAATTAGTGTTAGGAGACTGAAGTCTTGCATGAACATTGGCCAACCATATAATTTTGAAATGGAATTATGACATTATACATTTTCTCTGTCTTTCTTCAGGTGGTTGGAATGTTGAACTGAACCCTTTATTTTGCTCGCTGGGGTAGACTGTTCTAGTTCCACATGCCATGTCAGTTATGGATGTAATGGATGTCCTTGAGGACACATGGCACAGTGGATAAATGTGTTAGTTAGATCCAGTGACAGGACCCAAAGAGTGTGAGTTCAATACCTGGTTAAGGTGGTGGAGAACTTGGAGAGGGGAATTAACAGAAGATAACTACTGACATCGATTACATCCATAACTGACATGGCACGTGGAACTAGAACAGTCTACCCCAGCAAGCGAAATAAAGGGTTCAGTTCGACATTCCAACCACCTAAAGAAGGCCGGAGCGTACAACAGCCAAAACGTTGTGATAAATATGGCAACAAAGATGAAGATGATAGTCCGTGCAATGTAAATAGTGTACATAATACCTCATCTGAGAAATATAGACAGATGCAAAAATATATTTAGAATATAATTATAAAATTACAGATATACACTTTATTATTCTTATTTGCATTTCTATTTTTTATTTCTATGTAAACAATCTAAAAAAAGCAAAAATACTATGAACAAAATTCTAGTGTAATGAAATATAAGTTGAATTTTAAGTTTGTATAAGGACTCAAGAGAAATGTTATATCCTTTGAAACAAATACCTATTCAGCAGATTAATTAAAAAAGCATTTTTTTTAATCATTTCACCCCAAGCAAGGCAATAAAGCTACTTAGATGCAATAGGTAAAAATGTGAAAGAATATCAGAAAAAGAAAATCATTATTAAGGAGAGAGAATAATAAAAGAACAGGAATTAAGAAGACAGAAGATAACGAATGACATTGCATTTAAATTTTTGAAGATTAAAGTTGACTGGAAAGTTAGAAGCCAGAAGAGAGTTCCACAGCCAAGAAATGCAAGAGAAGACATTGTTTACATAGAACTTACATTTACATCTAGCAATTTAAACTGTATAAAATGATAAAATCTTGCCACTAATCTAGGACTGTGCTTAAATTTGTAAAATCTAGGTATCAGAACAATTACCATGAAAGTATTTATAGAAAAAGCAGAGGTCAAGCTATATTATAGTGGGAAAGTGACTGAAGCCAAGATGTCAGGTCAGGACCATTAACATTGCAGATTCTTCTTTGGGTTTTATCAAGAATCTCTAGATATATAGCAGAAGCACTAGACCAGGTGTGACAGCAATATTCAGTGCATGGACAAATGGTAAAATGTGTAAGATAGATTCTGGAAAACAAACTGTCTAGCATGACATAGTAACCAACTTTCCTAGCAACAGACCTAGCAATGAATTCAATATAATCTTTCCACTTCATGTCAAAAAATGTTAGCCCAAGAAAGCGCAATGTATCACTCTTCTGGAAGTTAGCATCTGCCATGCTGATGAGAGGCAAAAAGAGTTTCTCTAAGACGATTAAAAGAGATCAATTTCATTTTGGAGAAGTTAAAATTAACAGTTTATTTCTTGCACCAGTTAACAACAGATTGTAGGCCATTTTTAAGATCAAACTACCAGTTTGACATTGTTGAACTGATCAGACTTACCATTAGTCAAATTCCTGTCATCTGACTCTTTAAACTTTATTTATCTTCTAACCAACATATGCAAATTGGTAAAATCCTATTTGCCAATCCCAGTGGCGTAGCTAGGGGGCGAGGGGGGGCAGCACAGGAGGGGTGACACAATGTCACCCCCAACAAAATT
This sequence comes from Acanthosepion esculentum, assembly GCA_964036315.1. NCBI lineage: Eukaryota > Metazoa > Mollusca > Cephalopoda > Sepiida > Sepiidae > Acanthosepion > Acanthosepion esculentum. Next base: position 55,852,511 of record OZ038488.1, read on the forward strand.
TTTCAACCAGGCTAAGGTGCCAAAAATAGTCTGAAACAGTGGTGGAGACACAGGGTTTTGCAAGTGGGCATATGACCCCCCCCCCAGAAATAATTTAATCCCCCCGTTTTGTCCCCCCCCCCCGTCAGAGATTTTCTAATAAATTGTCGGGAAATTTGGGAGTAGGAAAAATAGCAATGTTTTCAGCTTTCATGTGTTTCAGTTGCTACAATCTTGGTTACTAACAAGAGACATTGTTGTAACATTTTATCGGATGATCTGGTGTTTTACTCTGCATCATTAATAACAACAAAGCGAAATACGAAGCCAAAAGTGCAACAATTTCAGTCTTGCCTGTGTATCAATTCGCTGAGATACAATTTTCCATTGTGTGAGCGATATACTTTTGAATATATCTACTAGTGTTGGGACGATTAATCGGAATTGGAATCGAGAATCGGAAAAATCGGAACTTTTTGGGGTATCGGAATCGGAATAATGTGTGCCTATTTTCCGATTCCAAAAACGATTCTTTTAAATTTTTAACTTAATTTTCCATTATTGGTACTAATGATAAATATTTATTGTTTTTAAATTATCACTAAAACTAAAAATCATAATAACATCAAAATACGATGTAAATTTATTTTACTTGTATAAAGAAAAACAAAAAAATAAACTTTGCATAAATTCTCTAGGTAACCTTTAATGCAGTTGATTTACAATGTTCCGAAAAATGCTTGAAAATTAAATAGAACATTTTTGTCAAGAAAAATACTTTCAAACATCATTGATAATTATGGTAACCAGAAAATGATGCAACGGAAAATTGGACACCGGAAAATTAGCAACAGAAAATTACGTAATTTTGGTATTGTAGGAACATTTAAGCAACTATGGAATAAATATCGATTGAAAATAGATTTTAGGATCGTTCTATACGGGGATATAATTTTAAATAGGAACTAAGCGCTTCCCCCCAAATAATATTTAAATGACTTTCTATTCGATAGTTTACTTTCGAATTCCTTTCAAGTTTCGAACAGTCACGAAATAATTGATTTTTTCGAACTATTAACAAAATATTAAAATCGCTGACATATTTACGAATAAACCGAAATGTATTATGATGGATTTAATCTGGTAATAGGATTTTTTTAATTTACTACTTTTTTATTAATATAATACAAGAACTAACTGTGTTCTTAGAACGAACACTTAGAAAAATCGATTTATTTGCTTTAAAACAAGAATAAATATTTTAAAATATGTACCTTTCGGCACTTAAATCCTATTAAAACTACGTATTATACTAGGTATGTCCAATTTAGGCCTTTTTAGCGTTTTTTTTTTAGTTATTTTTTTTTTTCAGTTGAAAGACATTAATTTGTAAATTCTTGTAAAAATTAAGTACTTGCTGGAATTTAATGAAATCTTCAGAACTTATTCAGAAATGAATGAACTTATTTTAGAAATGTTTGTCTCTTTGAAAGTCATGGTATAAATATTTTTTTTTTATATCTGTTACCCCCCTCGAACTTAATTTTATGAAAACTCAAAAAAATCTATCTTCAATTGACGTTTATCCCATAGTTGTCTAATTTTCCTAAATTTAAAAGTAAAATATAAAAAGTGATTTTTAATGTTTTTGATTCATTTATTTTATGCTGTTGGGATTTTGCCTTTTTTTTTTTTAATTATATGGTGGGTTTTGTCCGATGTGCTTTTGTCCGGTCCCCTAGCCAGCATTGGCAAACCTTACAAGTGGTTATCAAAAAAGTGTGAAAAAAAAAAAAAAACTTTTGACAACTTCAAAGTCTTGGCGTCAGATGAATTGGTCATTAATAGAATTAGTGAATTCAAACTTTTCGCACCTATACGCGACAACACGTTTTGGCGTCATTTCTTCTTTGATTTCAGTTCATGTGTCTGTACTGGTTGTAAAACAAAATTTCTGAATATATAAAAGGTGGAGTTGGATGGAAATATAAGGCAATAAAATCCCAGACTACTAATAGAAATTATTTTTGGTAATTAATATCTTTGATACCGTTTGGCAATTTAGTTTTCACATTTCCCATCCACTGACAAGACGCACGAAAGACAGTGAAAATTTGTTGTTCTGAAAGTGAACAGTTGCATTTTAAAAATCTTTTGATTTGAACTGATTATTTTGTGGTATTGGATTTTGTCTTGGATCATACATGTAAACAGTAACATACCGGTCAGTAGAGTAAAGTAGAGGTAGAGCATGTATGAAAATTTAGCTACAGCTAACCATTCAGCATAGGGTGAATCGGGGTCATTGGGGTGACATTTGAGCAGACCGCCCCCGGGTGACGTTTACTCTAACTACGCCACTGGCCAATCCTACTACAAATATCATTAATGAAATTTAGGAACAATGTAGGTCTAAGGATAGAGCCCTGCGACGACACTGACATTAATGTAAAAAGATCTAGAAGACAACTTTCATTTTGTGATTTCATAAGATTGAATCAGGTTAAAAATTTATCCAGAAATACCATAACCTTTCAACTTGTGAAGAAAACCAGCACACCAAACCCTATCAAATGCCTTTGAGATATCCAAAGCAACACCTGAAGCTTCACTATTTTTATCTGAAGCTTGATAAATTCTTTCAGCAATAACTGTTGACCTAGAGGAGTGGAAGCTATACTGCTTATCTGAAAGACAAGGCTGTGAGGTTAAATGCTTAACCAATTCAGAGTAGATTAGGACTTCTAGTTCTTACCAAACAGGGATAGAAGGTTAGAATGATCAGACATTTCATCTGAGTTCTTAAGGACTGGAACTACAGAAGAGGAATTCCAACAAACAGGAAAACAAGAGGCAGCAAGATATTTATTGTAGAATTTAGAGAAAACTGTAGCCAATTCAGGAGCACATTTCTTAAGAACTATTGCAGGAATACTGTCAAGTCTACATGCTTTATATGGTTCTAATATCTAATACAATCTAATAGATTATCAATAAGAATGCATTCCAAAAAATATAAAATCCACCAGTTTAAAAGAAGAGCAAACTAAGACTTAGTCCTTAAGGAGTAATGATTAAACACTGACAAAACTTAATAAAATTATGTTGACACTTGCATGTCATCAATCAACAAAATAACTGACCAAAATTTACATTCTTTTTCCACCACCAATATAAAACCTGAATTATTTTTCAAGAAGAAAATTCTGTAGTTGATGCTGGATTAATTTGATAACTGGGTTAGTTTGTTTTTATTCATCTCTGGTTTAGAGATATATATTTTAGTATTTCAGGTTGATTATATATATATATATATATATATATATATATATATATATATATATATATATATATATATATATGTATGTATGTATGTATGTGTGTGTGTGTGTATGCATGTGTAGTGCTGAGTTGGCTCAAAAGGTTTTGTTGCTATATTATAGTAATATATATTAGGAATCTTTGGTTTTAATTAAATACATACAATTATTGATATTCTAACAGGTGTTGTCTTTGTGCTTATTTATAAAAAAAAATATTTTTTCTTGATTCTGATATTGAAGATAAAAATAAAATAAGCAACATTTTAAGCATTTGTACTTTTATATTTTAAGAAAGCTAAAATACAACTAAAATGTTAAAAAAAAAAATTTGCCTAGTATATGAAGAAGGTTCTGTGAATACTGAAATCTACCAAAAATTGTTTGTGAAACTTTATGCCTTAGGGAACTCACTGAATGACTAGGTAATTCAACTGTTAAAGAGAGAGACAATGAGAGAGTGAAAGAGTATGAGAGAGAGATCAAATTGAAGCATTGAGAAGAATCAACATAGCTGAATCAAAATATCCAAATGAAGCGATAAAAATTATTTGCACTAGCTTAGTTATGTTAGTTGCTTTGATGTGTTGCTTTTATATAGGTTACACAAAAAACATTTAAACATATTTCCATGTACAATTTGCTACTTAAAAGGATCTGTTCTGAAACAAACTGTGACTGTGGATTTTCCATATTCACTAGATAATGCATCTTTGAATTACCAAAGTCTCTTGACACTAATTTTGAAAAATGTTCAATAATTATATATTGAATTTATAGAATTCTCCTCATGAGGACTAGATACCTTGCAAGATTGCAAAAGTCATGTAGAGCTGTTATCATTTGAGAAAGATAAAAAGATATGAGGGGAAAGAATTAGAAAGTTGTCTGAAATCAGCAAATAATGGAATAAAATGGCAAACACTTTCAAAAGCTTCAATTATTCTTACTATTTCATCCACAATGCAAAGAGAAAGGCATTACAAAACATACAACTACAAAAAAGATGACATTGATGATGACAACAACAATGACAATAAACTATATAAAAACTGATATATAATATTAGATACAAACTCCTTAACATCTACTACCCAAGACAATGTATCCAATCTTAACAATACCAAAATAATTACAACTACATCCAAAACTATTATGGATATGGTCAGAACCAAAAATATCCATAACAAAAATAAACAGTCACAACTGTTCCTTACAATATATTGGGGAAACTTGCAGAAATTAAAAAAAGCGCATCTATAAACACAAAAAGGATCTTACACATAACCATTTATGAAATGCATTAGTCAGACATAAAAATAAGTTCCACTAGAACTTTGGTTTAAAAATCTTCTCGAAAGAGAAAATAACTTTGATGGACATTTCTTGAGAGTGCCACTATTGAATAAAATAATAAATAATAATTACATTAATAAAAAAAATGTGTGATGACTTCTATAGAAACTTTCCAAAATTCTATTATGTTCTGAGTACTTTTGACAATCAAACATCATCGGTTGTTTTCAGAGAAAAGCAGTAGAAAGTTAAAAAATAACCAGTTTAGCATCTACACTGTTAAAAGTCCAAAGTTTGAACTGAATGTGAGTTCACATACTATAATGATGGACTGGTTGAAGTTATTTGGAACATAAGACATAATTTTGGTAAATTCCTTTACAAGTTTTCACCTGATATTAAACAATTTGACATCAGATGAAATTGTCCAAAAGGATCAACTATTTTGTAATGACCAGCTACTCCTGTTTTCCAAGCACAGCAGTCATCTTAGGCTGTTAGTCAGACTTTGTCATAAACACTTATTCAGGCACATTCAAGTTTGTTCAACACCCACAGAGCCCACCTGTAGTTTATGTTGCAACTATAGTGAGCAGACCTTAGTTACAGTTTCTGGGAGAGACCATAAACTCTGTCAATGTCACTATGTTTTAATTTCATGATGATTTGTGACTTTGTGGTAGTACAAGCATCAATGGCTTCCGAACAGTTCCAGCTACCAGTTTCACTCACAAAGCTTGAGTCACCCTGTGATATGAATTTTAGATACTTTTCAAAAGTGTTGGATGTTGGGTTTGCCTCCTCAGACAAATGGCATCAAGCTCACCTTCCTGACAAATTAACCATCTGGGTCTCATGTTAAGAAAGCAAACATTATAACCATTCTATAATATATATATATATGCATTGTGAAAAAGAGTGTATGTGTGTGTGTGTGTGTACGTATGCTTGAAACAAACATTGCAAGGTTAAATGTCAGTGAATGAAACAGCAAATTATAAGAAATTATAAAGTCAAGTTCTTCATCTAGTTTACTGTGTGCTAGCATCAAGCCTTTTGTATTCAAAAATAAATACAAATATCTTTATGCTTACCACTTTCTTTCTAATTCAGATGAAAAAATGTCATTTGAAGAGAGTAAAATCTACTTTAGGAACAAATGCTGACCTAACCTTTGTTACCTTAAGCTGATTAATTGTTGAGGAGGTTTTTTTTCTTGTTTTTAGTACAACTTGTTTCATAGTGTGTGACAATTGATAAACCTTTGGTGAGGCAGTCAGGTTTCTTTGATAGGATCTAAACTTGGCTCTCATGTCTGAGATCACATGATATGTTTTAATATATTTTTTATATGAGACTTTTAATATATGTGGAATGTTTTGCATGTAAGTCTGTGTAAAGTAGTGGAAGTAATTATAAGACATCTCACAAATATAACTTGTAATTTCAAATATTGCTCAAATTCAATTTTCAAATCAATTTTAACCTTTGAGCTTTCAGTGCATCATTACATGCAAATTTTGAAAACTCAGAAATTCCAAGAATAGAATAAGTATATGATATTATAATTTCTTTGTAAAAACAAATTAATTATGAAAGTGACAATATTTAAAAAGTACAAGGGTTTCTTGTTACTGTAAAGCACAAGTACAGATGTTTTGGACTGAGGACGCAAGATATTCTGTTTTTAAATGTGGTTTCGTACCATCAATGCTATATGCAAGAGATTAAACTAATTCTCTTTTCAAATTGGTTTTCTTTGCTATACCTACATCTTGAAATGATATCTCACAAATTTCCAATAGGATTGCAATTTTGACATTTTTGTAGGCCAGTCAATAAACCTGATACCCTTGTATACAAACCATTCTTTGGTGAGTTCAGCATTGTAAATGTCTGTATTATGATGATGGAATACAAACTTTCTTCTATAATGGTGTTCAGCAAATACGAGATTCTTTTCTAATGATTCTACATACTGCCGAGCCTTCTACATTATGCTTGCCTTCCATCAACTCCACTTCAACTTTACCTTTGACTGTAAAGGTTCCTCACACCATCATAATTTACCTGCCAAATAAATCTTGTTTATCTTCGAAAGTTGATGCTAGTAACATTGTATTTCATCAAGACTATCTAAATTGAACTTCTTCATATCAAAGAATTCTTCTTTCTTCCCGTTTTTTCTTGGTTCATATCACTTTTTCCTTAGTCCACTTAATCTTTATGTGAACATCAGCCGGTACAGCATAAAAGTCTTTCTGGACTGAAAAACAAATTAATTTATAGAGAACTTGCCAGATTCTTCTTACAGTGATGTTAAGACCAAGTTCATTTCGGAGGTCGCTAGATCAAAAATTATGTTTCGATGCCTTTTGAAGAAGGTTATAATGACATGCAGTGCATCATTTTGAAATGTCTGCTTAGTCATTTCTTCATGTTAGACATTTCTGAAGTCTTCAAGAAATGCTATGATAGGTTCTACAGCCATTAAAACTTTTATGGACAATCGCTCACTTCATAACAGGTAAAGTAGTTTGTTTCATTTTTCTTTGGTGAAACATGTTCCTCTTGGCAACTTTAAAGCATGAACAAAAAGAAGTATTTGTGGTGTAAGATGTATTTAAGTGAAGCTTAGAGAAGATGAGGAAAAGTTGAATGAGGGGGGGAGAATAAAAATAAAGGAGTTAATGAAGACAATACTGAAGAGGAATGAGTTGAAAAAGAAGAAAAAGAAGAAGTTTATGAAAGAAAAAGTTTAGATTAACAGGGAGGAGTAGTTGAAAATGAAAAGAAAGAATCCAAGTGTAAGGCATATGAAGAAGATGACAATATACAAGAAGAAGAAAGAGATGTCAAAATAAATTTACAAGTCTTTGAAACCATAAAAAGAATTTCAGTTGATTTCTTCTTTCACAATGGAACCATTTTAGCACCACTATTGAAAAGTAGCAGGCATTGATACAGTGAAAATGTCCTTGCAACTCCTATTTACAGTGTTAAAAGGTTGAAGTATACTTTTTATGGCAGTGAGCACTGAGGTCACATCAAGTTTTACTATTTGCAATGATTGAATTATTTCCTTGACTCAATTTGTTCTCTCCCCCGACCCTGGCTTCCTGTTTATTTGCCCTTTTTTATTTTTACATTCTACATTGACTTTGTGTCGAAGGTCATTAACCCCATCACTTAATCAAAAATTCTTAATTCTAACAAACACAATACACTTTGATTCACAGGCAGAAAAGTGATTGAGTGATATTAGCTTCAGCTTTTATGCTGTATCACTGAAAACTAAAGCTTCATAGCAAGTGAATTTCAACTAAAGCTAGGAAGTTCTAGCAGCTTTGAAATGAGTCATGTACAGGTAAAATCTTTGGCTGTTTGTGCTATACATACATACATACATACATACATCTGTACTGGGTATGTTGATAAACTACATATGGCAGCAAGGTCTCTAATTGGAAGGTTTTGAGAAGCATAGAACCACCTCTTAATTGCTAACCCAGGGTGGTAGCTCCACTTACGGTCCCAGCAATTGGGAAAATAGTGAACCCCCAAAATAGGGTCAAAACACTATCTTAATACAGTGTAACCCGGATATAAGAGAAACCCGGATATAAGAGAGATTTTATATGGTCCCAAATTAGAGCCTGTGTTAATGTATATATAATAGACAAAACCCGGATATAAGATAAACCCGGTTATAAGAGACTTCTTATTCGGTCCCGACAACTCTCTTATATCCGGGTTACACTAAATTGAAATTTTTATAGTGAAGACACCAGCAATACATTTTCATAGTAAAATATATTACCAGCAATATATTTTTGTAAGAAAAAAAATACCTGTAATACAATTTTGCAAAAAATTACCAACAATACATTTTTGTAAAAGAAATTACACATGCTCCCAAGAAAATTAAATTTCAACATTAAATGAACCATAAGGAGTTGTTATGCCATTAAACAAACAAATATATACATGCATACATATATATACATACATTATGTAATATAAAAACTTAAAATCCAGTGTTTGCACATTTTCCCTCAGTACACAATTATTATAACCAATGCTCACATTTCCTACTCCTATATATAATTCCATGTATAAAAGTATTTAGTTTGATGAAGATCTAGAGGACAAAATGTGTTGCAAAGTATTTACCCAAAGAAGAACATTCAATTGTTTAACATTGTTTTGATTTATCATATTCACCCATATGTGTGTGTGCGTATGTGTGTGTGCATGTGTGTGTGTGTAAAAGTTCAGATATAAATAGAATGTATCTGTAAAGAAAATATAAATAAATGACAAAAGGAAAAGTTTTCTTTTCAATGCATTTTGTCTCTTGAAGTTTTACTGTGATAAAGTACCTCAAGGGTTGAAATGTGTTAATCAAGAAAAATCAAGAAAAGTTTTCTTTTTGTTTTTTATTTATATGTATCTCAAATTATCAAACTATTAGACTTTCACCTCTTTTTTGTATCCGCTTTGGATAGGTTAAGCATCTCACTTCACATGGACCTTCTCTCAGATAAATTACATGGCTTTTGCTTTTCTAGGTCAACCTCTGATATGTTAGTGTTTATTGCATAATTTGTCTATCAAGCTTTAAATAAGAACAGTGAAGCTTGGGCTGTGACTTTAGATATCTCAAAAGTGTTTGACAGGCTTTGACACACTGGCCTTCTTCACAAAGGGAAGGGCTATGGTGTGTCTGGCTGAATATTCAACTTGATCCAATCTTTCTTAACAAATCGTGTAATGAAAGTCATGTTGAACAGCCACTCTTCTATTCACATTAATGCAGGAATCTTGCAAGGCTCTATTAAAAAGAAAGAAAGAAAAGAAAGGAAAGAGAAGAAGTGAGAAGAAGGATGATTTCAAATGTTTTATCTTACCTTTTATAATTAATTTTAAATAGTAATCATAATATTAGCTATTTCCTTATAGGGAAACATTCAGCATTCATTAAACAAGCAGCCATTACCATTTTCAGTTTAAATTTATACAATCTTTCCTTTAAAACAATTTTTCAGGAAAATAGATTTCTCAAGTCCAGTAGCTGCTATCAGTCTTTTTAGTTGGGGGTTTCCTTCCTAACCTTTAATTTGAAGTAGTGTGGAATGTCAACATCTTATTATTAATTTCATTTCAAGTTACATATGATATCCATTTTAGCTGTTGATGCTGTTGAAAGTCCTTAAGTGTTTTGGTTTCTACTATTTGGTACATTTCTTTGTTTGTGATCCTGTATCTCCAGTCCACAAGATTCAAAGTAGTATGGTCTTCAGCAAGACTCATGAAAAAATTAAGACTCTTACTCAAAGTGAATTTTGTAAAGACACAAATATTTATTAAAATGACAAAATATTTTTACAATATACAAATTGTTCAAATTACAATATAGGCCTTGCATAAAATTTCCCTTTTGCCCTTTAAATTATACAGCAGATTAACAATTCTTTGCAATACAAATCTATCTATCTATCTATCTATCTATCTATCTATCTATCTATCTATATATATATATATATATATATATATATATATATATATATAGGGAGATAGGCAGTATGTCTGGTGAATACCTAATACATCTTTTAAAAAGAAGAATTTGATACCAACAGTTAAAAATGATGGTGGCAAGCAAAATAGTATGCATTCTGCAAGGGACCAAGCAATTTTGAACAAAACGGTTTGAAAATTGGGTTTCAGTCAGGAGATGGATCTTCCAACAGGACAATGATCAGAAGCATCAAAGCAAATCCGTAAAAGAATGGGTTTGAAATAAGAAATTTCAAGTCTTGGAATGATCTAGTCAAAGTCCAATTGAAAATCTGTGGTTCAAACTAAACAAGGCAGTACATGCAAAAACCCAGGTAATACCAAGCAATTGTAGGAGTTTTGCCAAAAAAAACCCTCAAAAAATTACACTCAATACTGCTAGAAACTTCTTAAAATTTATAGAAAAAGTCTCAACATCATGACCTCAAAAGCCAGAGTCAAAAAATAAAGGTACATTTACTTTTATAAATTTTAAGTTTTAATTTCTAATGAGTTTTGCTAAAACATTTTGAACTGCTTGTAATTCATTTAATAAAGATTTTTCTAATTATAATTTGTTGATTATCTGCAAAAAAAGCGACAATTTTTAAAATATTATCTTTGGGGTTCACATACGTTTGTATATATATATATATATATATATAATTAATTAAAAAATATCAAACACTTAAAATCCAAGGTTTGATATTCTTTAATTTATAATAATTTTGATATATATATATATATATATATATATATATATATATATATATATATATAGAGAGAGAGAGAGAGAGAGAGAGAGAGAGAGAGTGAGAGAGACAGATAGTATGGATAAGAAGCCGACAAAATGATAGGATAAAGAACAAGTTGGAAACAGATCATAATCTAACATGTTTCACTTAAAACTTGGTCAGAGATCAAGATAGAAATGATAAAAAAAATGGTAAAAAGCAAAGAGACACAGAGTAATAGGATGTTGCTTTTGGCCATTTCTTATTGGTGACATGTATCTAAACAATAAGAAATATCCAAACACAAGACTTTTATAATTTTTATCAATTCTATCTTGATCTCCAATAAAGATTTAATAAAGTGAAACATGTTTGATTAAAATCTGTTTCCTACTTGTTTTTATCCTATCATATATACATAAAAATATTAGCTCCTGAAATTAATTTCGATTGAGCCCTCTCTGGTTTTGGGTGTGAATTTGTAAACAGTGACTATTTATGCTAATACTGCACGACTCTTCGACAGAATTGAGTCACTGTCAGTGACTGTGTGTTTATCTGAATCTAAAAATAAACACGCTAAAATTCACCTTCATTCCGTACCGTACGCTGATGGCTTAGCGGGTAGAAGTTCGGACTGACGCAAATTCAGTCGGGTTTCGATCGTAGCTAGAGGCAACCGGACGTCTAGCCACACTGATGAGCTGTGAAACAGCGAAACAGTCTGTCTGTGGATGACAAATATATATATATATATATATATATATATATATATATGTGTGTGTGTGTATATATATATATATATATATATGATTTGTACTATTTGTATCTGTCTCTAATGAGATTGTCTAGGGTTTATATGCAGACAACTTCATGTCATGACCTATAAAAAAATTTTGGGGTAAGTTTGAATTTAGCATTGGTTACATTTGATTGGTTAATCACAGTAAGACTCACAAGCCTCATTTTAATTCTGTTTTTTTTTTTTAAAAGAGGAAGTTATTCTGCTTTTGAAATTAAATTAATTGTTCACTCACCTGTAATTTACCATTGCCTGAAAAGACACATTTGTAGTGTTGACACACAATTGCTAATATTTAGCTCTACATTGTATTGAGCCCACTTTTAAATTAAATGTTACATGGAATTATACTTGATTTGTTCTCATCATACCTGTATATATATATATATATATATATATATATATATATATATATATATATATATATATTTATTTATTCTAATTATAATTTTATCATATAGACAAAACCATTTTACTCACAACAAAGATGCAACTTGGTTTCAGTGCACGATCCTGTTTGTAGGCAAGCACGGATGTAAAACGTCACTTCCTATTTTCCATTTTTTGTGAAGGAAAATGTACATTCAAAATATACATAAAGTATCTAAGTGAAACAATAGTGGTTGTTGATAGCAGTTTGGTGTTGGGTGGACCGGGTAGTTAATGTTGAATGTTGTGTGGACATTTTATCGTTGATAAACATCGGTCAAAGTTTAGGTACGTCAACTCACAAGCGTCCTAAGTATGAGAGGTAGGGGAGGGAAGATAGTGATAGGGGATAATATTACATTTGAGTAGGTAAAAAGGTTTTCGAGTTATCTTTGTAATTATTAGGAGTGTTAATTTTAGGTTTTTCTATAAGATTTCTAAAGTTGGATTGCATTTCTTTACGTTGGGATTATCACTATTTTGTAATCGAAAGAACGTTTTTTATGTATATATAATTATAAAAGGTTCATAGTTATTGAATTGAGAATTTAGCAAGATTGTAGTGTTAAATCCTTAGTATGTCTACAGAAAACGGTAGTCTCATATCTCTGGTTTAATAATTGGGTATTATTCAAGAGTTCAATGATACATATTTTCTCCTGTAAACATAGGAAGCAAGGTTCGCTCAGTGAATTGCAGGTTCTGGCTTGTCTTAGGATTTTCCATTTAACTTTAGATGTTTTTCCTTCTTCCTTGAGTTTCCAAAAATATTTCGAAAGTGATGTCAAAATTAGTTTGGCTGTATTTGTAAAGGAGTTCAAGTGATTGTAATACCTATCCTTAAAAGGTCTGCTAGTAGACCCCACATACAGCTTAATATCTCCGGGGTTCTCATTTGATGAGATATAGGCCATATACACTATGGATTTAGTTAAGCATCTGTTTAATAATGGACATTGATCGGGGATTCTGCAGTTGCATAGTCTTTTTTCTTGGGGTGTATTAGAACTTGTATTTAGGTTGCGTTTATTATCACTATGTAGTTTCAGTATTCTATTGTTATGTGATTTAATAATTTTATCTAAGTTTCTAGAACAGCTGTAGCTAATTTTTAAGGTATTGTGGTTGAAGATCTGGCTTAATTTACTTTTTTTAGGGAAGTGCTTGTTAATTAGAAAAAATCTGACTTGTCAGTCATGTATCAAAAGATACTTGACGGCTTAAGCATGTATCATGCATGGCATATAACTGAATGAATACCTATGTAGTGGAGATACCAAAAAATACTTTAGAAACATTGCGTAGATAAGTAAATACTAAGACGTTATGGCATTCTCTCTTATAAGTTACTGTATTTTCTCAGAAAACTTTCAAAGGAGATGAAGAATTCTGATTTTAGTTTGAATTTAGCATTGGTTACATTTGATTGGTTAATCACAGTAAAACCCACAAGCCTCATTTTAATTCTGTTTTTTTTTTAAAAAAAGAGGAAGTTATTCTGCTTTTGAAATTAAATTAATCGTTCACTTGCCTGTAATTTACCACTACCTGAAGAGACACATTCAATTCACTGTTTGCTGCTTATTTTGTGCTTTTAAAATCTATAATATCCTCACAGTGTAAATATGTTTTTAACTTTTGTAAATGGATAAATTTCTCTTTGATTATCCATAGTAAAAAAATTGAGGACACCTTTTAGTTCTCTCTTATTTATGAGTGAATCCTATTGCTTATGGAGAAAGAAAACATCATCATCTGGCATTATAATTCTCTCATAGATCACCAGAATGAAGGATATGCATTTAAATAATGAAACAAAGATCTTTGCAGAATATATACATTGGTCTGCAAAACAAGAAAAGTTTCCAAACAAGTCTGCATCAGCTGCCAACAAATTCACCTCAGAACTGAGTAAATGATTGATTCAAATCCTGACATAGACATTTGCTTTTGTTTCTCTTAACTTCTTCGCTTGGATTTTGTGCATACATTTCATTTTGAAAATAGAATGTTGGTCTTCAGAACAGAAATAGCCAACTGCTCTTATATAGTACAACAAATATATTCTTTTAAATTTCAGACTAACATATATATGTACATAACAAACACACACATACACATGTATACACACACATGTATATTAAGATAGGAAAATATGACAGTTTTATAAGTGTCTAGGACAAGTAGCAAATAGAAGATAGCAAAAATAAAAATAAGTTAGTTTTATTACTACAGTTCAGTAAGAATACATTTTATAGCTAATGCTGTATACTATGTCAGATTTTATTATGCAAGTTATTTATTCACAATAAAATTAGTATTAATCAAGAGATATTGGTAACATTTCCAAGGGATACTTATATTTGAAAGCACAATTATAATAAGATATGAGCAATATATCGTGCGAGTTTCCTGGAATTGGCATGAAAGGAGCGATGGCACATACTATGAATTCATGATAAAAATTCAGGACGTTGAATTAGTAAATTATAAACATTTCCGATACTTTGGCATATGGATTGTAGCAAATTAACTATAGGAGAAAAGGAAATTGGGCGCAGAATAGTCTGCAGCAAAGGTAGTTTTGCTCAACACTGTAAATTGCTACGAAACTAAAACAGAAATTATAATGTGGAATTGGAAGGAAAGCAGTGATGTCATCTACTTTGAATCCATCATAAAAATTTAGGATAGGAATTTAGTAAATACTAAATACTTCAAATACCTTGGGTTTATGGGTTAGTTATAACATATTTAATATTGAATATAGAAGAGGCTGTGCTAGAGGTAGTTTTACTCAACACCACAAATAGCTACAAAACCAAAACATTAACCTAAAACTTGAGCCATGTCATTAAATAAGCTTTAAGATGTTCTTAAATATAGAGTTTGTAATTAGTGTTGCTGCCTTTGGCTGAAATAATTAAATCAATTCAATGTGGCATTGAGTGGAACAAGGTCCAGATTTCTCACTGGGAATTTTTCCCGTTCTTCTTTGGAGATTGTGTGCTTTTTGTTGGAGCACATGTTTCTTTAGTTTGCACCACAAAGGTCAGTTATATTGAGATCAGGTCATTGTACTGGTCAGTCTTCCAAAATTTGAACATCTTCATCTACAAGTAACTTTTCTGTTGCACATGATAGGTAGCATCAAGCATTGTCATGATGAAAAATTTCTTCATCTTCATAATCTAGCAGAAGACTGTAGTAGACTAATATAGTTTTGCTATTAAGATTTCCATCAACTTTTACCTATTCACTTTTGATGTAACTCCACACTGTGCCCACCAACAAATTTCATTCTGCATTCAATATCAACTGAAGGTCACTATTAAGACTGTATTCACACTTCACTTGTGTGGCTGTTATTTTGGATTGTTTACTGAGGTTCTCACAAACTCTCTTGTCTAACTTTTATGGTCTTCTGGTTTACTTTGCACTTAAAACATTTCCAGTAATAGTAAATGTCTTTTGGTTGTTTGAACACTTTTTCTGGAAATACTTTCATGGTAATTGTTCAGATGAGCTTCTCTCTATGGTATGTAGACTTTTTGAATTTAAGCACAATACTAGACTGGCAAGAAGGTCTCATCAATTTAGAGTTGGGCTGGCTAGATATAACCATAAATTCTATGCTAACAGTTTCTTTTCTTGCACTTCTCACTTGTGGAACTCCCTTCCAACTCCATGCTTTCCAGTCAACTTTAATCTTCAAAAATTTTAAGTCACTGTCAATTGCTATCTACTGTCTTCCTGATTACTCTTCTTTTGTTCTCACTCTTTAGTAATGTTTCTGTTTTCTAATTCTTCCACACCCAGTAACCCCTTGTGCCTGAGTGGCTGTACTGCCTTGTTTGGGTTGAACATGATTAGAAAAACGGACAAAAAAGTACAATATACTCCTTGAGAGAAAGGAAATAGGAAAAAGGTAATTAAAACTTAATTGGATTAAAAGAAAAAACAAAGATAAAAAGTGAAAGAAAAAGAAAAAATACACAAAGCAAACACAAAATGGTGATTTTCAAAACCTGTTAAAGCAAAAACTTACCACTTGCAAGCATGTGAGACTGTTTGAACAGATGATAGAAGGTTTTTGGTTAACTTCACTTCCCAAAAGGGGAGGGTAGGAGCGAGAGTTGGTAGGTAGGTAGGAGGTGGCATCAATATGCTTTTAAATGGATGGAATAAATATCTGTATCACTGCATAGTGATAGCAGGGTGGATACAAAGTATCTAGTCTTATCAACTTACATTTACAGCCCTCTTCTCTTGCCTACCTCTCACTCTCACCCTCTCTGTAAATCTCTCTTTCACAGATTAGTTGAAAACCCTGATTATCCAGTCAGTTTGCAAATTCCAATACCTCAACGCTGCCAGGTGATGGATATTTTTTGCATTAATCATAAAATAGAACAAGGCTATACAGATACTATTGTAAATGTGTACAATTGAATAGGAATAAATAATAATAGTAATAATAATAATAATAATAATAGTAATAGTAACAAATTATGATAAGTATAGTAGACTACTCAAAGTTAATTAAAAATGAATTGGTAAAAATAAAAGAAAAAAAGGAGAAAAAAAGAAAGAAATACACAAAACAAACAGAAAATGGCAATTTTCAAAACCTGTTAAAGCAAAAGCTTACCAATTGTAAGCATGTAAGTTTGTCTTGGAGCTGACTGTTTGGACAAATGATACAAACATTTTTTGTTAACTTCACTAGCAAAGAGAGGTGGGTAGGAGGGTTTTGCATGTTAGTGTATATATATGTAAGTGTTCATACATACATATGTATAATATATAAATGTATATACAGAGAGGGAGATAAACAAATATATATACACAAGCAGGTCATATAATATATTATTAACATATATATATATTGGTTTATGTCTGTGAGTATATACTGGGTGTAACAGCAAAATTGTCCAAATCATGTAATAGCATAATTGTCCATCCCACAAAATGTTTAATAATTAAAAAAAACACTAAAAAATTGAGTTTCTTTTTTCCAGGTTTTCAGATAGATGTTTAGTCATCTTGACACCATTTGTTGTAAGAATCACTGAAAAACTCTTTGAGTTATTCAACTAGAAAGAGAACAGGTTAAAATCATTTTGTGTCAGCACCACTATCTTCCCAACTGAGCAACAGTAAGAAGAAAAAGATCATTCAGGACTTTACTAACGGTACTAACATTCATACTCTGGTTTCCATCTTCAAAGTCCATTCAAGAACCATCAAAAGAACAATGAATAAGTTTAAAAAAGAGGGAAGAGTAGAGAGGAAAACTGGATCAGGAGATCCCAGCAAGAAGAGGGATCGTCATGTCAACTTAAAGCTAAAGAGATCAATTAGAAAAGATCCAATTCAATCCAAAAAATGTTTGGTACATGAGAAAGGAGTTTCAGCTATGGCAATCCAAAGAGCAGTGAAAAAAGACTTGAAAATGAAATCGTACTATGCTATGAAACGTATGAAGCAACTTGTTACTCCAGGACAGAAAGTTAGAAGGTTAGAGAGGGTGAAGATCATCTTGAATAAGTTAGAAAATGATTGAACTTTATTTCATGAGATTCTGATCTTTAGCTATAATTAATTAATGAAGAACATATCATTTTCGTTTATGATCGATTTCGTCACAATTCTTCTGTTAAGCTTGGAAAATAATTATACATTCTGATTGCTCAAAGTAGAGTCCAATAATGTTATAAAAACCCTGGAAAATTCCAGTAAAATATCTTTAATCATTTTTAAGCTACAACAGTTCAAATCTTAATCTAACAAATGAACAATTTTGCTGTTACATCTGGTATATATATAATTAATACATGAACATACACATATATACATATGTATGTATATTTGGTTCATATATACATACATTTTTGAGACACTTCAGCAGTCCTTGCTATTTTGTACATATCATCCAGTCATATAATTGTACCATGGAAATATCTGTTAATGCTGGTGGTTTACTTTCAGAAGCTATCAAGATACAAAATGGTGTCAAGCAAGGTAACCTTGTAGCACCTAAATTGTTCATCAATTTCTTTGCTCTTTTCCATGTCTTGAAGTACTGTGACTTAGGTATCTATATTTAATATTTAATAACTGGTAAGCTAATCATCATCTGATGCTTCTCTGCTAAATCTAAGACACTCCAAGCTTTTCTCTGAAACCCTCTGTATGCTGATGATTGGGACTTGGCTACTGAAACAGAACAGGAAATGCAGGTTCTGATGAATAATCAATTCTATTTGTGCAAAACTTTTGGCCTTATTGAACAAGACTTTTTTCATGTTTGAACCTGCCTGGGGTTTATTTTACATCAAACCAAGAATATTTGTGAATGGACACAAATTGAAGGTAGTAGAAAAATTTGCATACCTTGGAAGCACTATAAACAGACATTGCACTCTTGGCAATTAAATATCTTTTTGTGTGATAAAAGACAACTTATTCATTTACAGCTCTAAAAGATCAAGTTTGGTTTAAGAATGGGCACAAAAATAGCAGTCTACAATGCCTGTGTGCTTATATGCCTGCTTTACTCTTGTCAGACATATGGGTTGTCTAGTGTATACACAGACACTCTGGAGAGATACCACTAATGATGTCTTAGATCAGTTCTTGATATCCACTAGGTATTTTACATTTTTTTACACTTTAGCCCTCAAAAAATTCCAATATAATCACCACAGGCTTTGTTGGACAGACTATGACATTCACGTCGATGACAGCAGAATATCAAAACAAATGCTCTACAGTGAGTTGCTAGGATTGCATGATGTAGACACTTGATCCCAGCTTCAGGGACTACTTAAAAGAGTCTCTTGCAGCTTGCCATATTGATGATCCTGAGTGGGAAACTGCTGTTTGTGATCAATAAAAGCAAAGAAATACAATTAAAGAAGTCACTATCTTCCAAGAACATGCAATGAGTTGGGCAAATGTCAAGCATGCAGCAAGGAAATGGAAAGTCATTGATCCAGTAATCCATCACTTCACATGTGATGAATGTGGCAGAATATGCCTCTCCAATGCAGGCCTTATTAGCCACAAGAAACTCATAGTTGTAGACCTTTCATAAATTATTATAAATACTATGCTGGAAATAACATGCAGTGTGTGTCAGAAAAGCAGCAGACACTGCTCTGGTCTCACTCATCACATGAAAAGCCATGTACAGGCCCTGTACAAAACAACTTTGTTTGCCACATCTGCAATAATAATTGCAAGTCACTTGCAGGCTTCAAGAAACATTGTCATTCTCATGGGAAACAAAGATATTGATCAAACTTGTCAGCAATGGTCACACTTGTTTACCAAGTCAACAGCCATCATATATGAACCAGAACACAACCAGTATATATGCTCCATGTGCATAAGTGTAGTTGCAAGTCTCTATTGCAGTTAGATATTTATATTGGCATGGAGTTTTGTGGCAATAGTGTTTATATATGCATTTATATCAATATTAATATATGTAAGTTTGTATAAATAGATGTATGTCTTAATGTTTTCTTTCTCTGGCATATTCAGATGAATCTTAAAACAATGTTTATCCTGACAATGTAGATAAATATTTCATCAAGTGTTTTTGTCTTTTTCCTTTAACTCTCTTTCCTTTTCCTTTTCCAAATTTCTTTGCAACAAAGTTTTTTTTACACTCTACACATGTGCACATTTGCACTAACGCTTTGATGTATTTTTTTTTAAAGATACTATGTGTGTATCTATATATGTGCATGCCTTTTCTTTCTACTATTTTATTTCTTGGTGTATTTGTGTTTTGTAAGTATATAATATGTTTATGTAACCATGTGAATATGTTTCTATGTGTATAACTGTTTTTCATTTTACCTGTACTTATTTTATATATATATGGGTTTGTTCTTCTGTGTGCACATGTCTGTGTGTTTCCGTGTGTCTATCTGTTTCTTTATGTGTGTCGTTTTTCTGGATCTGTGTATACACTTGCAATGAGAAATGTGTATCAATTTCCCAACCCTGATCATGTTTTCCTGTTCCTGCTATCATCCTTTAGAATACATTTATTGATTTTTCTTTACATGCAACAAAATGCATTAAGGTTTATGACCAATACATATGGCAAACCTCAGGTTACATGGAACATAAAAATGAAGCATTAGTGAAAGTGGATAACACATATGGGTGACCATTTTAGCATTTTTTAGGGTCCACTTTGTAAGTACCACTTGCAGTATTAAGTATAAAAAATTATTAATGGTAAAGAACTTTTTTACCTTATTTTATTTAACAAAAAAATGAACATTTCAGATTAAGCAAGGTGGAAACAAAAAATATTTCTCCATTAAATGTTGTTATCACACAAATGTAAATCAAACAATTAAGTAGTTAACCAGCTTGCATATAAATTCTTCTATATGGGGAATATATTATTATTATTATTTGATATGTGAAATATATTATTTCAGTTAAGACCTTTACATTTCCTCAGTAGTTGTATCGTTGATGTTTCACTCAGAATATTTCCCAACGACTGCTACTTTGTGGGACAGTTACCTTCATAGTTGTTTCCTAGAACACTGCAGTTATAGCCTCTTTAAGTCAAAGGTCAATCATTATATATCCTCCTTATTCTTATAATCTCCTCTAACATTTATATCACACACCTAATTCAGTTAACCCTCTACTTGAGCCTTGTATTGGTTAACTTTAGTATTAAAAAGAAAAAATTATTATGGTGGCATACATTTTGTTGTTAAGCATATATTTTTATCTTTACTTGTTTATTTATGTTGAAAGTTATGACTTCAATCCTAATACTTTCATTTTGTTCATAATTTATTTCTTAATTTTACTTTTTTCCAAAAAGTCAGTTAAATAATCAGTTTGTATTTTAGTGTTACACATATTTTATTTTTAGTTTTTACTATTTTTCTTTATTTTATTCCTTTTTTTAACATCATTTAAAGTTAATGACAAACTTTTCAACTATGGGATATGTGTTTGACTTTCATCTGACATTACTTCATTATTCTAAATTCTTCACTGAGCACTTAAATAATAGATCAGTTAAGAATATGATGAAAAGCAAAAAAGAGATGATGATCCTAGTAAAAATAATAATACTAAAAAAATAGATATAATAATGAAAACATTTCCTCTTGTATTTATTTTGAATAGATATTGTGTCTGATTTCTTTGCTGTCTTTTTCTATTATCTGATGAAAGCTGAATGTTTATTCTCCTCTCTTTACTATATCATATAATAATACAAATCAATCATGCCTATCAAAGTACAAAATATCTTTTGAATTCAACATATTTTAACGCAATCAGAATTTTTCTCAAGAAACTACTTGATAGAGAAATAAAATGACAATAGTTCATAAATTAATAGGGTACAACAGAGTTTTAACTGAATTCAAAGTTTCACTTATAAAATGCTCATCACAGTCAGATAAATCTATTTATTTATCTGACCCTGATATTCTTTGTGTATGCAAAATTTTGAAGTTGATTGAAAGATAAGCCAACTAAATCTTATTACTATATCATATATAAATTTTTGAAAATATAAGCTGACCAAAAAATGTCTTGTCTTTTTTTTATTAAGGTATTATTACAAGTAGAGATTGCAAATGTAAAGTTAAACAGAATGATTATATATAATACACAGACATAATCTCACAGGTTTATTGAGAATAGAATTACTTTGTTGGATTAAGAAAAACTTTTTATTTTTTTCTTACAGTACAGTTCACTGTTTACAAAGCCCAGGGGCCACTCAACATAGAGAGTTACGTTGGGGGGCAATTTGTGTGGATAGAAGTAGAAGATAATGACTAACTTTAACCTTGAACTTAAGATTGAAGGTTAAGATTGTAGCAATCAGGGAAAAATTCCCTGGGGAGCTGGTTCCACAGGACAATGGTTCGCAGGAATAAAGTGAGTTGATTTAAGACTAGCATAGAACAAATACAAATACAGATAAATTGAAATGTTTAAACCATATTTTCAGCTTGCATAGACTTTAGGTTTTTTTAGCTTCAGTGGTTATTCTTAGATAAGTTACTATTATTGATCTTTCACAAAGAATTTGGTTCTTTATCATAGAAAAGGAATATTAAAATAAATTTTATGAATATTTTATTTTCTGATTTTAAACAAATATGGTATAAAACTCATCTTTGCACATATGATAAAAGATGGGTAACAATTAGTGATTTGTATGATTGCCATAAAATCTCTCCATTTATGTGTCTGATGTTGAGCAACAGATATTCTGATGAAATCTGAATTCTTTAATTTCAAAATCCAAAACATTTGTAAAAGAATGATTATTACTTCTAATGCTAATGTTAAAGGTAATATTAACCATTTCTTTATAAGGAAACATTCATTGACTGAGCAGCCAGCGTTGCTTTCAGTTAAAATTTATATCATCTTTCTCTTAAAACAATTTTTTGTGAAAATAGATTTCTAATATCCAGTAACTGTTATCACTTTTGTTTGACGTAGTGTCGATTGTAAACATCCTGATTAGGTAATTATTTTCTCTTTAAGATACACACAATATCCATTTTAGCTGTTGTAGCAGTCCTCAAGGGATGTGGTCTCTTTATTTAGTACAGTTTTTTGTGATACTGTTTGCAAATCAAAGATGAAACAAATTATGGAATTACTCAATATTAAAGAAGCAATAATAGATTCACAAAAAAATCCTGGTTAGTATTTTGTTGCTCCTGTTTTTATGACATCTTGAATTCCTTGAAGGAAGAATTTAACTAATGAAAATATTTTCCATCAAATTAGTTCCATCATTCTTGAATAATGGTTTTGTAGGATGAGGCTTTTTCAAACACCGTGTTTTTCAATTTAAACCACCAACTTAATTGTTATCTGGACCATGCTACTGAGTTGGTATATTTTTTTTATAATAGCTTTAACTGTCTTTATTGCCTCCTGTTTCTATCTATCTATTTTTTTTATTTTCTATCCTAACAATTTGACATGTTTTCCTTTTATAAACTTCCCATTTTGTTTATACTTTCATTAAATTTTAGACAGAAACAACGAGGAAAAATCAACATATTTTGACACACTTCCTTTCAATTAACCAAGTTCATTAGAGCTGACAAGCACTCTCTTTTATCTGCAGACTAATTTGCATATTTAGAATTCTGCTAGTATTTGTTTTAGAAATTCAAATGACATGATTCCATAATTTTATCCTTAAATTAATTTGAATAAAAGTATTCCATTAATTGAAATAATTTAATCAAATTTCTTTTATGACCATTCAATGGTGCTAGAATATTAAGCTTTTTAATAACAATTATTTTTTGTGTAATGTTTCCTTGGGAACATATTTGTTTTAAAGAAATCATTAAAATGTATATTACAGCATAGGTAATGCCATTTTAAGAAAAAAAGCTACTTTAAGATAAAATATCACACTCACCTAAGAAAGATTTGTTGAAAAAAGAAAAAAAGATGAGAACAATAGTCAATAATTAATCTCAAATTTTTATGCTTGAAGAGAGATCTTTTTTTGTTTAAGTGTGGAACTAGTGCTTGCCAAACCCACATATTCTGGAAAATTTCTAGGTTTTTGTAAATTTACAGAATACATAGGATTTAACTCCAATTAAAATGTGCTTTATAAAACACTAATTTAGTCTTAAGTTGTGATTTCTTTGGCATTTCTAAACTGCAGTCAACATCTCATAGCAAGAAGTTTTCAAATTTGAGAACCCTAGTTCACCCATCTCTCACACTTTACACCTTTATTTGCTTCAGTGAACGAATGAAGTGAGCTGAAGGCAAAGTAAGATTTTGTTTCATCTGTAATCATCCATCTTGTTGTGAGTACTTCAGAGAGAGTTACTTTGAACGCAACAGTTGGCGAGGAATCACTTTATCCCAGACAAAGAGGAGATGTAGTTGTCTTTGTAAATGTCTCTTTGAATTGCATTTAGTTGAGGAGGAATCTTAAAAACATTTACAAGGAAAGTGGGATAAGCACAGCAAGAAATAATGTGATTTAGTACAGAGGAAATAAACACTTGGCCCTCAGCTTTCCTTCATTTTCTCTTTTGTTATTAACTCATTCGCTACTTTTTATTCTCTATTTCTTTCATGTCCTTCACCCTCCCTACTTTCTTTCTTACTTTTGCAGCTTTTCATTCATATTTTTAAACTCATTCACTCATTGTTATTCAACCTTTTTTATTCTCACTCCTTGGCTCTTTCATTTACAGGTTTTCATTTCTTCCATTTTATCCCTTTCCATTCTCTTGTAACTTTTTCTGTTTACTTTTCTTCTTTAATGCTTTCTCACATTCACACCCATATTTTTCATTCCTTTAGTTTTATCATTCATTGACACTTATTTAAATACTTTCATCTACTGAGATTTTTATTTTCTTATTTGCTCTTTATATCTTCATTCATTTTTGTTCAATCATGCATTCACTTGCATATATTATTCATTCTTATTTGCTTATTCATAATTTTATTTACATTATTTTGCTCTCTTCTTTTAAATAGTTTTCATTCATTCACTTTCATCTTCTTATTCTTTATTTTGAATCACACATCATCTTCCCTTAATTTTTCATTTGATCTCTTTCTTCATTTAGAATTTCTTTTTCTCTATCCTCTCTCATGCTCTTTCCTTTTTCTCTTTATACCTCCCTCTCATTATTTATTTCTTCTTTCATTTTATCTTCCAATCTCTTTACATTCTGTTTATTATTACTTTTCTTTCTCCTTTTTTCAGTTTCAGCTTTCTTTCTTTCTTTCTTTTTCTTTCTTTTTCATTCTTTTTTCTCTCTTTCTTTCTTTCTTCTTCTTTCTTTTCGATGTTCTCTTTTTTGTTTAAAATTTTTTTCATGTTTTTATCTCCATTATATATTCTTTACCTCTATTTCTTGATTGCATTTCTTTTTTTCTTATTCATCTACTGATATATATATACTTTTTTTACTTACTTCATTCACACGCTCTTAATCATTTTTAAAAACTCATACATAAGTGATCTTACTGATTGTCTTTCCATAGACATAAATTTTCACCTCTTCTGGTGTCTGCTAGAAAAGGAAGAAAGTCATGCTGATTTTCAAAAGGAATTCCTCAGACATTACAACTATAATTACTTCTCATTCTCATGGAGCTATTGGGCAACCAAAAATGAAATGCACTTATTCTCTCTGGTTCTTTGTCCTCGAGCACATTCTTGCACTTTGTCCATCAGGTTATATGAAATATTTTATCTGTCTCTTTGCACTCATCTTAAAGCCATTTATCTCAGTAGCTTGTAAGTCAATCAAATTATCCTTTTTTTGAATGGCTTATTCCATTAATAATTGCTTCTTTCATTTTCTATGATGGATAATGCTTCTCTGCTTAAGGTTTTCAGTCTTTTACTTGAGACATTGAAATAAAAATATAAGTTTTTATATATTATTATAACTTATATTGCATTTGTTTTTATATATTAGGCTGTAGCAAAAGTATTTTCATTTTTAATCAATAAGAATACACTGAAAAAATGATGTAAAGACAACAATGTATTTTCTCACTGGACTTATTCAACCTTTACAGTGAGGCGATTCTGAGAGAATTAGAAGTTCTACCAGGATTTATTATTGGCAGACACAATCTTAACAACATATGATATGCAAATGACAGTGCTGATTCTTAGGGAATTGGGAGAACTATCAGGATTCCTTATTGGCAACCAGAATCTTAACAATATATGAAGACAACAAAGTGTTGATAGCAGACACGGAAAATAAACTACAGGTACTCTTACAGAAGGTAATGAAAGAAACAGAGAAGAAAGGATTTACCATAATTGTAAGAAGATAGAATGGATGGTTGTCAGTGAAAGGAACAACCCAAGATGTGAACTAAGAATTAGAGGCACCAAAATCCAGCAAATACTAAAATATAAATTTATAGAAAGCGTTTTAAGAGAGGACAGAAAATGTGACACTGAAATTTGAAGGTGTATGGAATATCAAAAGATGACTTTCAAAAGTTAAGCAAAGTATTAAGAAACAAAAAAATTTCATTAGAAACAAAGGAAAGCATACTGAACTGTTATGTAATATAGGTTTTCTTTTATGGTGGACCATCGCTTCACACATGAAGAAGAAACTTGAGACATCAGAAATGTGGTTCTACAGAAGGATACTAAGAATACCATGGAATGAACACGTGAGCAACAACAAAGTCTTAGAGAAAATGGAAACAAAAAGAACAATTATACATAGAATCAGAAAGCAATATTTTAAAATTCTGGGGTGCATAATGAGGAAAGAGGGCTTAGAAAATTTGATACTTATAGGACATGTTGAAAACAAATTTGAACAGAGGGAAACAGAGAATAACCTACTTAAACAGGCTTGTGTAAATGGATGGTAGGACAGGGATCAGGAGAGATAGAAAAAAGACTAATTGTTAAGAGCTACAAAGGACAGGTAGTTGTGGAGTACGATTAAAGAAAAGGAAGAAAAACTTCTTTTGAAAGTTTTTTAGTGCTAGTGCTCATCTTCTCTTCATACTTGTGTTTTAAAGCATCATCAGCAAAAATGAGGGTCATCATCTTCCGGGCTTGATTTCAAAGATAAAATCACCATCTTTAAAAAAAATTCTTTTTTTTCATATCATCAAAATGACAGAAGTTAACAGTTGACATTGCATTTAAATTTTTGAAGATCAAAGTTGGCTGGAAAACATGGAGCTGGAAGAGAGTTCCACAAATGAGAAATGCAAGAAAGAAACTGTTGGCATAGAATTTATGATGATATCTAGCCAATTCAACTGTGAATTGGTAAGACATTATTGCCAATCTAGTACTGTGCTTCATAAACACTAGTTAAAATTTAGCATTCCCACATCTTCAGCACTTCTTCTTGGTGCATAATTACAACCCCTCCCCCTCTCCACTACACATCTATAATTCCAGCAATAAAAATATTACATTAGTCCAGTTAAGTCCTTCTAGTGGGTGAAAGACATCAGACACAATATTTCCACTTTGTCATTCACCTGCCATATATAGAAATCTGTATATCATATTTTCCCAGGTCTAAAAGTGTAATTTCTAGATTATTAAAGCTTATGGCAATACTGGCTCCTTTAAGTTAACTAAAACACTAAGGCAGCTATGTAAAACACCTCCCTAGCAGAATTAATTGGTTCAAATACTCTACATACTAGATGGTTATGACACAGAAATAGACATTTTGTATCAGGTAACCAAAGAATTTGTCATGTGAGTGTCACAGCAGACAGTATCATATCATTTATGGGAAGCATAAACGTTCTTTTGTTGTTCAATTTTTCATCAGCCAGAAGAAACGAGAAGCTAAACTAGCCTTTACACAATCTGTTTTGACTCATGAAAATTGGACAAGAGATAAAAGTTTAATTTGGTTGCCTCTGGCAGGAAGCAGTATTTCAGACAGTGTAAAAGTGGGTGATATTAGGATAGTGAATGTTCTCTGCTGGTTGCTGTTGTCTCACTCATTCTTTTTATCCACTCATAATAATTGTAAACGTGTCCTCAAAATGGCTAAGTCTTTGTTTGATAAGAGAATTAGGCACCATACATCCTCTAACAAGTTTGGTTTTCTTGACTACTGATGGCTCTGTAATAGTGTATGAAATAAGAGTAAAACATCCGCCACACTCTCTTCACAATTGGAGGCATTAACATCTTCTACTAATAAAGCAGAATGTCTACACTTGAATCATCTGGAGTATATTTGCCTGACTTTCAAATTAGAACTGAGTTTCTCTTGTGTGATATGCATATAATTCTGTCCATAGTTTCTACTATCATCTGTAGACTGGATCCCCACAAAGCATGTGGACTTGATGGCATCCCTGCAATTGTCCTTAAGAAATATGCTCCTGAGCTGGCTCCTGTTCTCTCTAAACTTCACAATAAATGTGTGACTGCTTTTTGCTTTCCTGCTTGTTAGAAATCCTTTTCTACAGTTCCAATTTTTAAGAATTCTGGCAAGCCATCTGATCCTTCTATCAACCTATTAGCCTTTCACCTCATTTTGGCAAAGTACTAAATACTCTAATCAATTCAAACAATATGGCTTTTGCTTCACTAGGTCAACTGCTGATGTATGAAGAGTATCAAGCTTTAGATAAGAATGGTGAAACTCTCGATATCATCAGTTCTCAGTCTGGTCAGGTCAATGAGGTCAAATTGGCAGCTGAACTCAAAAATAACATAGAATGTTGTTAACTGGGATAAGAAATAGCTTGTTAATTTTAATGTCTCCAAAATGAAACTGAGAGCACCTTTTTTGCCTTCTATCAGCATGACTGATGCTAACATCCAGAAGAGGGACACATTGCACCTTTTCAGGTTAGCATTTTCCACTGATGCAAAGTGGAAGATTACATTTAATCAATTGCTAAGTCTGATGCTGGGAAGATTGGTTCACTGTGTCATGCTAGACAATTTTTACACATTTACAAGTATACCATTCATCCATGCATTGAATATTGCTGCCACACCTGGTCTAGCATTTCTGTTATGCATTGGAAGATTCTTCATAAAATCCAAAGAAGAATCTGCAATGTTATCAGTTCTGAGCTGGTATCTTGGCTTTGGTCACTTTTCCACTACCATAATGTAGCTTCCTTCTTCCTTTCTATAAATATTTTCATGGTAATTGTCCTAATGATCTTTCCTTTTTGGTACTTTGATTTTATGAATTCAAGTACTGTACTAAACTGATATCAAGGTCTCATCATTTTAGAGTTGAAGTGGGTAGATCTAATTGTAACTTCTATGCTAACAATTTTTCTCTTCTTGCTTGTGGAACTCTCTTCCAGCTTCTTGCTTTGCAGTCAACTTTGGTCTTTAAAAATTTAAAAGCAATGTTGTTATCTACTTTATTCTTAATTTCTGTTCTTTATTGTTCTATCTCCTTAATAATGTTTCCTTTTTATCATATTCTTTCACAGTCAGTAACCCATTGCATCTTAGTGGCTTTATAGCCTTGCTTGTGGTGAAATGATTTAAAAAAATAATTTAGTTACATAACAAAATAAAGGTTGCAGTGTCTCAGAATATTGCTGAACAGCATGTTGTTCCTTCTTTGAGAACATCTCTCATCTCAGAATCTCCCTATGATATATGTTGCATAAATGGTAAAACGATTTTTCAAAGGTGAAAATCTCCATATTATATCCTAGCCCACCCAAAGTCAAAATCTCAGTCCAATTGAAAATAATATTAGGGCAAGGAAATGGATGGTAGTAATTAATTTGTAACAGAAATTGCAAAAAGGTTAAGATAAAATCCTGTCTGAATAATGAGACAAATTAGTGAAGACTTGTGGTTGTAGATGTGCACAATTAAATGGAATTGTGTGTACTTGTCTCATTATTTCATCATTACAAACACAAGATTATATATGCAGGCAGAGATAAAAATGTAAGAGGAGCCAGACTGATATAAGACCAAGACATGAAGACCTGTGTTCTGGGATACTGCCAACTATCAAAGAGAATTCTTGTTATTAAAATGAAAAGAAAGCCTTTCAATATATCCATCAATGTTGTATATGCACTGACAGCACATAGTACAGAAGAAGAGACTGAAAAATTTACTGTACATAAGACAACACCTAGGCTTAATACGAATTGCAAGAAATTACATAGCAAAAGAGACTCCTGAATAACCCAAATGTGAAAGAGAAATATATGGAATGTTAAAAGTGGATACAATAGACAAAATGAGAATGGAAACTCAAAGTGGGACATATTAAGAGAAGTTTTTGTAACATCAGCAATCGAGATCATTCCAAAGAAAAACAGTCAAAGAAAAAAGAATGGATCAGTGATGAAATTCTCAACATAATGAAAAGGAGACAAAAACAATGCCAAGATACAACACAGAATATAGGACAAAGAAATTAAGAACAAATGCATGCAGGCTAAAGAGGAATGACTCAATGAAAAATATGCAAAAATAGAAAAAATAAGCATCACAGGTAAAGCAGATATGCATGAAAAATAAAAGAACTAATAAGACAAAAGACATGTTCATCAAATGGATGCATAAAATTCAAGGACAGGACACTGATATTAAAGAGAGAAAAAAATACTTTCAGGAATGGAACAAATACATCAGAGAACTCTTCCACAATGAAAGAGAACAACCAGCAATATACAGAAATATTGAAGGAACAGAAATATTACAATCTGAAGTGGAATCATCGATGGCCAAATTGAACAGAAACAAAGCAGCAGGACTAGACAGAATTGTAATAGAGATGCTAGCAGCCTTAGATGATTTCGACATTGACAAGATTACTGAGATAATAAATTAAATATATAGCAGTGGTGAAATATATATATATTTATATGACTAAGCAGCCAGGTGCAAACAAATGTGAACACCATCAGACAATCAACCATAGGACAAAATTTATCATCCCAAATCTGATGGATAGAGCATGTAGCAGAATCAAATCTGAAATAGGACAAGAACCATCTGGAAAAAGTAAAGCAATATTTATTCTCAGAATGAACACTACAAATGCAGAAGGATGTATATTTCTGTTTTATAGATTATGCAAAAGTGTTTGATAATTTACATTACAAAGAACTGTTAGAAGTGTTATATAACCTTAACATATTTGGGAAGGGTATGAGAATAATCCCAAACTTAAATAAACTAAAATAGAAAAGGATGTAAGACAAGAATGTGTCTTCTCATTAGACTTATTCTACCTATATAGTGAGGTGATTCTGAGAGAATAAGAAGTCCTACCAGGATTATTGGTGGCTACAATCTTAACAGCATGAGATGACACAGTGTTGATAGCAGACCCACAAAGAAAACTACAAGAATTCCTACAGCAGGTAGTGTATGAAAGCAAAAAGAAAGGACTAAACATCAATCGTGAGAAGACAGAATGGATCAGCCCAAAATGCAAATTGCACATACCAAAATCAAACAAACACAACAATTTAAACATCTGGGAAGTGTTTTAACTGAGGATGGAAGTGCAACACTGAAATCAAAAGATGCATTGTGATAGCAAAAGTTGCCTTTCAAAAGCTAAGCAAAGTATTAAGAAACAGAAAAACGTTGTTAGAAACAAAGAAAAAATAGTGAACTGTTATAATATTAGTTCTGTTATATGGCAGTGAATGTTGAACAATCTACTCACAAATGAAGAAGGGGCCTGAAGCAACAGAAATGTGGCTTTACAGAAGAATGCTGAGTATACTGTGGACCAAACATGTGAGCAATGATGAAGTTTTAGAGAAAATGAAAGCAAAAAAGACACTTAATATCAGGAAGACATAGTTGACATTTCTAGAGCATATGATGAGGAAAGAAGGCTTAGAAAATTTGATACTAACAGGATAGATTACAAGCAAGAGGGACAGTGGAAAACAATGCATAACCTACCTAGTATGCTTGACTAAATGTCAGAGCAAGGTTTAGGAGAGATAACAAAGAGACAAAATTTATTAAGAGCTACAGAAAACAGGAAATTTCGGAGAGACATGATCGTCAATATTGGGATTTGACACATAGAAAAAAAAAATGTTGTTAATTTACAAATTTGTTTTCTAATTTTAGAAATTCTCCTTTTTGTTTATAACTTTTGTTACACTTGGTTCAATGGTGCCTTTCAACATCCAGTAGATTCATATCAGAACTAGAAGGCTCTATTTTGGTAGGGAAGTCAACATGATCTATAAAATTCTCAATCAGCCATGTGATATGGAATAGAGTCCTGGTGAAAAATATACTGCTTCCCCTGGTTCACACATTCAGTCCAGGTCTTGATGACCATGTTCACTATTGTGACATAGGTGGTAGCACTAACATTTATTGACTTGCTCTGGTCATGGTTGGTGATGTCCTGGATATGCTGGATAAGCTGATCCCTTGAAATGTTTGTTTTTTTACCTTGGTCACGGATGGTCCATTTAAAGAACCTGGCTATCACCAAATCAGTGTGGTTGGTTGAAAGATCATGGTTTGCAAGCTGTTGTATTAATACTCATGAAAGAAACATCTGAAAGAGAAATGAGAATCTTAAAATGGCATGTAATATTATGTTTGGTTGATTTAATCTTATGACCCAGTAAAGGTGTGTTCTATATATATATATATATATATATATATATATATATATATATATATACATGGTGTAATGTATAAATTGTTGTCTAAATTATGCAAAAATGAAAATAGCACTTACATTAACAGATATAATTACCAAAATTACACAAAAAGATCTTGAAAAACTAAAAAGTAAATTTATTCAATAAAATCACCATCAGCTTCAACCACAGCCTACAGACAATTTCAGAATCTCCTGCAACTCCTCTTGATGGTCTCATCTGTTGGTGAATGCTGTCATAACCCTTGCCTTCAGTTCATCTTTGGTGCTTCAAGGAGTTTTGTTGGTCTCTCACTCAACTACACCCCCACATAATAATCAAGGGGGTTGCAGTCTGGGAAGTTAGGTGGCCAGATGTAAGGGGTGATGTTGCAGAAATTGTCTGACAGCCATGAATGGTTTCTCTTGGTTGTGTGGCATGGTGCAGAGTCTGGTTGTCAGATATAGGGTCTTCTAGCAACCACCCTTTTGAACAAGGACAGCACTACTTCCTCAAGGCACTTGTTGTAGGTTTCTGTGTTGAGTCTGAAGTCCTTATCAACAAATTCGGGAGTTCTTTTCTTGTAAGAATGATCAGAGTGAGTTTTCTGAACTGCTGTACCTTCATAATCACCTTTAGACTCATTCAACTCTTTCCAAATACTCTGCACTGTCCTCAGATTAACACCCAAACACTCTGAAATATTTGTATTGGAGCTTCTGGTATGAATGCCAATCAGGACAGCATGCTGTTTCCAAATTTCTGGTGGAGTGAATTACATCATGGTGCTCTGTTTCTCCCAGATGGTGCCCAGCTGACCTTACTATATTGTGCAATCAATCAAATCAAAAACAAACAACAGACATGTGTGAAATTAAAAATATAAAATGGTGATAATTTGCCCATCACACCCTATATATATATATGGGATAACGATATATAAATTTTTATATATCAAGAACCATTTGGAAGAAAGATGTATGACAAAGTGTAAAAAGTTTTTTTTTGTGTGACACATTTCATCCCTAAAGACTAGATTTGTTTACAATGATGTGACTACACATATCCATGATTGAGTGACATTAGGAATTTTAAATTTAGAAAATATATATATGTGTGTGTGTGTGTGTGTGTGTGTGTGCTTGTGAGAGTGTGTCTGCATTGGTGTGTCAGTATGTGCATGTGTGTGTGCATGTTGTGTGTTTGTGTGCACACATGTGGAGGTATGCATCAGTTTGTTTTCATACATGTATAATTATACTAACAGTTGTTTTGTTAATATATATATATATATATATATATATATATATATATATATATATATATATATATATATATATATATATACTCTAGAATATATACATATATGTACACCAACAAACACACTTACACATAGATATGCACATATATGTATATAATATTCACTGGACCCAAATTCTGATGGTTCTAACAATGGGCATTCTTTTCTTCTCTTATGAGTACCTTTCACAAGATTGGCAGCAGAACATGAAAAATCTGGGCTCTTCATTTGAAGAAGGCTGCTGCAGGCAAGCTGCCAATTATGTAGAGAATAGCTAAGTGTCGGACAACAGATGTTCTACTCTGTCAGCAATCTCTGGCATTGACTTCACTAGTACTTGGCTCTGAATGACCAAGCTTACAGGCAGAGAATTCAAGAGTAAATTGCTATGGTATTTGAGGAATATATATTTAGGACATTGATGCTAAACTTTGTGGAAATCAACAAGAATAATGCAAAAAACTGAAATTTGGTGATAAGATATTTTTTCTTGGAAGAGCTGAAAAAAGAAAATGTAAATACATCTTGAATGGAATCATAAGTGGTAGAATTAAGAATTCTTCTGACAACAGCATCCCAATGGAGAAAAAATGTTCTTTGTATGAATGGGCTAGAAGTTGAAGATAGAATGATGGCTATTTGGAATTGTTAATGAATTCTTTTAGTTTGGATTGAGATGTTTCTTTTTTTTTCTTTAGCTAAGAACAGGAATGAAGAAGTGGAATAATTTTTCATTGCTTAGAGCTATAAAGAATAAGATGTTCTGGAGAGCCATGATTATCCATGTATTGAAGGAGCACAAAACATTAAAGAAGACTATGAAAAAGAAGTAGAATGTGTCTTGCACACAATTAGTATATTAAATAAATTTAAAAAAATGTAGTATTATTTATTTACATTTTAGCAAGCGTTTTCATATGTAAAAATGGGAGATGATTTCTGTGGATGAACTTCTTTAGCTAAATTATTTGAAATATTCATAGAAATGGACATGAGACTTTTGTAGAGAATGGCAATACATTTAGTAAATGTCATTACTCATAATTACCGAGAGAATATGTACAAATGTAATGACTGAGATTTGAGCTGATCTCTATGCCGGGATTTAACTATAACTTGTTGCAAAGTCTCATATTTATCCATTTTTTGGTGGATACAAACATTAAGATATTTTAATTTACATAAAACAAAACAGATGAGTTGAAAATTTCCTTCTTATATCTAATGTCCTGTTTTTTACTAAGTGCACTAACAAATTTTTAATTTGCAATCGTCAGACAAACTGATTAAATTTTAAACTTTGGATTTATATATGGTTGCGTATATTGGTGTTCTTATGGTAGTGAGAGGAAAAATTGTTGTCGGAATGCTACTCATACATATACAGACTTACATACACGCACATTCATGCATTGCAGCTCACACAAACATAAACATATATGAACAGTGTGGGACTGGGCCTATATATATATTGATCCTCTTTTGCTGTGCCCTTTTGACATGCCTCTGAAATCTTTACAACTAGCTATTCCATTTATTAAATGTTTAATATTACTACACTTATATAACTGTAAATATGTTACCATGACAGCACCTCTTAAATAAACAATATAAAAGTCAATATGTTCAATCTTTTGCAACACAAAAAATCAAATTTAATTGAGGTTATTGAGCTTTAAAGTTTATGCAATAAAATAAAATGATATTAATTGGGATAAAAATATAATTTTCCATTAAATTAGAAACAAAGTAAGCCTTATTTCCACTCATGAAGAAAATATTAAATAAAATTTACAATTCTAGAAATTTATTCTTCTTTGGAACATCTCTTTCATTGTAGAAAAAAATGAAGGCTTGAAACAAATCTATTTTTATATTTTTTACAATGATGTTCAAGACCAAAGAGCCACTCCTGGTAGAGTAAGTGGTACAGTTTTATGGGAATACATGGGGAAATAATGGTTAACCCTAAACTTGAACAGGTTATGATTGTAGTGATCTGTTATGCCTGGCAAATCCATGTGTCACTAGAATGCTAACTGAATAGTACAGGTTCTTTTAATTCCTTTCTTAGTTTTCAAGGTTATTTTTGTATTGATTCTTCTACCTTTTATTAAAGACTAAACAATTCCTGGTCAAGAAGCAAAACATTAAAATTAATCTATAAATCAATTTCAAAGCAATCCTTTCAGTATCATCTTCATTATTGTTCAAGTCTGTTCAGTTACAATTTAATTAAAATGTGCTTCAGTAAGGATGTGAATAAAAAGAGAAATTGAAAATGGAACACAAGACCAAATTTATTTTTTAATATCTCTATGTTATAAAAGAAGAGTTGATTTTCTGTCTGTTATGCAGGTCAGCATGTGACTTTGTATGTAATCATTGCATACACACATATACAAAGTAATGTATATGTCTATGTCTGTGTTGTGAGGGAGTGACTCTGTGGAGTGTAGATGAAAATAATTTATTAAACTTTGATTTTTAGTTATTTGAGTAAAGCATATAATACATTTAAAACAGCTAAATCTACATTCTGTCCTTAATATATATGAGTATGTGGATCAAAAACGGAAATAAACACCAAGACAATCAAACACCAAATGATAAAAAAATGGTTTCTGAGTCGGTGGATTGCACATTCTTCTGGTTAATAAATTAATGCTTTGAAAATAAATATTTAACATTTTTCAACCAACAGGTTGCATTCCCACCAACAATAAAAAAACATGCTTTGTGATCCCTTTGGAGGGTATATATGCAAAGTTTCTGGACCAGACAAACGGTAAGGAGAATGAATGGTAACAGTTCACAAAATGCACAGCTGAAAAAAAATTCCCTTACTCATTCACTTGTCTTCCTCACCAAGCTATGTGACACTTACACTTTCATTCTCACTTTCTCCCATGCCTCTTCTTTCTCACATATGTGCATGCAAAGAAAGCACATTTCTTTTCATCTTAACAAAAAATTGAAAACAAGGACTGTAAGAAATCATACACGTGAAGAAAAATTTATTCGAAAAAAAAAAAACGAAATAAAAATGTTTTATATTTATTTTAAACACCTTTGTTGCTTTTTTCTTTGTTGTGGGTTGATTCAAATCTACAACAACTTACATGTGCTTGTGTCATTTAATGTACACACGAGTAGATGTGCGCACACACACAAACACACATATATACATACAATTTGACTGAGTTTGAAATAAGACATTGAAATAATACATTTCACTCCTACTTAATGTAAATCTGGGCTGAGCAACTAAAATCATAATTTTGACAACAAAATAAAATAAAAGAAAAAATTATCAACTGCTGTCTGTCAGTTTCTTTGCTTTATATATAATATGTAATATCGCCATTAAAATAAAAAAGTAAATAAAAATAATCTACTTTTCTTTCTCTTTTTTTGTTTTAACAATAATGTCACCCTGTACAAGGCTGAGGAGCCACTTGAGGTAGAGGGTTACAGAATAAGAGATAAGAGTTTATTTATGAGGATATGTATGGAAGATAACAGTTAACTACAGTGAGAACTTTCACATTTTATCGATAATTATTTCACTCAGTCTTTTCAAGTAGTCATAAAAAAACTGATATCAATATAGACATATCTTTTTTATGTCTATCTATAAACAAAAGATACAAATCATTGTTTTGATCTATTTGTCTATCTTTCTTAATATCCGTCTACTTCTCAAATATCAGTTTCAGTCTATTCATATTTATTTTTATTATTGGTACCTAGAATCTGACAACATAGATTCAAGAGTTGGTCACAAATTAAAGTGAATTTAGGTTAATGAAAAAATAAAGTAATTAAGGTAGGAAAAGTGAATTCAGGTAAAAATGTCAAAAAAGTGGAATGAGAGGGGAAAATGGTACAACTAATTTCTCAGCGAAAAACCCATTAAATGAAATATACCGACTGTATCTTTGTTATAAAACATTTTTAGAGGTTGGATTGATTTAATTACTATGTATTTCTGTTGCAAACATAGTGGGCTCATATTCTAGTGAAGTACCCAACAGAAATAGATGTCTTTATTATAGGCCACCATCAGTTAAAAATGCCAATGATGACATTTTTTCCTGTGCTGGCCACAAAATTTTTAAGCCCGAAAAAGTCAGATAATTATTAAAATTTTATTGAACATTCTGGAAATTATCTCATAATAAATAAAATTATTTCAGATATTTTTTTATTTTAAATTTTGTAGAAATATTTTTTAAGGTTGTTATTGAATAAGTAAAATATACATACACACACAATAAAAACATACATGTAAACAAATTTTGCATGAAACTTAAAATGAACATTTGTGAGAATGTTAAAACCTTTGAGTTATAGGAAAAAGTGTTCTCATCTGAAGTCATTTTTATGATGAGTGTATTTTTTAACTAAACATATTTTCTAATAAATGTATTTTAAGTGGACAAAGAATTTAGATTTGAAATTTGAAGATCCTTCCTACAGTGGAGGGTACTGAACTAAAAAGTCTAAAAAATGAAGCAATGTAAAAAGAGTAGACTCTTTGTCAATGTGAACAAAATAAGAGGTCAAATATATTTAAACTTTGTTTTCTTTTTTTTAATATTCAAAGCAACTTGTAACACCTTGCTATCAGTCACAGACATCAAGAACTATCATGAAATTATTTTTTCCTTTTACATACTTAAATTTGTTTGTTCAAAATACAAGGTACATTTTTCCAAAATGAAGTGTTTTTTTGTAATAACTTGAGTGAGAAAAATGTATTCATTCAAAAAACATCTACCATAATTCCCCATGTATAATATGCATTTTTTATAAATAATAAACAAAATCAGGGGTGTGTATTATGCACAACTACAAAAAATCTTTTAAAAATTGTTGTAAAATAAAATAAGAATTATCATAAAATTAAATTAGAATATATTTTTTTAAATAAGAGTTGGAAACGCTAGCCATAATGAAATTGGCGAGATACAATTTATAGGGTTTGATTACCAAACAAGGGGTGTGTATTATGCATGAGTAGAAGCATTTTTCCACACTTTCAGCACAATTTTAGGTGTGTGTATCATGGATGAAGGTGTATTATACATGGGGAATTATGGTATTCAAACTCATGATTTATCCCCAAAGTATTAATTGATTTTTGGAAAGTAAAATATTAAATAAAATAATAAATTGTAATGTAATTCCTTAATTGTTAAATAAATGATAAGCTACATTGTATTTCAATGACATTTTATAACAGATGGAGTAAAACTGTAAAAGGGATACAATTGAAAATATGCAGTTGATATAAAAAAAATGATGATTGTATGATTTTGCGGAAAATTATACAAAACTTGTAGAAATACTTGTGAATTTTCATAATGCTGATCTCACTTCAAGGGCTAAGTAAGATCAGGCATTGGGGATGAACTTAATGCTTATTTAACACTGAGTATCTGATTTTGTAGCACACATGGGTCTAGTAGGTATTAAAGGGAAATGCTTGTCAAAAAAATTTCTGGGTTAACCTTTAGTACTCTGCATTATTAATATTATTCCCCTTTCCATTGCATTCTGTGCAATATCCTTATTGTTAATTTCATTCAAAGTTGTTTTCTGATGCCATAGAAGGATATGACAATACAACTATGAAATTCAAACACATTATTGTTCAGGGATCAGAATCACCTTCAGTGGCAGGATAAACTTTTTGTACAGCAAACAAAGTCACATACAGAGTGATAAAGCTTAAAAGACACATTGTAGATTTAAGTTGTGAAATGATGAAAAGATTGGACTAAATAAAAAAAAGTTCATGCTTTTATTATGTGAAAATATAAGTATCATTAATTATTTGAAACCTGTTTCGGTGGCTGAGGTAGTTGCATATGTTTCACTGAAATTGAGAATTTATTTTATTATTTCATTCTATCTTTGGATTCATTTGTCTTCAGTTTTACATAATCACAACTTTGGATTTGAGGTTTTTGAAATTTCTTGTAGAGAATTTTGCTTAGTTGTTGAATTGCATTTTTTGAAAGAAAATTATAAAATTTTATTTATGATATACAAAGAAATTTTCTGATGCCACAATGTGATCAGAAAAGAGATTTGTAAAAAAAACACCTCTCCTAAAAGACAGGTGAAACATATATGTGACATATAAATATATAAAAAAATAAAATTAAAAACTATGTAAGTTGAGATACTATAATATTACTGACATGACATTATGACGGAAGTGTCATACTACAAGCAAATTTTTTGTTGACCATTCAATAAAAAGATGACTTTTCATATATATGATGATTCATATATACGTGTGTGTGTGTTTGTGCGTGTGCGCGCATGCATGTGTGCGTGTGTGTTTGGTAATCATTATCTCTCTCTCTCTCTTTCTCTCTCTCTCTCTCTCTCTCTCTCTATATATATATATATATATACATATATATAGTTATATAGATATGTGTGTGTGTGTATGTGTGCATGTGTGTATGTAAGAATATTTCTAAAAAAGAGATAGCTTTTTATTTATCAATCCAACTGATTTTAATACTTAAGCATTATTTTTAGTAGATACCCATATTTGAGTAGACACCCTGTTTATTTATTAAACAGTATATCTATTTATTTATTTTCATCCACCTATATGAATATTTGAGAAATATTATTAAAGAAAAATATGCACTCACCAGCAGGATTCAAACTTGTGCCACTCTTTACAGGAGAAACTCTCATTAGATCCAATGTGCTTTAGACCGTCTCTGCCACAAAGTGTGTTGATGATTAAGCAAAGTTGAATAATGCCTTATAAATGCAAATCTTTCCCAGACTCTGAAAACTTTTATATTTGCTCAGTTTCACATTTTAATGCAAACAAAGTAATTTCTAAAGAAGTCATGGATTGAAAACCCAAGACTTGCCATTTCCTGTTCATGGAATATGTCCTCACCTGTGAGATAGATGAATCTGGCCCATCTTTCTTTTTGTTTCTCCTTACACTCTGATTTGCTGTGTAGATATATGTGATATATTATTCTCCATATAAGATACATGTGTATATATATATATATATATATATATATATATATATATGTATATATATATATATATATATAGTTTTGTGTATGTCTTATTAATAATGTTTGTCATTCTTTTTCTTTTCAGCCATTCCATCCTGTCTGTGAACTATGGTTATCATGGATATAATAATGTCCATAATGGGGGAAATTCAAATGGGTGTATGTGTTTGGTAATCTTTATTTTTTTCTCTCTCTCTCTCTCTACATCTATTTTCTCTATCTATCTATCTATCTATCTATCTATCTATCTATCTATCTATCTATCTATCTATCTATCTATCTATCTGTGTGTGTGTGTGTGTGTGTGTGTATGTGTTTATCAATATTTCTTTCTCTCGTCTTTGCCTCTCCCTTTTTTAAAACTTCTCTCTGTTAAATTTTAATCCCCCCTTCATCTTTAGACCTTCCTATTCTTCTCTCGTCTGTTACCCCTCCCTTTGGCTTTCATTCACTCTAGCATTCGCCCCACACTCTCATACATACACTCTCACTAAATTTTATTTTTTATTCCTGGAGATGTCTTTCTGTTTTCTTTTTGAATTTGTAGGTCTGATGAATTGGATCATATTTACGATTCCAATGGAATAAATTATGACCATGGAATATTAGTGTTTAAGTCTTTTTATTATATAATTACTCTGTCCTGGACATTGAGTTCTACCTGGATTCTATCCTCTTTGAATTATTTTTTATAGATATATGTATGTGTATGTATGTATGTATATATATTTATATTTTAGATATATGATTGCATATGTATGTGTATATTTACCACTAATATTATCAATCTCTCTCTCTCTCTCTCTCTCTCTCTCTCTCTATATATATATATATATATATATATATATATATATATATATATATATATATATATACATATATATGTATGTATGTATATGTATGCACACACACACATATATATATAATACAGATCAGAAAGGAGGACTGGAGAACTGATGTAAGGACACAAATAATGTGATTGTACTACCCATCATTATTGGAGATATTGGAGCAATCTCAAAGAATATTGCAAAGAAGTTGGAAGAAATATAAATTGAATTAGTTTTGAAATTATTCAGTAAGGTAAATACAAGTATATTTTGAAAACTTGATGCTAAATTATTTCCAGTGAAAAATACACATACTATTTTTGGGAAAACTAAATGAGGAATCTATATTATGATGGTTCTCTATTAGTTACACAGTTCAGGAGCATATTTCCTTAGGTCAATTGCAAGGATACTATCAAATCTGCAAGTCTTGTGGGGATTTAGTTTAGAGATCCTAGCAGACACTATGTGTGGATTTATGTGCATATCACTCAGTAGTGTTTCCATTCTAAGGGGAAAATCAGGTAAAGATATTTCTGAAGAATTGAGAGAAGACAATTTCTTAGTAAAGCATTCTGCTTTATCAACAGTAGATGACAATACTTCAAACTGATTGAAGAGAAGAGGGATTGAGGATTTACTCTTGTTCCGCACACACTTACAGAGCTGCTAGTAATCTCTAGAACCAAACTTGTGAAAGGCTATATGGTGCCTCATTCTATCAGTGAACAGCAACTTTTCCTTGTTGAGGACATTCTTACACTCATTACAAGCAGTGGTATCTATCAGGATTGTAACTGTGGCTGGAACAAAATACTAAAAGTATAGTTCATCAAATCAATTACCATGAAAATAATTACAGAAAAGGCACAGGGAATCTGTTATAACAGTGGAAAAGTGACTG
This sequence comes from Acanthosepion esculentum, assembly GCA_964036315.1. Lineage (NCBI taxonomy): Eukaryota > Metazoa > Mollusca > Cephalopoda > Sepiida > Sepiidae > Acanthosepion > Acanthosepion esculentum. The sequence continues at coordinate 55,894,897 of OZ038488.1, forward strand.
AAGCTGAGATGCCAAGTCAGAATCTATAACATTGCAGATTCTTCTTTGAATTTTAACAAAAATCTCTAAATATATAGCAGAAACACCAGACCAGATGTGGCAGTAATATTCATTACATGGACAAATGGTAGACTTGTAAATGTGTAAGATAGATTCTGACAAGAAAGATTATCTAGCCTGACACAATGAAACACCTATCCTAGCAGCAAACCTAGAAATTGATTGAATATAATCTTTCCACTTCATGTCAGTAGAAAACACTAGCCTGAGAAAGTGCAAGGATTCACTCCTCTGGAGGTTAGCATCAGCCATAATGGAAGGCGAAAAACAGTTCTCTAAGATGATAAAAAGAGCACTTTTGTTTTGGAGACATTAAAATTAATAAGCTTTTACTTCTAGCTAGCAACAGATTCCAGATTATTTTTTTAGATCAGCTGCTGATTTAACCTTATCAAATAGAGCAGACTTAAGACAAGAATAAAGAGTTATATCATTAGATACCCAGTTGAGAACTGGTGACATCAGGAAGGTTGTTGATGAAAATTAGGAAGAGTGTAGGTCCAAGGATAGAGCCCTAGAAAGTCATCCCCATTAATGCAAAAAGATCTAGAAATGTGTTCATTCAAGAAAACTTTGATTTTGCAATTTGATAAAAATTGAATCAGATCAAAATTTTGTACAGAAAAGAAGACCAGCATGACAAACCCTGTCAGACATCTTCGAGACATCCAAAGCAACAGCCTGAGCGTCATCATTCATATCTAAAGCTTGATAAACTCTTTCATCAATAACTCTTAATACATCAGCAGTTGACTTAGTGAAATAAAACTGTATTGCTTGTCTTCACCCTACATTGTGAGATGCTTAACCAATTCAGAAATGATTAGAGTATGAAAATGAAATATGAAATACTTTGCCAAAAAAAAAAAAAGAAGCTAATGTTGATAGAAGGATCAGATGGTTCTCCTGAGTTCTTAAAGACTGGAACTACAGAAGAGGATTTCCAACAAGCAGGAAAACAAAAAGCAGCAAGGTATTTATTGTAGAATTTAGATAGAATGAGAGCCAATTTAGGAGCACATTTCTTAAGGGCTCTTGCAAGGATACAATCAAGTCCACATGCTTTGTGAGGATCCAACCTAGAGATATTAGTAGAAACCATGGACAGCATTATATGCATATCACACAATAAAGACACTATGCTTTGAAATTTGTAGCAGCAAACCTCACCAACTCAGTGTCTGGATGGAAGATATGGTCTTATTCTTTAATCAAAATCATAACATAATCAAGTGGAATTATTTTTTAATGGGTGATCTCATTAGGAGCATCAATTCTTATTTGTGAATTTCTAGCAACATACCTCACCAACTCAGCAACAAAGATGAAAGATTTGTAATTATTTCTTTTTGCTGAAACAATAGCTTTAGATACTGAAATCATTTAGCTCATTTTCCCGTTTCATGAGGTTAATCTATTTTTAGGAATGAGTGCAAGATGAAGTTATTTCACCAAAAGAAAAGTAATTTGTAAATAAGATGAATAAACAGTGAGAATGAATGGTAAAGATAGAGAAATCATACAAGTCTGGCAAGTTGTCCATTCTATAAATGTGGCTTAATGTAAGCCTTATTCAAACTTTTCTATTTTACAATACATTTCCAAGCTTCAGATATAGAATGTTGAAATGGTAAAATAAAAGTTTTCAAACCTTGGAAGATTTGGCAAGGTATTACTTTAGTTGGTTTAAGTGTAGGAATTTTTCCCAGTGCACATATGTGAGTGTGCTCATCAGTGAAAGTAGAATAAACAAAACCCAAGGCTCACAATAACAGTTAAACAGCTTTTATTTGTGGTTGAAATAGAATGCAAAATTGTAGTATTTTGCAGGAAAAAGAGTTGGGTTTTCCAGTTAACAAAGTTTTTGAGTAGATATTTTGTGGAGAGAGATTTCTCCACTTGTTCCCACAGAAGGAACAAGAAATCTCGGTGTGAAACTGCTAGGGTTGGTACAAGCTTTTTGCAGCAAGGCAGAAATGAAAAATCTGAAGTCAAGCTGCCAGGACAGGCCTCGTCTTCTGCAGCAAGGATTCAGTAGCTGAGACTTCCAGTTGGACCCTGCTTATTACTTCCATTGATGCTACTGCTAAATTGAGCAAAGTAAGGAAGCCCCCACATGCCCCAATAGCCAACAAATGAGATAGTTTCTATAAATTTTAAAACTTAGTTAAAATAAGAAAGCACCTAAAATGTAATTTGCAAATATGAAGAATTCCTTTTAAATAGAAATTATTTAATGTTTTATATATTGTAAATAGAAATTATTTAATGTTTTATATATTTGATATACAATCAAAGTTTGAAAATATTTAATCTTAATCTAATAAATGAGTGCTTTCTTTTATTTTTGCTATACCAGACTTTTTTATCTGTAAAGCAAAAACAATGACAATATATAAATAATATATATAAATGTATCCTAAAAAATCTGGTATTCTTCTAAAGGCTTTTTACTAATTAGTTATTATACTAATTTTATTTAGTTTTATTTGAATATAAAATCTTTCAAAGTTATCTTCTTCTTCTATATGTGTTGTGTCTCGTCAGGATGTAGGTGATCATGTCTTTCCACAATTTCCTGTTCTTTGTAGCTTTTAATAAATTTTCTCTTTTTGTTATTTCTCTTGAACTATATTCCGCCATCCATTTACTCAGACTCACTGAGTATGTTATGTATTGTTTTCCTCTGTCCATCTTGCCTTCAGTGTGTCATATTTTCCAAGTCCTCTTTCCTCATTATATGGCCTAGAAATTTCAACTCTCACTTCCTGATGTTAAGTATAAGTTTCTTTTTCATTTCCATTTGCTATAAAAATTTGTCGTTGCTCACATAGCCATGATATCCTCAGCATCCTTCTGTAGAACCACATTTCTTTTGCTTCAAGTCTCTTCTTCATCTTTGAGGAGATTGTCCCTCACTCACTGCCATGTATGATGACAGGTATCATGTAACAGTTTAGTACTCTTTTCCTTGTTTCTAGTGAAGTTTTTCTATTCTTTAATACTTTGCTTAGATTTTGGAATGCATCTTTGGTTAATCCAATGTGGCTTCAGATTTTAGTGTGGCATTTTCTGCCTACTGTTAATACACTTCCTAGATATTTAAAATCAAAATTATAATTTACTTTTAAACTTTCCTGTATGAAAAGTACTTTTATATGATTCACTCATAAATGAATAAATACAGTGCAATTTAAATTCTATTACAGTTAGCAATGAACAATAAATAAAACATCTCTGAATCAACTTTCTTTTGCATTTTATTCTATGCCTGCATTGCATGATACAAAACAAATCTCAAATATTTTATGCAAATCAGAATTTATATATATCACTGCAATAATTAAACATTTGCTGACTTGTTATACAGGGTGTTTCTAAAGTCTGTATCGCATTATGACACTGTATATCTTAATAACTATTGAGGATATCAAACCACAATTTATATTTCCTGAAAGCTAATGTTTCCATGTTTCTCTACATGTTTTTACTGGTGTTCAATGTCAATGCTATAGGTTACATGACACGCATCCAAATGATAATCCAATTCTGACTGAACATGGTGTTGTTGATGGTTGCCAAGACATCAGTTATTCGCATCTTCAGATCATCCACATCTCTGGTAAGTGGAGGTACATACAAGAGGCCTTTCACATACCCCCAGAGTAAGAAGTCACAAGGCATGAGGTTTAGAGACATAGGTGGCCATTGCATGAACACATGTTCACTTTGTCCAGAAAGTCTAACCCATCTGTCAGGCAGAGTAGTGTTTAGATACTGTCTAACTTTAAGATTCCAGTGAGGTGGTGCACCATCCTGATGGAAAATGAAATCTGCAGACTTCACCTTATGCAATTTTCCATTAACCAGTTTTGCAGCATGGCAAGGTACACTTCTCTATTGACTTTTCCTTCTTCAAAGAAGAATGGTCCATACACACATTTATTTGACATGGCACAGAACTTAGGGGAATCTTACATGTGCTCAAGAGTTACATGAGGGGGTTCTCAGTTCCCCATATGCATGTGTTACACTTATTAACTTTGCCACTTATTTGGAAGGTTGCCCCATCACTAAAAATAAGCCAGTCATCAAAATTGATGGTGAGAATTAATTGAATTAAAATTAAATTAACAGCAGAAAACTTGGCACTTTTAGCTTTTAAATGGTACCAGTTTGATCATGCTATCATTTGTAGTTCATGACATAAGAGTTCTTAGAATCTGACATAGACTTTTGAAACAGCGTGTATTCGAAGTAGAAGTACTAACTGGTTAAAATATTCCATACCATTAACACATTTTCTGGTCAAAGAATAATAGAAACCAAACTGTTTATTTTAGATGTAATACCAGAAGTATTTATTCTGTGTTCTTTCTTTTTTTGGATAAAGCATTTCCACTATTGTTATCTTAATAACTAGTTTCACACCATTTTTTTATCACAACTCTGGGCTGATAAATCATGTAACAGTAAAGAATGAAAATGCTTCATCTAAAAAAATTAAATTAAATAACTGGTAGAATTACTTCAGATTTGTTCTTTGCTTTATCAATGTTTCAAGGGCCAAAGGTGTGAAGACAATTTTCTAGCAGGGAGTGCTAGTTAAAGTCTCATTAGAAATTACATCTTTACTTTTTTTTTTTAATCATTTCACCCCAAGAGCTTTTTGTTATGTTCTTTTTTCTTGTAGCAGAATAATTTACTGATGCAAAGTACAGTGATGAAAAGCTAAAAAGTAACAATAATTAGATAAAGTTAAAATTAGTAACAAAATAATACTTGTGTCTTCAAACATTTAAACTGTTGAAAAAACATCTTAACAGTTGTTTTGATAAAAATACATCATATCAAATGATCCTGTTTTGCAAAATTTTGCCTCATGGATAGTTAAAGTGTGTGTGTGTGTGTGTGTGTGTGTGTGTGTGTGTGTGTGTGTGTGTGTGTGTGTGTGTGTGTGTGTGTGTGTGTGTGTTATGATCTCTATGTTATGGCAGAAAATTTGTAGTAATTGATTGGCTATGAGGAATTAAATATGTCTGCTAATAAATAAATAATAATTATGTGAGATTGTTGTGTACATATTTCAGGTCACATGTTCACGGTTTGGTTTTGGTATAGGAAATAAGAAAAATATATATTGTATTTTGCTTTGGTCAAATTAATAATTTGTGAAGGAAATCACTCTATCATTTATACGTTTTGTTTCATATAATACTAATGAAGTGTTTGAGTTTTACAATATTTCTGACTTGAACTCATAAAGGAAAATATATTTTTCTCATGTTATTATAATAGAATTTTGAATTTTGTATTAAAAACATATGGTTCATTGTAGCTGAAGTTATTATGCAAATCACATAAATATCAATAACTTGAATTTGCTTTGAACAATTCTCAAATTTTAAATGATTAATTTAGACATCAAGACAAAGCTTGAGTTAAATTTTTAGGTAGTTTTAACATGTTTTATTAAAGTTATTGGATTTATTATAAAAACTGCAGCCTGAAGTTATTATGCAAAACCAGAATATCACTTTTTACTTCAATAACATGGTAATAAAATCATTAAAAATTGATCAACATCTCTAATAAAATAAATAACAAACATATATGATATGTCTTTGAGGCATTTACATCTTAATATAGTGACCCTAACAATCTATTTTATTAAATCTTTTACTTTAGCAGGTTCAATTTCCAACATGGTAGTTTTAATTGCTTCCCATATGCCTCCTTTGCTTTCATATTGTTTGCCACCTTCATATAATTTCATCTTTACAATTGACCATAGATTTTTTATCAGATTCAGATCAGACTTCACTGCTCAGAAAACTATTTTTTATTTTGGGAAATTTAAATCCTTTATTTTTCAAATTCCTATTATCTAGCAGGTTAATCTTTTGCCCCTATGAGCAAGTTTGTTGTTTATTTATTCCGTACTTAGTACTATAAATACAAATTTTATACTTTAAAAAGATAAATAAAGGAAAAGACAATATCTGGAAAAGATTTTCACAGAATCATATTTGTAATGAATGTCAATAAAAGGGCAACATATTGAATAAAAAGTGTATATATTCTATCCACAAAAAATGATGAAATTTTATGAAAGTAGTTGTGATCTATCTACTCAAGCCAGTATGTACTACCCCTGACCCACCTCCAATCCAAGACTGATTGAGGGCAATGTTTTGTGACTTTTGCTATCTTATCAACATTTGCTTTTATTTACCTTCATTTATGTAAGTTACAAATTAAACTAAGCACAACTGACTATTAAAGGATGAAAATATTTTGTGGATTTTGATGTCATTTTGGGGTCTTTTTTTTGTCCAAATCTGTGAATTTGTATTTTACTCATGCTAAGTCTCATTTTAAAATTCACTATTCTTTATCCATAATGTTGAACATGTTAAAATTCTTCAACTTTTTAACAAGAAAAATCTCAAATTGATTTTAAAAATTGCTGCAGAACATTGTTGATTTATTTAAGATGGAATGATCTATTATGACATGTCTCTAATTTGTATTTAGATACATTGTATTTATTATCAATTTTTCTAGTTGAATTGTTCACCTATATTGCATATCATAAATGATTATGCATAATTAGGTTACAATAAAATTTTTATTTTATATGAATACTACCTTATGAAAATTGAGATGTAGTAGAGTGGGGGCTCTGCATCATAGATTGGGGGGCACAGGACCCTTGCACCAGATCCGGAAATACTTAATACATTTGTAGACTTAGATGAATAATGCATTCTTATTTTTAACTTCAAATACATATTAATTCTGTCATAAAGAAGATTTAAAAAAATTGATATACAGTGTAACCCGGATATAAGAGACCCGGATATAAGAGACCTGGATATAATAGAAACCCGGATATAAGAGAGATTTTCTATGGTCCCAAATTAGAGCCTGTGTTAATAAAACAAAATAGACCAAACCCGGATATAAAAGAAACCTGGATATAAGAGACTTCTTCTCCGGTCCCGACAACTCTCTTATTACCGGGTTACACTGTAGTTATTTGTATACCATGTTTCATGTCTGTTTCCTCATACTTTATTTGAGTACTAAACAAAGAATGTGTAGGTCTTTTTGTATATAAAATAGAAAATTCTTGCTCAAAGTTAGCAGAGTTCAAATTTAAGTCTTTTGGTTGCCAGCTGCCAGCAGAAGAAGGCATTATTTGTGCACTTAGAGGAGAAACTGCATTATCAGACAAATTGATTGATTATTATTCAAGATGCAGACATGTGGAAGACATTGATGAGGACCTGAACAAAAAGAAAAATAAAGAAAAATATCAATAACCAGAGATTGTCATGCAAGAAAATTTGATTGTTTCATGCAATTGCCCTCAAATCTCTGATATCTATTTTTAGTAAAAAAAAATGTGAATTTTGTGTTTGGGTCTCTGAGCCTGAGAAAAAATTTTACTCTTGGAATGTTGACTTGCCCTAAAGCAGAGAGCCAATAAAACTTGAATATTCATAATAATTTTCTTAATCAGTTCTTGAAATGCAAAAGGGCTCCTCATTTCTTAGGAAGAGAAGTCAATTTGTACAAGTGCTTAAATTAAAAATAAATTAATGGTTTGTCTCTTACACTTAAGCTACAATTTTCAGCCCAAATTAGTGGTAGTGAGGTTCCTAATCTCACTATCACTATTACACTAAAATTAATTTCTCTTTAGCCTTTCTTCAATCATGAAATCTGAGATGGAAACTGATGTTCTCTGGTCACTGAATTACATGGATAAAGAAACCTGGATATAAGAGACTTCTTCTCCGGTCCCGACAACTCTCTTATTACCGTTAAAATCTATGGTGCAGTTCTTGACAAGCGAGTAAAGGGAAAAAGCAGAGCCTAAATATTTCAAAGATTTGGAGCATTCTTACTTATTTCTTTTACTTTATTATATTACTCACTGCAGTGGAGAACTGAGTCTAAAAATATTGCTTGCCAGAAAACAAAGGGGCCCACCCACAACTACAATGCTATCATTTGATTTTCATAATGAATCAATAAAATTTTCAAAAAATACATATGGCAAAAAAAGTACAATTAAAAGTTTGGTGGAAAAATGTGTATTTCTTAGTAATTGCAGTGTACATGTATTGTACCCATTACTGGCAGTGGTTTTCAAATGTAAATACAGAATGTTATAACAGGATTTTTAAATCTTTTTAATTTTAGGCTGATATTTTTAAATAGTTTACTGCACAATTTACACAGTAACAAATAGTTCAAGAACACAATTGCATGCATTCGCTATCTTAAGAGCAAATGTTTGTGTTGACAAGTTGATTGTACAGATCTGCAAATGATTTCTTCTGCATCCAATTCATCTGACTATTCCTTTTCAATGGATAGCAACATGTATGATTCCAAATTCTCCCTAGGTTACACATTTCTTAACCATGTCTTTATGATATTTAGCTTTGAGAATGTCTTCTCACATTGTTCTTGAGTAACTGATAGTGTACAGATGACTTTATAAGGTTCTTATTTCTTTTTATTACTAAAACAGTTGTCTGTGTTTCTTTCTTAATTGCAGTTTTATTTGATATAGCTGGCCCACTTACCATTGAGCAAGCTGATACCCTAACCAGTCTGCCACTGATTCATTGCACATTTTAAGACAGTTTGTAAGTTTATTACTACCCTAACTTAAATTGTTAAACTTAATTTCTCTCTCTTGGCATAAATTTATGTTCCTGATATTATTTCACAAGAAAGATTCATGATATTTATTGAATAGAAACAAGTCTGGTATTTGCAGAAAGCAAAGAACAAATTCATTATTAATAATTTAAAAGATTGGCATGTTAAGCACACATCTAACATTAACCTTGTTCTGTAGTCATGAAAAAATACTGAAACAAATAATAAAATATTCCTTTCAGTCATATTTTTGTAAGATTTGTCCTCTTTATCCTTTTTATAATTTTCATTCATCTTTGTTAGCAATTATGTAGGATTTATTTGATAACTATAAAACAAATAACAATACATAATATTTCACAGGCACTATTGTTATGATAGGTATTCTCTCTGACAAATGTAGTTTCATCAAGAGAAGGTAACTCTCCCATAGGTATAGCGATACTGCTTTTTATGCATAGTCTAATTTACATATCACTACACCACCCTGAACCGAAAAGGCTTTATACTTTTAGTTGATCTTTGATTTCTATGAACAACCCTGGGAGGCATAATCTGTCTCTTAGAGTGAGTCTCTCTATTTTTATAGGAGATCTAAGTCTTAACTGATTTGCTTCATTTAAATCATGATAACTTCAATTGCACTCATCCCCAGATTGTTCCTCCCTTCTACTGGATGCACTCATTCTCTCCTCCCTACCCACCTTCATATCTCTGGAGGTCTTCCTGATCACTCTCAATACTGGATTCATTCATCCTTTCTTGCGTCATCTGTTCTTCTACTTCCTCTTCCTTTTCCATAACTTCATGCTCTCTTGTGGTTCTAAATTGGTCATCATTGGCCTGTATGTCCTGTCCATTCTTTGTTAACACAGCTGTTTTAAATCCCTTTTGTACCACAAAGTTTGCCTTTTCAGAACTTGAATCCTTGTCCTTTCTCTACCACACACTTACATTCATTACAAATGACATGGTAATTGGAGCTCTTATTTGTCTTTCCATGAATACGGATGGGCTTTGTTTTCTGCCTACATGTTTCTCTATAACTTAGGAGTAGTCTGTGTAAATAACTCTCTGTCACAATCTAATGGAAAGAATGCTTTTAATCCAATTTTTACTGTTTGAACCATTCTCTTCACAATTCCATTTGACTGAGGGTGGGGTAAAGTGGTGTGTTTTGTACGGAATGCAGTCAATATGTTTCAACCATGTACATAAACTTTCTTCACAAAACTCAGGTGCATTGTCGGAGACCATCCGCATGTGGAATAGTATTTCCTTCAATATATATACAATGTCAAAGTTGAACGCCACCAGCTTAATCACCCATCTTAATATCCTGGCATATGTGAACTTTGGCAACTCTCTTCTGGGGTTGAATATAAATTCCAAAGGTTTATGATCAGATTTTAATAGAAATTTCCTTCCTATCAAAAAATTTCTTGCTCTTTCCATGCTCCATACAATCACCAATGTCTCCTTCTCAATATTTGAATAATTCGCCTCTGACAATGTTAGTTTTCTAGATAAGAACATTACAGGGTGATCCTTCTGTGACAATATTGCAGATATAGCACTGTCACTGGCATCAGTAGTTAACATCAATCCTTTCGTTGGGTTGAAGATTTTAACAACGGGTTTATTTGTGAGTGCTTTTTTTAATTTCTCAAAAGTGATCTCCTATCTTTTTGTCCATTGAAACTTAGTGTTTTTCTTCCTTATTTCATTAAATGACTTCACAAGGTCACTATATCATGGCAGATATCTGTTATAGACATTGGTTAATCCTAAAAAGATTCTCAATCTTTTTTTATTTCTGGCTGCAGCTATCTCTGATATCTTATTAATGAGTTTATCATCTAATGTTATGGTGTCTTTGGATATTTGATATCCTAGGTACAAAATTCTTTCATGCTGAAACTTGCATTTATTGCAATTAATTATCATATCTGTGCTATTTAATTTTTTCAAAAATTGTTCCATTTTACTTCTGAGATCTTCTTTACCGTGCACACTAATGCCAATGGTGTCCTGATATACAATTATATTTTTAATCCAATCTAAAACTTTTTGATGGATTTTTGGAAAATGTGACTTGACATGTCTGCAAATAGCAGTTGAGTCCATATTAGTAATCCAACAGGGTGTTCATTGTGGTGACTTCTTGAAACTTGCTATCAATTTTTATTTCATTATGTACTGACTTAAGTCAACTTTAGCAAAGTATTTCATACCAGCAAACCCATGGCACACTGTTTCCGTGTTTGGCAGTGAGAATGAATCTGAACAGATCTGGTGATTCACGCCCACCTTATAATTGCCACAAATTCTTAAATCTTTTGGGCTTGCATATCACCACAATGAGTGAAGCTGAATTGCTACCACATTGATTGACTTTTTCTAATATTCCTTGTTCCACAATTTTGTTCAGCTTAGCAACCACCAAGGTTAGCATGTGAACTTTTCAGGCTTGAAAATACATGGGTTGACTGGTTTCTTTAAGTCAAATACTCACCTCATATCCTCCTAATAATCCAATACCCAGTTTTACAGACTTCATGGAATTTACCAGCTTTGATGTATTCACTCTTAACACATCAATTCCTAAAAGACCATGGCTTTTGATGTTTTCCACCACTATTATCTGGAATCTATTTTTTGTCTCAAACATGCCTTCAAAGCATCCTAAAATTTTGATGATTTACCCATCAAATTTTTTCAACTGGAGATTATTTTTTATTAATATTGGTCTAACCTTGCTTTCTCCCAAATTCCTCGATATCGACATAACATCACTCCGAGTATCCACCTGCAGGGGTAAAGTTACTCTGTTCAACTTCAACATATCCCTACTTTTGTTCTATGCTTTTATCTCAAACACTTCCGTATCTTCCACTTTCTCATATCGCTTTTCATATGTGCATACCATTTGGAAATGATTCCGATTTTTACACTTAAAACACCATTTCCCAAAGGCCGAACACTTATTGTTGTTATTTTCATGTTCTTATTGCAATGTCTGCATACAAGTAAGCACTTGTAGCACTGTAAATCTTCATGCTGCCTTTGGAAGCATTAAATTTTTTAATCAATTCCAATTGTTGTAAGAACTCCATGCATGCTTCCAGATTCATATTATAAGCTCTAGAATTTTACGCTTGTATGAGATATCAAACATTCCTTCAATCAGTCTTAGCACAATTAGCTTGTCTTCGATAGACATTTGTTCTGGACCCATTCTTTCAAACTCACAATATCAATTGCTGTACATATTGCATAATAGTTTTGTCTGGTCTCTGTTTACTTTTGAGAAATTTAGTTCTTTACACTATGACCAATTTTTTTGGTCATACATTTGCTTTTATGATGGCTGCCATACACTTCATACACTGAATCTTCCAAAACTTTGAGATAGACCATGATGGAGATTTTTTATGGCCTCACATCTGACTGAGGCCAAAGACAAATCTGTAACTTAATTTTCTCCTCCACTAGCTTTGGTATCCTTTTATTCTTTACTCTTATCGATGCTGTGAAACACCTAAGCCAGGTTTCTGCATACTCAGGATCCTCCATTGTGGTTAAGTAACCGATTGATGATGCCATATTATTATGATAGGTATTCTCACTGAGAGGTGTAGTTTTGTCAAGAGAAGATAACTGTCTCATAGGTATAGCAATACTGCCTTTTATGCATAACATAATTTATATATCACTACAACTATATTATTATTAATAAAAATAATTACTAATTAATATTAATAATCACTAATGTACACTACTATTAACAGATGAAATACAAAAATAAATATTTTCTTAAACCAACAGAAATTAACTTTAATCAGTACAAGTAACCAGAATTAACACATGTAATCATTAAATTATAATTTGCCAACCTATCCAGTCTGTAACTTTTTTTTATTTCCCTCAGTCTGTTTGACTAATCTAACATATTTATTTTTGTTCTAATTATTCTAACCTAATTTGTAACCCTGTATCTTCGTTTAATTGGAAATCCCTCTTCGAAAAAAAAAATGTCTTTGACAGCAGGCGAAAGTACGTTGTCAGTATTCTTATGTTCTAGTTGGCCAAATATCTTGCTTGTTGAAATATCCCAATGTGAGATTGTTTAGCCATTTCTTTCTCCCTGTTGATTTTAATTTTATTGAAAGCAAGTACCCCAAGCCCACTGTTGGTGGGAGGAGGAATGCCTGTTGACACCCTTGCCAGCTCTGCGTTCATTGAAACAAGAAGCTTGATGAAAAAGGTAACCTGAACTTTTGCTAGTGACCATGAGAATGAAAGCAGACAAACATGAACACTTGCTGCCATGAGCGAATTGGCGTTTATACCATATCCACAAAGCTGGATAACCATATTTTTTAATTTCTTTTTAGAATAGGACAATGGGACTTATACTAAGTTAAAAGTTAGTGTTGTGAAAGGGCAAAATACAAATAAAATGCCATTCCTATCCCCAGAACATACATCTAGTGTCAGCCTGGACACTTTGCCAACCAACTCCCCCTCTTATCTTTTTGTTGTTTTTGTTGTTCTTGTATGTGTTATAGGTAATAGGAGTAGGTAGGCTTTCCTACCGCCTGGTCAATACTCCTCCCCCTTCTCTTGGACATGAGTAGAGGCTCACACCTTGTTTCTTGTTTAGGAAGGGGTTCCCGGAACTCTATCTCTCTCTCTCTGGCCTCTGTACTAGTGCTGCCGTGTTTCTCTCATGATGTGTGCAGTCTGTGGCATTACCTCTTCATACTGAGGGTACACGGTTGACAGTTCCCTGGTTGCTGTTTCCGACTGGTAGCTAGGAGCCCTAACTCTTGCATAGCATCTTGAGCATCAGCTTTGATCAACTGTTGTATAATATCGGGGTGGCTTTAGTGCCATGTCGCGCATGGAAAGGTGTCCCTGCAGTCACCTCTGGTGGGCAACCCTGAGGCCACATTATAATGCAGTCTGTGTCAACTTCTCTCTGCCCACGTCATGGTCAATAACCGTCTGCTTCTTTTACATTAGTCCTTCACTTCTTCCAACCTTAATTCCACATGATGACTTACAAAGATCAAAAAAGTAAACCTAAACCAGCCCTTCAAATATCACCTAAACCCCTCGACATTTTGTTCTCCAACATCCATGACATTAGAACCAATTTCTGCAGTGTGGAATCTTTCCTCACTGCAAACTGCCCGGATATACTGGCTCTGTATGAGACCAACCTTGACTCGTCTATCCCCTCCTCTAATCTCTTGATCCCCGGCTACCTTCCTCTCCTCAGAAAAGACTCTCAAACCCACATGCATGGCCTTGGTATCTACGTCAAGGACCATCTCCCTCTGGCTAGAGATTTGTCTCTCAAATCGCCAGACCATTCGTACATGTGTCTCTGGTTATCTCTTCTCAATGCTGTAAGCTATCTCTTCTTCCTTTATTTCTCTCCATCCTCTCAAGATTGTGGAATAATCGATAGCATTTCTGACAGCATAGACAAGGCTCTCTCTCTCTCCATCCATTTTCTCACATATTTGTGTTTGGTGATTTTTAACGTCCATCATACCAAGTGGCTTAAGAATGCTACTACTGACCTCACAGGCATTCAAACACTTAATTTTTCAGTTTCTCAATCCCTCACGCAGATAGTTGACTTCCCCACATGCTTTGCCTACAACCAGGACGGTAAGGCCTCTCTTCTCGATCTGTGTTTTACCTCCATCCCCGAGTCTTGTAGTGCCACACAGCTCTGCCCTCTTGGTTACTCCAATCATGCTGTAGTGTCTATTAACATCTCCTTCAACTCCACCCCCTGCAAAGAACCTCCTACCACTAGAACCTCATTCTGCTATCAACAAGCTGACTGGGACTCGTTCCGTGATTTCCTCCGCGATGTCCCCTGGGATGTTGTCTTTACGCTCCCCGTTCAAGAATGTGCTTCTGAGGTCTCATCCTGGGTTAAAGCTGGAATTGACGCTTTCATCCCCTCAAGGAAATTTAAGGTCAAATTGCTCTCCTCCCTTTGGTTCTCCACTGCTTGCTCAGCCGCCATTGCCCATAGGAACCACTTCTTCCACCTATTTCGTAGCGACATGTCCGACTGCAATAGACGTCTCTTTGCCTCCACCCGTAACGAGTGTAAGCGTGTCCTCAAAGAAGCTAAAAGTCACTATTTGCTGCTTGAATGAAGGAATATATTGCATCTCGTAAATTCGGATCCAAGGATTATTGGCGTCTCTGCAAGAGCGTACTTAACAATAGCAAACCCTCTATACCTCCTTTGTTCAACCAGTTTGAGGTCCAACAAGGCTGAATGCTTTGCTCGGAAATTTTCATTCCATTTAATGCTCGACTCTTCTGGTGTACCCATACCCGATTTCCCTCTTAGAACTGAGGCCCTATTGAGCGGGTTGCACATAACCCCGTCATTGGTATTGGCATTATCTCTAATTTAGACCCCCACACGGCTAGTGGTGGAGATGGGATACCAGCCATTGTCTTGAAAAAATACGCGCCTGAACTGGCACCCGCCCTCTCCAAATTATATAACTATTGCCTCAAGAAATCTTGTTTTCCAGACTACTGGAAGTCCTCATCGATTGTTCCTGTCTTTAAGAACCCTGGTGACCCCTCTGACCCTTCTAATTACCATCCTATTAGTCTCCTACCCCTCTTCGGCAAAGTCTTTGATGCCCTAATCAACACCGAAGTGGTTAACCACCTTACATCCCATGATCTACTCTCAGACAAGCAATATGGCTTCCGCTTTGACTGATCTACAGCTGATGTGCTTACGGCCATCATTGAAATTGTCTACCAAGCTCTTCAAAATAACGGAGAAGCTCATGCCATGACCCTAGACATCTCCAAAGCATTTGATAGGGTTTGGCATGCCAGCCTTCTTTGCAAGCTCCAGGGTTATGGTATTACAGGTCGATTGTTTGACCTAATACAATCATTCCTGTCAAACCATGAATTGAAGGTCGTTCTCAACGGATTCTCCTCCAGCTCCTATCCCATGAATGCAGGTGTTCCTCAAGGCTCCATCCTAGGTCCTACTCTGTTCCTTATCTTCATCAATGATCTTCCTGACGCCATAGACTCCCAAGCAGGCATCTATGCGGACAACACTACAATTTACTCCTGCCTCAAATACAAATCTAGTGTTGCTAACAAAACTAAGCTGGCCGTTTGTCTCGAAAAGGACCTCCAATCGGTTGTGAACTGGGGCAGGAATTGGCTGGTTAACTTTAACACCTCAAAAACAAAACTGCTCTCTATTAATCACCACCGAGATCCTTCCCTGCCCTCCATTAGAATGTCTGATGCTCAACTTCTCGAGAGCACCTCTCTGCGGCTGCTCGGTCTCATGTTGACTGCTGACCTGAGATGGAACAAATACATTGAGTCAATTGCTTCATCCACCGCAAGGAAAGTTGGCTTCCTGTGCCACACCAGGAATTTTTTCTCCTTGGAATCGATTCTTCAAATCTACAAATCAACCATTCACCCTTGCATGGAGTATTGCTGCCATGTATGGTCTGGAGCCCCTACTGTTTGCCTCGGGGTTCTTGATAAGATCCAGAGATGGATATGCAATGTAATTGGCCCTGATCTGGCATCTTGTTTGCAGTCGCTCTCTCACAGATGCACCATCGCCTCTCTCTGTCTTTTTTACAAATACTTTCATGGTAATTGCTCCGATGAGCTGCTTGCGCTGGTTCCTAGACTTCATGATTTCAAGCATCCCACAAGGCTGGCATCCCATTCTCACCCTTTCACTGTTGAAACTGCTAAGTGTAGCCATCTCTTCTACTCCAATAGCTTCATATCTCGCACCTCTCTCCTGTGGAACTCCCTTCCTTATTCCTGTCTCCCTGATAGCTATAATCTCCAACTATTTAAATGTAATGTCAATCGACATCTCCATTTGCCTTGATCTATCCACTATCCTTCTCCTCATCCTTTCCTCTATCACTCCTATCTGCTCTTGCTCCAAATCTTCTGTAACCCCTTGCATACTAGTGGCTTCTCACTTTGCTTGGGGTGAGATGCTTAAGAAAAAAAAAAATAAAAACAAATTAATAAACTAGTGTCCTTTTTTTTGGTTGTTATAGACACAAATATTCTCTGGTGCCTGTTGTATTTGGGAAGTTTTAACCAAATCCTTTATTCACTCCAGCCAGGGGTACATCTTTCAATATATTGTCTATGATAAGGAATATCTTTTATCAATGAATTCTTCCTAATTCTTCCAATACAGCTTTTGCTTTTTCACCAGAAGATATGATTAACAAAAGCATTGGTATTATATTTAATCTCTATAATTCCAATCCTTGATCTTCTTACTACAGTCTCCCTGATCAAAGCATTAAGTGCATTTAGTTATCCAGTAGTTATGAGTTCTATCATTGGTTCAGGTAGTAAAAGTCACATACACTAGTTCAGGAAGAAAACCAAAAGTGGCATCACAAAGACAAATTAACTAAGAAGAATTAATTGATATGCATTATCTCCCTTACTAGTATGGAACAATGGAATGAGAACAATCTTCCTTAGTGGATTGAATAAAGGGTTTGATCTGAAATTTCTAATAAGTTATTGAATATATGCGAAGGTTATTGATGAAAGCTTGATGCAATTTTTGAAATGTTGAGATTATAACAACCAAAACAAGGACTCCTGTTCAAGTAGACAAGTATTTTTTTAAGGCTCACCCTTTACAAAGCCCAGAAGCCACTCAAGAGAGTTATATTAAGGGGTAGTTTATATGGATAAGAGGGGAAGATAATTGTTCACTCTAGGTTAAGATTGTAGTGATTGGGGAAAAAGCCTCTTAAGAGTTTGTTCCACAAGGCAGTGGTTCACAGGAAGAAGCTTTTTGAGTGGAATTTACTTCTTGATGAAGTAATATGGAGGGAATGTGGGTGGTTTGCTACTATGTAAGTGGCACAGTGGTTCCTAGTTGTGAAGGTTAGACTCGGTCCAAGAACTTTCCATGAGAGTAGCGATAGAGCAGTGAGAGGCTTGCCATATCCTGCCTGTGAAAGCGAGGTTGGAGTGTAGAAAATAACTCTTTTCCAATAAGGATTTGGGAGATGCTTTTGAACTTTATCAAGACTAGAAAATGTGGACTGGGCAAGTCCTACCCAAATATGGCAACAATACTCCATTTTTGGTTAGATCTGGCTTTTATAAAGGTAGAGTATAATATGAGGAGTCAGGTACTTACTGAAGTGGTCCAAGCAGCTAATCATTTTATTTGCATCTTTAGTGATGGATCCTATAAGAGTTCCACTTGATGTCATGTGTGAGTTTGAGGCTCAATATTTTCTCAAAGCACAGTACCTCCTCAATGGGACATCTGTTCATTGTGACTGGCAGTAGTTTGAGGTCTGATCAAATGTGATGTTTTAATAATGATTATTCCTCAAATTTTGATAAAAAGGAATGTTCTACTACAGATTTTTATACATTATATTTAAATAAATGAAAATAAATTATGATGACAATATGATCAAATTTTAAATGATGACAATAAATTATGCTTACATGATGACAAAAGAGAAAATACTTAACTTTTATTTATTTTTAATTAAATTTCATTCAAAAAATTAACATTTATTTTTCTCTCTTTGGGTTCTTATTTTCTATTATTTGTTTTTAGTTTAACTGCTATTTTTCATTCTTTTCCTTTTTATTTCCATTTTTCATTAATTTTTTTATTTACACTTTCAATGATCCTTTGTTGTCTACTTGGCAAAGTTTAACCTATATATCCGCAAAAGAATGATATGTCTAGAGGGCGATTTTTCCCCCTTGACACCACTATTATTTTAGCTACCTTCACTCCTCAACAATGTTTTACACATATATTTTTAAAATATGGAATGCAAAAAGAGAAATAATATGAAGAAAAATTAGAGAAGAAAAAACTCCTTCTATACATTATCTTCATTAATTTTCTTGTAGAAAATGGAAATGTACTAACATATTGAGTGGCTTATTAAATGCACTTTTAAAAATAAATAATAACTCAGAAATTGGAGGAAAAATGAAAAATACTAACTTGGATAAAAATCCATATTCTGCTTATTTTATATCAGATGATGGAGAAACTTTTTTGAAAACCAAATAACTAAAATTCCTAAAGTGAAGAAATGAAGAAAAATAACATATCTAAATGGGGTAGACAAACAAAGCATATAGAATTGATTTCTGAAATTTCTTTCATTTAGGACAATTACTGTCTGTAATTCTGATATATTATCTGCACCTATCAAAAAGTTACTATACAATCTAGAAAGCAGAAAGAAATGGATATATGAAACTGTTTTGTACACTATTGTACTGATGGAGAATATTATGCAATTATAGAAATATATTTTTCCCAATAACTATGAATAACAAGGAAGAGTGTGCTAAATTGAGAACTGACATAATATATTTGCATCTTTGTTTTAATTACTAAAACTAACATTTTATTAAAATTCTTGTATTCACTTGACTCAATGTATCTGCTCAAGTAAATGATTTTTACCAATTGAGTTTAAATAAGAAAGCCACTTGTATAATGTACATTCTTAACTTTAGAAAAATTAACAATGTTTATCAGTGTTTCTTTTCTTGTTTACTTTCAGCATATGAATAACCATGAATCAAAATTTCCAATATTTTAAAAAGCTATAAAGATGACATGTATTTTGTGACACTCTGCTTGTAAAGTACAGTTTGACTCAGAATATTTGACTCAAAATTATTTTTGAATCTGATTGCATTCTTTACATTTGTCAATAAATTTTTTTCATCTCACTTCATTGATGTAGGTCACTGGAGTCATAATTTATTTTGAGTCAGCTCTATCAGCGGTTTAATTCTGGTTAAAATTGTAATGGGAGATATATATCAAAGGAAAATTTATTCTCCCATTTGAATTTCCCCCATTATGAGCATTACTATATCTGTGATATAATAATACTGTAGTTCATGGATGGAATAGAATGGCTGAAAGGATAAAGAATGACAAACATGCTTGGTTCTCAGAGAGACATTTATATGGCAAAGACATACACAAAACTATATATATATATATATATACACATGTATCTACACAGCAAATGAGAGTGTAAGGAGAAACAAAAAGAAAGGGTCTTACATATAATATCTGTGTCTGGAGAACCCATGTTTAGGATTTCTAGGGCAGATGGGCCAGATTCATCTATCTCACAGGTGAGGACATATTCCATGAACAGGAAATGGCAAGTCTTGGGTTTTCAATCCATGACTTCTTTAGAAATTACTTTGTTTGCATTAAAATGTGAAACTGAGCAAATATAAAAGTTTTCAGAGTCTGGGAAAAATTTGCATTTATAAGGCATTATTCAACTTTGCTTAATCATCAACACACTTTGTGGCAGAGACGGTCTAAAGCACATTGGATCTAATGAGAGTTTCTCCTGTAAAGAGTGGCACAAGTTTGAATCCTGCTGGTGAGTGCATATTTTTCTTTAATAATATTTCTCAAATATTCATATAGGTGGATGAAAATAAATAAATAGATATATTGTTTAATAAATAAACAGGGTGTCTACTCAAATATGGGTATCTACTAAAAATAATGCTTAACTATTAAAATCTGTTGGATTGATAAATAAAAAGCTATCTCTTTTTTAGAAATATGTGTGCACACACACACACACACACATATTAATTAATGAATATCAAACACTTAAAATACCAATAGGTAATAATCTTTATTTCATGAAAGCTATAAAATAGCCTTCAATCTTTCAGACCTGCAAACCAAATATATATCTATATATATTTTTTTAGAATTGGACATAGTCCGATAATTTATTTAAAGACATTTATATTATGTTTAACGTTCTTTTTATAGATACAAGTATTTAAGCAAATGCTCTGTTTTATAATAAACAGTATTAAATAACATTTACCAGCCTGAATGTCCGAGAAATTTTCATAGAAAATTTTCGCTCTCCGACATATCTATATATGAATTTACAAGTAAATTGTACTCCTTCTTTCCCCAGATAGATGATTGTACATTCACTAGTCAATGTTCAATTGGACACTGGTTTGATGAGTGGGACAATTCTAGTAGCAATTTTTACACTTTTAATGGTTGTAGTAACTATTTTAACATGGCAATATAATATGGCAAATATACAGAAGTTGAATTGCAAAAATAGGGATGAGATTGCATGGCTGTGTGCCTGTAACTGCAAGTGATAGCTTGAGGACATTAAATTCTTGGACATGTGATGCTTAAATGTCTCAGAATATCCTGGCCATGTTGTTAGAAATCAGACACAGATTCTGGTTAAGTAACATTTAGTGAAACATGCCTGAGGTAGCAATCTGATAACAATTTTGAAAATATGTCAATAAATTCAGATTGTAGATGTTGCTGTTACAAAGTGTCAGTTTCATCATTTACAATGATTTAATTTTCATTTCATAGGTCATCATAAAATGAACTGTTAAAACACAATGAAGACTTTCTGAGCAACTGAACAATTAGAACAAAAAAGAAATTGCTCTGTGTAAATAATGTTCAAGAGAGTGACACTAAGACAAGAAAACAATTGAGGCCAGGTGCTGGAATACTTCAACAAAAACTAATTCTGCTGAATTGCAATATCTGCCAAAATGAAAGATTTACCAGCCTTGAAAGTACTGTCAGAAGAGGTCAATTAGTAAGTTAGTCAATAATAGTTTGGTTCTAACAAATAAATAAGAAGAAAATAAGTGCTGATAATTAACTCTTAACCAACTTTTCCAAACTAATCAAAGTCTGTTTGAATATTTAACAAGTACAAAAGTGACTGTTGAAATGATTTCAAATTGGTTCATTCTTTTTTAATTGATTTTTATTGCTATAAAGAAAATTTGTAACCATTTTGTTTATCTTGAACTTGTTGCAGATTTGAGTCAACCCACAACAAACAAAAAGGGGAGAAAGGTTTTTAAATATAAAAATATAAATTATTTTTATTTTCATGTTTTTACGCCTCAATTTTTCTCAGTTTGTATGAGTGTTAAAGTTCTTGCATTACAGATCCTTCTTTGTTAAGATGAAAAGAAATGTGATTTCATCTCATATATGTGTGAAAATGAGGCAAGGGAGAAAATGAGGAGGAAAGTGTAAGCATCATGTCGCTTGGAGAGGAAAAGTGTACATATCACATAGATTGGTGAGGAAAAGTGTAGCTGTCATGTAGCTTGGAGAGGAAGATGGATGAATGGGTAATGGAATCTCTTTGAAGCAGTGTGCATCGTATATTAGTGTATGTTGCTGTTCCTTCTGATTTTGTCCGTCTTTACTTAAATACTCTTCAAAGGGATCATGGAGCATGTTTTTATTGTCAGTTGGAACACGGCCCATTGATTGACAAATGTCAAATATTTTTTTCAAAGGATTAATTTATTAACAGGAAGGATGCGCGGATCCTCCAATTCAGAAACCATTTTTTGTCATTTGATGATTGATTGTCTTGGTGTTTATTTCCATCTTCGCTCCACAAACTAAACTTTCCTTACTTTTATAATAAAATCAAGATTTGACCTTACACTTTGAGAAACCTTCTTTATTTACTGTGTCCCCCCAGAACATAGGAGATTGTGGCTCTACACAAATTCTTGTCCTTTGTAGTTCTTAATAAATTTTGTTTTTTTATTGTCTCTCCCAAATCCTGTTCTGCCATCCATTTACTCAAGCTCGTTAAATATGTTAGCCATTGCCTTCTTCTTTCCCTCCTGTGCTCAATCTATCATGTGATTATCAGATTTTCCAAGTCCTCTTTCCTCATTATGGGTCTCAAAAATTTCAAATGTCTCAACTGATGTTAAGTATAAATTTCCTTTTTGTTACCATTTTCGTGTCTATCTAAGGCTGCCAGCACCTCTATTGCAATTCCATCTGGCCCTGCTGGGTTTTTTCTGTTCAATTTGGCCAGTGCAAATTCCACTTTAATATTTCTGGTATGTCAATATTTCTGTGTATTGCCGGTTATTCTCTTTCATCATGGAAGAGTTCTCCAATATAATTGTTCCATCTTTGAAGTATTTTTCTTTCTCTAATATCAGTGTACCATCCTTGGTTTTAAGCATTCTACTAGAAGCCAAAAAACTGTGCTAAGAAACTAAAAAATGTAAACAAATTTGTCTTAACTATTTTCATTATGTTTGTTCTTCATTCCATTGTAAACTCCTCTCTGCGGCTGCTCGGTCTCACACTGTCCGCTGATCTGAGATGGAACAAATACATCGAGTCAGTTGCATCATCCACCGCAAGGAAAGTTGGTTCCCTGTGCCGAGCCAGGAAATTTTTCTCCCCGGAATCGTTCCTCCAAGTCTATAAATCGACCATTCGCCCTTGCATGGAGTATTGCTGCCATATATGGTCTGGGGCCCCTGCTGTTTGCCTCAGGGTTCTTGATAAGATCCAGAGATGGATATGCAATGTGATTGACCCTGATCTGTCATCTCGTCAGAAGTCGCTCTCTCACAGACGCGATGTTGCCTCACTCTGTCTTTTTTACAAATACTTTCACGGTAATTGCTCCGAGGAGCTGCTTTCGCTTGTCCCTAGGCCTCATGAATTTAAACGTCCTACGAGGCTGGCATCCCGTTCCCACCCCT
Organism: Acanthosepion esculentum; assembly: GCA_964036315.1. NCBI lineage: Eukaryota > Metazoa > Mollusca > Cephalopoda > Sepiida > Sepiidae > Acanthosepion > Acanthosepion esculentum. The sequence continues at coordinate 55,918,300 of OZ038488.1, forward strand.
TTACCGTTGAAACTGTTAGATGTAGATGTCTCTTCTACTCCAATAGCTTCATGTCTCGCACATCTCGCCTATGGAACTCCCTTCCCTATTACTGTTTCCCTGACAAATACAATCTCCAACGGTTTAAGTGTAGTGTCAATCGACATCTCCAGTTGCCTTGATCTATCCACTTCCCTTCTCCACATCCTTTCACCTTTCATTCCTATCTGCTCTTGCACCAAATCTTCTGTAACCCCCTTGCCTTGATCGACCCACTGTCTTTCTCTTTCTCCACATCTGCTCCTTTACCACTCCTATCTGCTCTTCCTCCAACCCTTCTATAACCCCTTGCGTGATAGTGGCCTCCAGCCTTGCTTGGGGTGATACGCTTAAAAAAAAAAAAAAATCAAGAGTAAGTTTCAAATAAAGATCAAATATTAAAATTTTAAGAAACTATTGCTTATACTGAAACCTAAATTTCATTTATCTGTATTAGCATAAAATCACCTATCGACGTTTAGATCAAGCATAGTCAACAGGACATTAAAAATATCTTTTTAAAAACAAATACTCATATGCAGTTACAAAGGGTTAAGAAGAGTCATGGAGAAATATAGAGAGAGCAATGCAAGTGATATTCCCTCTTCTCTTAGTGATGTTGACACAAAGACAACAAATCTACCAATAGAAGACACCGATTCTGCTTTCCCCCATGAGAACAATGTACTGATAATGAGAGGGACTATGTCAGTGTCATAGTTGGGATACGAATGAACAAGAATCAACATCCTTTACCAAGTGTTATAAGATATAGACTCAAGATAAACGTTTCCATCTCAGAAACTACGATCTGGAATTGGAATAAAAGCAGTGATGGCACCTGCCCTGAATCCATCATAAAAATTCAGTTGAAGCACTTTGGCTTATGGATCAGTTATAATGAATTTAGTATAGGAGAAAAGTAAATTAAATATAGAATAGGTTGCCCTAGAGATAGTTTCACACAAGACCACAAATTGCTACAAAGCCAAAACATTACCCTAAAAACTTAAGTAATGTTCTTAAATAACCTCATCAGATTGAGACTTTCATATGGATGTCATGCACCGTGCTAAATCTGTTCAGAAATATCTAAACTGTTATCTGTATAAAATGTCATCTTTCTAAGACCAATGGTTAAAAATGACAAGACAAGCCTGTGGGTCTTGGTGAAGACCATACTTCTTCAAACCTTGTGGACTGACACTATAGAATCACAAAAAATTGTACCAAATTGTACCAAATAAAGGAACCATGTAACTTTAAAAATTTCATCAGCAGCAACAGCTAAAATGGATATCACATATAACTCAAAGAGAAAATAATGACATAATCAAGATGTTGACATATCACACTATCTCAAATAAAAAAGTTTGGCAGGAAACCCTCATCAGTACTGGAAAGAGTTATAACAGCTACTGGACTTGAGAAACCTATTTTCCTGAAAAATTATTTTAAAAGATTTTGCTGCTGGGTCAATGAATGCTGAATAAAGAAAACTGCTAATATTACTGTGACTATTACCATTGAATGACAACTTAAAGTCATATGGGAACCATGAATTGGATATGTGAGAATTATAACATCTCATCAATATGAAATGTTCCAATATGGATGGATGTGTATTTATAAGAATCTTAGAGTATTTACAAAATTAGTTGTGTCTAAATGACAATTACCTGCATATTTGATATTCTATATATATTTGCCAGCATTCTCATGTACAGAATAATTTGGTGGTTGATTTCCTTCTGTTTTTCAATGGAGATCTGTTCTGGACAAGACTATGGAAACTCTAATTTACCAAAAAATGAAAACAGAACTTTGCTAATCTCTTTTTAACATCAAAGTAATAAAACATATTTTCTTAGGGTGCATTACATTTTTAATTTTTTTAACTGAAAGTAACCAATATTATGATTGTCTTTGGTTTTATTTTTCAGTGTTTGACTTTCAGGAAGATCTTGAAATTACTTTACACAGAGGATAACAAAAATAGACATTTTTGTTTGAGTGTTTTAAATATCAGATCTTTTGCTACTTTTTTTGTTTTGGCTATTGTTTCCTTCATCCTTCTTCTGCCAATCTGTATAGCCTTTAAGGAATTTCAAACTGAACCATTGATTTAATAAACTAAGTAAACTGTTCTTGTTTCATTATCCCTATTTACATATGGCCTGTCTTGTTATTTAATACAGCTCAGTTATTTCTTATCCTGTTTCCACCAAGTCTGTATACTTTGAAATTAGAAAAATAAAATCATAGATATCATTTTGTAAAATAGTTATTCCGCAGGAAAATTTTTAATATTTGTTAGGGGAAGCTAATTTACTTGCCCTATAAAGGATGATAACTCAAAATAAGTCACTTCCCTTGTCTGGAAGATGTGTATGACACTTCTAAATTAAACATGATGACATGGTGACATGTGCAATTCATGGTTTCAATCCAAACAAATCATTGCTGTTTTCAGACAGTAAATGAATAAAAGTTGTTTTATTATGTGTTAAAATACACTTGTCTTTCATTTTCATCCATTTTTATTCTTCTGAACAGCTTGGAATATAATAATATTTTAATAGTAAAATAGGAAATAAAGGACTTTTTGTCATAAATAATGAAATAGGTCATGTTTTGAGACATTCTGATCTTTATTTCTTTTATAGCAACATTTTCATTGGTTAATTCTACAGCCATCTTCAATAATCAATATTTTAGATTATATTTTAGATTATTATATGCCACATATGACAAAAATGGAGCTTTCCTCTTGATATTTTAAATATATCATTATTTATTACATTTTGTAGTTTAAGTAATTTACAAATTGAATATCAGACTAAATTTATAAATTAGATATCAGACTTGGTAGAAAGTATGAATAATACCTGAATTCAATAATGCAGATTAATCTAGTTAATTAGAAAAATAAGTAATACAGGTAAAATTAATTTCCAGTTTCACAGGTAAATATAGATATGATGAAAACTATATAATAAAAAATCAAGTTCTTTTGAGAATGCCTAAGGAGGTGTAACTAATGGAGATCAACTAATTCTGAGGTATTATCTTGAGAAAAATAAGAACTCTAAAAATATTTCTTGAGTGTATGCCAGATGGACCCATAATGATTTCTTTATGCTTATCAAGTGGCTTGGAAAAACTGAATGTGCAACTTTTCAAAGTTTTTATACAATGTTTTTATAATATTGACAATCTTCCCAAATAGCTGAGTTCATTTTGATGGATGCACACCAGTGCTCAAATACAAAAAGCCCATTTTCATTATTAAGTGAAGCAGTGTCTAGGTTTCATTTTCTAACCAAAATTCTCTGCTGATTCAGTTGACTTGCTTTTTCAATCAAGACACTTCCTGCAAATGGTTTCTCTTATAGTCTCTTGAACAAATAAATATACCCTGCCATATTCTGCTACAATATAATTAAACTTTAGCTATGTAATTTTAAAAAAATTATCACTTATTATGAGGTTTATAATTACTGATATTTTACAGTAAGGGAAGTGTCCTATAAAATAACCCAAAATGCAGATTAATGGATTGTAAAACGCCGATATTTACAGTAAAATTTTTACTGGAAAAGAAAATATATTCTCAGAATATTTAAAACTAAAAGCTGGAAAAGAATGAGTTTGATACTCTGTTTTAACTGATGAAAGTATCATTTTCATACACTGCTTTTGTTTGAGAGTGATTGTCATACAGAGGTTGAGCTGGGGAACTGTAAAACAAATGTTATTATTGTGGCTATAATACATTGAGTAACTGATTAAAGATTTATTCAGAAAATATTCTTTAAGCTCATAGTATTTGTGATATCTACATAGTAGGACTATTAATAGAAAGCAGAATAAATAGGGATTCCGACTGAAAAGCTGATTCTCTAAGATTTAAAATAATTGGAGAAATGTATCTTTCTGATATAAAATAGTATAACATGTTTTTGTTACATATTTAAAATTTAAAAGGTGTTATGTCATTTTTATATAAAAATGAACTGCTATATATATGGTTATAAATTGATTGCTATCATAAAATTAAGTGAGGTCCAGGTCAAGTGCTGACATTTACAGTTGATACAACGGACTGCAGACTTTTTGAAAGTACACATTCTAAAAAGTTTACATCCATTATTTTTATCACGTAGTAATAAGGATAAACACCTCCACATGTACACGCACACACACACACACATATATATATATAAGACCATAGACTAATGATAGAAAAAGCATTTATTTTATGCAACAAATATTTATGTTCAATATATTCTTCTTTGTCAATGTACTTAACCCAATGCTTTAACATGAATCACATAAATCAAACATTGTACAATAAAAGTTTAATCACTTAATTAAATTTATTGATCCATCTTCCTATACATATGTGTGTGTGTATGTGTGTGCTTCTTTATGTGTGTGTGTGTGTGTGTGTGCATGTGTATTTTAATTCCCTTTATTCATGGGGAAGAGTTTTCAATATTGAGATTAGAGCATTTGTTAATATAAATACTGCAGACAGAAATCGGCACTGCAAGATCATTGTTTCCTGCCTTAAGTGGCCATCAAACCATCTGATGTGGTTTGATGATCTCTCTTTTTCTATGTATGTATCTATCTATCTATCAATCACTATATACAGGGAGCAAAATAAGTATTTCATCCCCTGCAGATTTTCTGAGTTTGCCACCTTACAAAAATAGGGATGGTCTATAATTTTCAGGGTAGGTCCATCTTGAAAGTAAGAGAATAAAAAAAAATTCTAGATAATCACATTATATTAATTTTTGAACATTTATTTCTTTTTATTGAAAAAATAAATATTTCATCCCCTACCAACCAGCAATGATTCAGGCCCCACAGGCCGGTTATGTGTCCAGGTGGCATATAGACTAGTCCTATTACTCAGTTATTACTCCTAATCAAGTGCTCATTACCTGTATAAAAGACACAAGTTCACAGAATCCTTCTATGAATCAGAATCTAATCTCTCCAAAATGGGCAAGATGAAAGAATTGTCTAAGGACATCTGGGATAATATTGTATAGCTGCACAAGAATGGAATGGGCTAAAAGATGATTGGCAAGCAGCTAGGTGAGAAGGAGTCAACTGTTGGTGTGATAATAAGAAAATAGAAGAAACATCAATTAACTATCAATCTCCCTTGGTATGGAGTGCCACACAAGATCTCCCAATGTGGAGTGAACCTGTTGATGAGAAACTTAAGGAAACAACCCAAAACTATATGGAAGGAGCTTGTTGATGATCTCAAGGCAGCTGGGGTCACAGTCACCAAGATGACCATTAGCAACATACTACATTGTAGTGGACTGAAATCATGTAGTGCCCTCAAGGTCCCCCTACTGAAGAAGGCACATATACATGCCCATCATAAATTTGCAAATGAGCAGAGGGATGATTCAGAGGAGGCTTGGGAGAAAGTGCTGTGGTCAGACGAGACTAAAATTGAGCTTTTTGGCATCAACTCACCATGTTTGGAGGAAAAAAAAATGCTGACTTGGACTCCAAAAACACCATCCCAACCATTAAGCATGGTGGTGGAAACATTATACTTTGGGGCTGTTTCTCTGCTAAATGGACAGGACGACTACATCAGGTTGAGGGAAAGATGGATGGGACCAAGTACAGGGAAATCTTGAGTGAAAACCTCCTTGCCTCAGCCAGAACACTGAAGATGGGTTGTGGATGTGTGTTTCAGCATGACCCAAAGCATATAGCTACAAAGGAGTGGATCAAGAAGATGCGCATTAAGGTAATGGAGTGGCCTAGTCAGTCTCCAGACTTTAATCCTTTAGAGAATCTGTGGAGGGGGCTGAAAGCTTCAAGTTGCGCAATAGCAACCTACATACCTTAAGGATTTAGAGAGGATCTGCAAAGAGGAGTAGGCCCAAATCCTCCACTGGGATCTGTAAAAACTTGGTAACCAACTACAGGAAACATCTGGCTGCTGTGCTTGCCAACAAAGGTTTCTTCACCAAATACTGAGTTATGTTTTGCTGTGGGGTGAAATACTTATTTTTAAAAAAAAAGAAATAAATATTCAAAAATTAATACAATGTGATTTTCTAGAATTTTCTTTTACATTCTATCTCCCACTTTCAAGATGGACCTACCCTGAAAATTATAGACCTTTCCTATTATTTTTGTAAAGTGGCAATGTTGTAATAGCCAGCGTGTAAATTTACTATAGATGACCTTGCAATTAGGGCACTCTCTAGACATGTGATGTGACACAAAGTTTGTTATTTAATGTGAGGAGCCCAAGCGTATACACTCAGGTCATAGATCAAAATTTACCTAGCCCCCGCTTATACAGGATCAGGCATAAAGTTTATCTTAGCTGGTCATGGGCATGAAACAGATACTACATTTTGATCATAGTCATCTGGGCTGTGGAAATCATGGCCCCCACATTGGAGTGGAATGTAGCAGAAGGTCAGTTATTTAACATGGGTCACCCTAGTGCATACACTTGGGTCATTGGTCAAAATTTACCCAGTCCCTGCTTATGTGGAATCTGGCCCAAAGCTTGTCTTAACTGTTCATGTCCGCATAACAGATACTACACCTTGATTATCATCTCTGGGCTTTGGAATGCATATTTTTTTGTGGCTTCTGAGGCCTCTTTATATCCTGAACCAGTCTGAGAACAATGCTGTTTAAGCTTTTTCTTCCAAGTGTTTTTATAATATGTGGGAATACCAACAGGATATGACAAGGCCCTCCTCCTAGATAATTGATCGTATCAATTAATAATCCATGTATGTTTCGAGATTCCTTGAAAAAGTGACTTCCCATCCTGATTTTATGTTTTATGAAAGGTATGTCTGGTTGTGGTTGTTGGTCTGGAGCTGGATTTGTGTTTGGTGTCATCTTTTCCAGAAATGCTGGCTTGGTCTTGTCAATAGTGATAGAGTCTGTATTGTTGTGTAGTTCTTGTATAAAAGGGGTCATTGTGGTTGAAATCATATCTGATATGTCACAGAAATAATGTCCTGGTAAGGATAGGGATGCACCAAAAAATGAGTTCAGCTGGTCTGCTGCCTAAAAATTCTGTAACAGTATTCCTTATAGAGTATAGAATAATTAGTAGGTCTTCAGTCCACTTAGTCATGTCAGATCTCGTAGCCAGGAAAGCTTTTAGGGATCTGTGAATCTTTCAACCAGTCCATTTGCACAGGGGTGATAAGCCATCATTTTGATGTGCTTCGAGCCAAGTAAATTGTTGAATTCCTGAAATAGGGATTGTCAAGAATGAAGACTGAGACTCGGAAGATAAGTTAATCCAAGATTTATTCGGTAAAATACAAGCAGGGTTCACATCACATGTGCTCCTAGTATTCTCGAATATGGCTGATTGTCATAATCCGGAGAAAGGGCCATAAACGAATATGATGTCGTAAAGGAGTCTCACAGTCAATCTCTTATTTACGACATCCCTCCCCATTAGAAGGGAGTAATTATTTTAGTCCCAGCCATACTTTTTTGGGGTCACCGACACACGACCTGATCTCTGTAGTGTTTGCACAATCTCTCTGCATGATGAATCGTGGTCTTCTATATCGGCATCACTTCCTGGGCTCATTAAAGGCTCATTTTGCATGGTTGGAGGTTCAACAGTTGCTGGTTTGGAAGGGATCTCCTCCGAGGACTGCTGCAACATCTGCTGGTGTGAAAATGTCTTGGAGCCAGCAGGATCTGGGGCCAAGTCTTGAACTGACACAGTTGATTCTCTCCCGTCTGGATATCTGACGCATGCAAATGATTGATTACTATTGATCAGGTTAACTCGATCCACTAAGGGCTCATTCTTAATAGTACGAATGAATCGTCGCAACAACACCGGCCCTGGATTCATCAACCAAGATGGCAGAGAGTTTGCATGGGTTGTGCGTCTCTGAAATGTAAAAAACGTTCATGTGGTGTACAATTTGTTGTAGTACATAACAGGGACTGCATAGAATGAAGAACTTTTGGTAGGACCTGCTTCCAATGTTTATCTGATAGCTTGAGTGACTTAAGCGCCAATTGGATTGTTTTCCAGACAACCCCTATATACCGTTCAGCTTGACCATTACCCTGTGGGTGATAGGGCGTCGAGACACTGGTAGCAACCCCTTTACCAAGTAAATATTCCTTTAGCTCCTGGGATATAAAAGAACGGCCTCTATCTGAATGTATGTAGTCTGGCATTCCAGTCATACTAAAAAGAAGTTCCAGGCACTTTATGACTGTGGAAGATTGCATGTCTGGACAGGAATATAAGAATGGAAATCGTGAATATTCATCAACGATGACTAACAAATATGAATTGTGGGAAGCCGTTGGGAGGGGCCCCTTAAAGTCAATACTGATCCTTTGCATTGGACCAGTGGCTTTTATCAGTGTACCTTCAGTTGGTCAATAGAACCGAGGTTTGAGTTCTGCACAAATCTTGCAGGATGCACAGGTTTTCTTGACATCTTCAGTTGAAAAGGGGAGATTTCTTGACCGCACAAAATGTAAAAGTCTTGAGACACCTGGATGGCATAGTTTTTCATGTAATTCCACCAGAACTGAGATTTGGCAACTTAATGATGCACAATAAGTGTGACTGAAAGTGTCCGCAGCTACATTGTTTCTTCCCGGTCGATATTCAATGTCGAAGGATAATTCGTTGAGTTCCATTCTCCATTCATTGATTTTCACATTCTTCACTTTAGTGAATTTCCTGTTATCATACATGAATGCTACAGACCTTGCATCTGTGTATAGTTTGAAGTGATGTGGAGACAGGAGATGCTTCCATTTTCGTACGGCCTCTATTATGGCTAGAGCTTCCTTCTCAGCGAAGCGATATACCTTTTCACTTGCATGGAGTGATCTTGACATGAATGCTATGGGCCTTCCATTTTGGCTAAGTATGGCAGATACAGCATAGTCCAAAGCATCACAATCTAACTGAAGGGGTAGGTTCTCGTCAATAGCCCATAAGGTCGCTCTACACAGTTCCGATTTCAATGTATTAAATGCCTTAAATGCCTTCTCTTCCAATGGGAACTGATCCGCTTTCACTAAGGGTTGTATTTTTTCTGAGAATTCAGGGATTCATTTAGCGTAGTAAGCAAACATTCCCCTGATTCTCTTCAGACTGTTCATGTTTTTAGGTGGTGGTAGTTCCTGCAATGGCTTCATTCATTCAGAGTCAGGCTTTATCTTTCCATTCCCTACACAATACCCTAAGGTATTTAATGTAGTTACTTTATTTATGGTTTTGGAAATATTCAAAGTCAAGTGTCTTTTCCTCACTACCCTCATAAAATTTTCCACCTGGTTATCATGTTCCTCTTCTGTTTCACCTCCAATTATCACATTATCAAGATAGGGAAATGTATCAGTCAGATTTTCTTCTTTTACAATTTCATTCATAGCACATTGAAAAGCAGGGACACCATTAGTTACCCCAAATGGGAGACGGGTAAACTGAAAAAGTTGGCCATTTGCTTCAAAAGCAGTATATTTCCTGTCAGATTGTTTGAGCTTGATTTGATGGTAGGTACTTTTTAGATCGAAAGTTGAAAAGTATTTATACCTGGCAAGATTTGAAACCAGATCGGAAATTCTTGGTAATGGAAAAGTCTCTAGTTCTGTGTAGATATTTATGGTTTGGGAATAATCCACACATAATCGTTTTTTGTGTATTTTAGCTTCATCTTTAACTACTACTAATTGTGCACGCCACGGTGAAATACTGGGTTCAATAATCCCATCTTCCAGAAGTTTGCTAATTTCCACAGCAATAAAATCAGAGTCCTCTTTACTAAAACGTCTTGATTTAGTAGCAATCGGTTTGCATTTAGCTGAAATTCCTGGGAACAAAGTTGGTTCAGCTATATCAGCAGCTTCCAGGGCAAGACAGGCACCCGTGCCTTTCACAACGAGTTCCGGTAAATAAACGCCATATTCAAACGTAACTTTAAGATGTCAGGATTGAAATTCCCGTCCAAGAACAACATCACAACAGAGGTCCTTCATGATAGTCAAAGGAACGGAAGTATATAATTTATCGTTAAGGCCCAGTTTAAAATTGACTACTACAAATCCATTAGACCGACTATTAATACTTTTCTGGGCCATACTTAGTTTTTTTGACAAGGGAAAAATCCTCAGAGACAATAAATCCACCACTTTTTTGCTGATAAAATTATAAGAAGCACAAAAATCTGTCAGAGTATTGAAGGTTCTATTTTTAACCATGACGAAAGTAGCAGCATGGGAAAGTCCCACTGGTACGTTAGTAGTGTTTACAGAAATACAAGGAGCTGAATGAATCATAGCATTAGTTGTCACATTTGATGACGTACACATTTTTTGGTAATGTCCCTGGTCATCAGTTGGTATACTGGCCCGCAAACAGATATCAAATGATGGAAGACAACAACAAACAAAATGAAGATTTAAGTAAAAATATATTGCCAAGTTTATATTTTTTAAAGAAAAATATATAAACAAAAATAATGTTCATGTAAACCAGGCAAAAGATAACATGTAAAGAGTGAGAAGTATTGTTGTTCTGAGAAGGACAGTTTTAGTAGTCACTGGAGAGGATTGTTACAAGGACAGTTTTGTGGTCATTACAGAGTGTTACCCTGAAAAGGACAGTTTATTGCATATTGTTGGCAAGCATGGCTGAAACTACAGGAGCTGGTGACTTACTGAAAATGGCCAGAGTGGCAGGAGCTGAAGATGACTGGTTAGCTTGGAATTGCTGCTGATAGTTGGACCTGTGGGCAGGTGGTCAGCTGCACTGGAACAGATACTACACTTTGATCCTAGTCATCTGTGTTGGAGAACAGGTGTATTTACTCAAAGCCCCGCACTGCAGTGAGATGTGACACAAGGTCAGTGATTTAATGAAGAGAACACAAGCACACACACTTGGGTCATTGATCAATTTTTACCCAGCCCCTGTTTATGTAGGATCAGGCATAAAGCTTGTCTTAACTAGTCATGGCTATGGAATAGATAATACAATATGATCATAGCCTCTGGTTCATGAGATGCATAGGTATTTACCTACAACACCATCACTGGAATGTGATGTGACACAAATTCAGTTTTTTAACGTGGGAAACCTGTGTCACTGGTCAAAATATTGGCCAATTTTTCCCAGCCCTGGCTTGTGTGGGATCAAGCACAAAGCTTGTCTTAGCTGATCATGCCCACAGAACAGGTACTACAATATTATCATAATCTCTGGACTGTGAAACACATAGGTATGTCTCCCCACTGATAGGGTATGTAACACAAGGTCAGTTGTTTAATGTGGGGTACCCGAACTGGTCACTGCTCTAAATATTAATCAATTTTTACCCAGCCCCCACTTACACAGGATTGAGCACAAGGCTTGTCTTCGCTGGTTGATATTTTGTTATTATAATGAGAATAGAAATTTATTAGTCAGTTTTTGTTGGTTGATTTCTGGTGGACACTGAGTTTTAAACTGTTGTTAATGTGGTGTAACTTGATATCTAGGAAGTGTAAGAAATTGTGTTCTTCCATTTCATAGGTAAATTCCATTGTGCGTTTGTCTTTTGTTTAGTTGGTCTACTAGGACAGGTAAATCAGTATCAAGCGGATATATTAATAGAGCATCATCAAAATAACGAAAGTATGTTGATTGTTTGGGTAAAATATTTTGGAAAGGAGTGGATTCAAGAAATTCTAAGAAGATACATACCATCACTCCACAGTAATCCAAATTTTTGTTTGTAACAATCATTATTAAATGTAAAGTAGCATTGATTGATGATGAGATGGCAGATTTGTATTATTTTACCTGTTGGCATAGAGAGCTTTATTTTTGATTGCGTTAGATCCTTTTTAGGAGATTTAAGCATTTTTCATCCTGGGATTTTGGTGCAGAGGGATTTTATATCTAGACTGCCTTGAATTTGTCGATCATGTTCATTTCCCTTAGTTTTTCAATTAGGCTGCCTGAGTTCTTTATATGAGATGAATTGATTGTTTCAAGGAGAGGAATTACTATTTTTGTTATGATGTAGCAATAGACAAAAAGTTATCTCCCCTTGACCCTAGCAAAAATAGCAATAGAAATTAATTATAAATATTCATGAGAATAGAAAACAGTCACATGACCTGACCAAGACACACACAAGACATCATTAGGCAGGAAAGTCAATCTCTCTCTCTTGTTCCTGGAAGTTAATGTATCAAGAAGCACACATCTCAGACTTGTGATAAACCAAACAGATAAGTACAAAAATTCATATTGTTTTTGCTACATAGTTCTTTTAAAAGTAGATACATGCTAAGTTTGTATTAAGAATTTTGAATATATATATATATATATATATATATATATATATATATATATATATATATATATATATGCAAGTGTTTTTATGCAAAGACTTTTGTGTTTTATTTGAACTTTTCCTATATTAATATTGACATATATTTCATTCACCTTCTAAATGAGGTTAAAGTTTCATATCTGCACACAAAAATAGCTTGCATCAGTTTATGTGGGGAGCACATTGGGATTCCAGTTTTGAGGGTTTTAGAGAGATCATAAAGTTTGGTTGTTCTGGGATGATATTCTATGAATCTGTACAATAATTTGTTTTCATTTTTCATTAGTTTCCTGATTTCCTTGTTAAATTTTTGTGTTTCAGTAGTTATTTTTTGTTTGTTTATTTTTTCATATGTTTCAGTATCATTGAATAGTGAGTTAATTTTTGTCTATGTCTGTATTCTTGTTCATGATCACAATCCTCCCTCCCTTGTCAGAGGCAGTGATGTGGATTTCTTTATTTCTCATCAGGTTCTTTAGTGCATCCAGGTGTTACAGTGGTAATGTATTTTTATTATTGATTTCTATAGTAGCCATGATTATGCCTTGAATATATATATATATATATATATATATATATATATATATATGATGGTTGTCACCTTGCTGTTGAGTATAAACAAGCTATCTAAAAATTGAGAGATCACTCTGTGAGTGCTACTGATTATATGTTACCCAATACTACCTGTTGCATGGTCAGGTTAAATTGGTTCCCCCATCAGGTTTTTCTGGTGAGGAGGGTTGGTAGACAACTGGTAGGATTAAAAAGAAAACCTATGAAAAGGTGGGATGAAGGAATAGCTGGGCTGGTAGCCACTGTGCAATAAGCCTACTGGGACTGTTAAACCTCTTAGTCTTCATTAGGGTATACAACTAGGAGATGGGAAATTCTAATACATCTACATAGAGGTAGATACAAGAGAGTGCTGAAAATTCTTGGTCAAACCAAGAAGCTTGTCTGGCAACATTTTTCTGTTTATATTAGGCATTTCATGATTTAAAAATAGTTTTCTTAATCAATAGAGCCATAAGAGTAAATCTCAGCCACAGAACCAGAGGCTTTTAATTTAGTCTTCAAACTCCTCAATTCTACTGAGCCGCAGTGCCTGTACTGTAGGAACATTACAATCATATTCCACATGGAAATATTAGCTCTCTAGACTTTTGCAAATTTCTTGGATTGATTAATCCTCATATTGATGAGGATTAATCAATCCAAGAAATTTGCAAAAGTATAGCATTAAAGGAAATATTTATTTTAAAGTAGGACAGAACACCAATATTTGCAGTTCCTTCTCTATTCTGGGTTTCTAAATTAAATAGCAGCTAGATAAAAAGATTTACCAATAAAGAAAAATACTTCAAGTTGTAATTGTTAGAAAAGTCATATTATTTGTAAAACTATTTACAGTTCTCATTGATACCAAGGCACAAAATTATTTATAGGTCTCATTGGTACCAAAGCACAAAATTCTTTACAGTTCTCATTGGTATCAAGGCAAAAAAACTTAGTTTTGTAAAAGCTTAATTTACAAAATGCTTAAAGATACTTCAACAAATCTACAGTTATATTTTCTTTTGGACGAGAGAGAACATTATTAATATTGGTCTTCATTTTATCATTACATAAAGTCATTTTAGCACAAAGTGGTCAGAATAATAAAATATTTTTTACCAATAATGGTTACTATAATTGAACTAAAATTCCTAATCAATTCATCTTTATCAACCACATAAATAATTTTTGATTGTTTCTGATAAGATTCTAGAAACTTAACTTCTTATATTTTAAAATTACAAACTGTATGTGTTGGGATAATCAATATTTTCTTTATACATACTTTGTGTTAAAAAGTAAATCATTTGTAATATTTCATAAGTAAATACATTATTACATGGTTTTATATCAATTTATAACACTGAATATCAAATATCATCATAGTTATTAAGTACAGTGAAAGTAAAGTTTTTTGAATATTTATTCATTTTTTTTAATCTTTAAAAGAAAGAATCTGTTCACAATTGGTTAACTTTGCTGTAAAATTGTGTTGGCTACCATAATCTAATCAGGAGATTGAATGAATTTAAAGTATACTAAATGTATTCATGTTATCTGATAATATAAAAGGAACAACACTTTTTCACTTTGAATGGTACAAAAGATAAGCCTCTGTAGTAATCCTTTTTTTCACATTTTCTATTCATTTTAGCCAGCAGATCTATTTTCAAGATTTGGTAGTTATCAAGCTTTGAAGCCTGGTTCACTATGACCTTGTAATCCCTACATATCTGAATGCTTCCATCTGCCTTCACGATTGGAACAATGGGTTCTTCCCCCTTTGAATATGTCACAAGGGCAATGGAGCCTGCTACCTGAAGTTACTCAATTTCTTTGACCACTTGTTCCTTCAGGTTTCCTGCCTGGGTTTAAAATATTTAGGTTTTGTACCTTTTGATAGCTGAATGTGGGCTTCCACTCCTTTCATCATGCCTAATTCTTCTCAGAACACATTGGATTATTTGTCAACTACCTGTTGCCCAGGCTTATCGATTACCCTTCCAGGTAGAAGATCTGAGTACAGTTTAATTTGAGGGTACTTAACCAATTTCTCCCTAACAAAATTCAGACCTTTACCTGCCACTACTATTGCCACTAGTTGATAATGTTAGCTTTTATAGTCCACATTCAGAGATCCTTTAACTTTTTTTTTGTTGGAGACAATTTTCCATGGCATCAACTGTGTATTCCATCATCACTGTCACTGTTGCTCCATGTTTATTCTGTTCCCATTTATTTGTATAACGACCTGGTATGGTTTTATCTTTCACCTGATGGATGGTGTATACTGTTGATTGTTCCCTATCTGACTCTGTATCTACTGCCTCCAGGTGATTCAAAGATTCATGGGTGGTGTGTATGTCTGTATCTCTTTGTGGGCAATGTGTGCCTCTTTGGTTCCTGTTGTCTACTGTGACACCAACACATCAAGTGCCCTATCTTTGAGTAGCAGTGGCTTCCAGTTTTCTTCTGGATGCAGTCTTATGATCTCCCCCACATTGATAGCATTTGCTACTTGTTTTCACCTGTCACTTCCTCCTTTGCATGTTCTCTGTAATATCCATTATGCCATTCACCGTAAAGTATAGTTCCAATCTTTTCCATCTAGGACCCCACATATTCTTCCATTTTACCATACATCATCATTCTATTTCATTTCCTATTTCCTAAAATTCAATGAGGAAAATGTGAAGATATTTTTTTTTAAATCCCAAAACAAAACAGACGATATTAAGACTAAGCAGTCTCTGCTACATTAACAACCCTTAAGTTAAGATTGTTTATAATAATATCCCTTACTTGTTTTCTCTCAGAGTTTGCTCCAGGAGTGTTAATGCACCTCTGGAACCATAAAATTTCAATCTTCTGCTTGTCACCATTTGTTATATACAATTATCAATACCATGTCAGCAGATAGGGTTTAATATAGGTTTATTCAATATGGCATACAGCATTTTTCTACAACTTGAAGAAAAAGGGGAACAACTATTTATTGATTAGTGATGTGACTGATAATAGGGGTTCATTCACTATATACAACAGAAATAAACTAGGATCAGTGATCTATGACTCACGAACAAATACATAGATCAGTAAAGAATGAGTTTATTGTGAATTGCCTGTGAGACTAGTTCACTGACTTTTGTATCAGAAGTTTTACAAATCCTTTTTACAAATCCCTTGCACATGAAAGGAAGTTATTCTCTTTGATTTTGACCCATATTTTCTGTATCCAAATTGAATCTATTATTGGAAATAAAAACTTAAATCTGGATACCTGTTGATATACAATCTAATAACATCTAATGCTAGCAAGTATCTTTGATGTTCCTTTGTAATAAATGCTGTGAAATGTTATTGATGGCTGATCACAGATGAGAGAGAGAGAGAGAGAGAGAGCGAGCAATTATTGCCTAATTGTTATTTGCAGAAATCATTTTATTTTCAGAAAATCAAATTAATTTTAGATTCAGTAAGAAAATTGACTGAGCCAGAAAAAAGTTTACAGCAAAATTCAGATGAAATAAAGTGTAGTATATGCATTAGGTGTGCATGCATTTGTGCATGTGTGTGAATATATAAAAGTGGGTGCATGTGCAGTTGAGAGTGTATATGTTTAGGCATTCAAACAAACTCTGGTTATGATTTATACAGACTGATTTGTGTCTGAATATATATATATATATATATATATATATATATATATATATATATATATATATATATATATATATATATACAAGTATAGGATTGGTATATATGGAATAAATTCCAATAACCAACAATTACTATTCTTAAAAGAGTGCTCAATACAGAGTAGAGAAAATATAATTATTTATTTAAAAATTATAACATAAATATGTTATAAAATCACTACAAAAATAGCCATTTTGTTTCAACAGCTCTGGTGTCTTATCAAGTGATGATGTTGAATGTAGAATAAATGGTTTTAAAAGGTTCAAATTAATTAACCACCCCTCACCAGGGGAAACGCTGTTACATAAGCTAGAATGACCAATCAAAATACAAGTATACAAGAATTCAAAAAACTTGACAACGAAGTAAGGTTATAATAGCTATTAAATGCTTTAAAGTTGGGGTTATACTAAAATAGAATTTATTCTAATAAGTATTAAATTACATGATAAAATTTGAAATTAAAATAAAAAATAAAAAATTAACCATTTTAAAATCTAAATTTAATCTTTATTAAGTTTAAAATTATAAAATTACTGAGTAATTTTATAATTATAAACTGAAAGGTGTTGAAACAAAATGGCTATTTTTGTAGTGATTTTATAACATATGCTATAATTTTTAAATAAATAATTATATATATATATATTTATCTGTGCTTTCTATGTGCATACATGTGTACACAAGCTTGTATATGTTTATATATGAGCAAGCATATGTGTATTTACTTATCTTTCCTTGACACAATTTTGATTAAGGACAATAGACAAGCATTTAATTTTTTTAGTTAAATTTTCTTGTTTACATTCAATAGAATGAATGTCTTTATCTAATGGATTATGAGATATTATAAATGAAATATTATTATTCAAACATTTGAGTTCTATTGCTTTTAGCCTTACTTCAGGCCATTACGAAGCTCTGATGAAAAACAGAGAAAGTTGTTTTTCAAATTTTAAATATTTTTTAAATTTAGCATTTGCCATTCAATGTGTTATGATGGTGTCATGCATGTTGGCATGAGATATTGGTTAGAAAAACAAGTCTGGTTGACCATTAGTACTAGGTAATGAGTTCAATCCTCACTGGGTGACCCATAGAAAAATTTAACATTAAATAATTCAGCAAGTATTAGCATGTCCTAAAACCAACTAACTGACTATGGCATCATGCAAAAGGTTATATACTACTAAATGACATTAGTTTGTTGAAGAATGAGGAAGCCCAAAACTGAGAAAATTCTTTAGCTAAGTGAGGAATTTTGCTTGAATACTGCTCTATGCATAGTGTCATTATAGTGTATAAATGACAAATACTGAGGTTAAAATGTATTCAAAACATTGAAAAATGATTAACATCTATATTTTCCCTTGATCTTAAAAATAGCTAGAGATGTGGTTGAAAGCACTCACTCATATTTACATTTAGACAATATATACATTCACTGAATCTAAATATACATTCTCCTGTATATAAACAAGAAAGTTAATTAAAAATATTTCAAGAATTCCCTTATCTATTATATTTAATCAAACATGTATTAATGAAGGATTTCTGCTTCAATATACATAACTTAGCTTTGTTTGTGTATACAGGTGAGAATATGAAAGCAATTTTCAGAAAATGAGATTGTGTGAACAAGAAGATACATTGGCATGTCCAAAGGTAAGATAAAGACATTGTTTTGATGGAATATATATTTTTACCAGAGGCTACCATGGACCAAACATGTGAGCAACAACAAAATTGTGGAGAGCTATGATTGCCAACATCCTGGCGTGACATGGCACATTGAAGAAGAATATAAATGAAGAGGAAATTGAGGTTATAGTGTCATCAAAAGCATTTTCAAAAATTTGAATTTTTTGATAGGAATGAAGAATAATATCATTTTTCAAAATGTATAAAAAATTGTTCCTTTTGTAGATATGAGAATGTGGGAATGTAAAACTGTATGCATGCACATATATGCATGTGTGTGTGTATGTGTGTGTGTGTGTGTCTATCCATAATGTATCAAGGAATTTTGATCTAAAAGCTGAAATTTATAATGGAAATGCTGAGTGGGTGTAATAAGCATTTTTCCCATACACCTTTCAAAATGGTCTGGCATCTTTCAAAATATGAGTAGAAGAGTTTACCTTTTGAAAAATTCAAGTAAAATACAATGAATTTTCGAATGATGAACTATTATTATCCACTTATTTATTCTCTTTCCAGCATGTTTGTCCAACAACAAAAAACACTTTTTAAGCTCTTGGGAACAAAATAGTCACTTGAATGTTTTTAATGACTTTAGAAAAATTAAGTTGGGAAAACAGGACCAGTCATGCATGTGTCTCCTCAGGCCAAAAACTTGTGAAAACGAAAACACAGTAGAGTGTTTGAAAATAGTAAAAACTTCAAGAATAATCTTTCAAAACAATGCAATTATTTAATAAAAGATATTGTGCATATGCATAGAGGAAACATGCTGGAGGCTTGTAATCAGCCAGGGAAGAAGTTTGGCAAAAGAAAATCCGTAAATGGCAACTGAACAAATCAAAACAAATCAAAAAGAAAGTTCCAGGAACATAGGAGAAAAGATAAGATAGAAAACAAATGTCGTAAAGAATAATTGTTGTTTCTCTTTTGCAAGTAAAGCAGCCCTGCTTTTTAAGCTTCTTCCTGTTTTTCAGCATTTGTGTTTTGAGGCAGCAGGTTTCAAGAATTTCGTGAAGGCATAAATTTCAAGATGAATGATGTTTTCATCTTGAAAACTTTTTATTAAATTTCTTTCCCCAATTAATGATTTTTTTAGTTAGTCCAGTACAAACAAACCTTGGACTTTTATACTGTTTTGTAGCTATACTTTTTTAACAAATAGAGTTATATAATAGCAATG
The DNA here is from genome assembly GCA_964036315.1 of Acanthosepion esculentum. Classification (NCBI taxonomy): domain Eukaryota; kingdom Metazoa; phylum Mollusca; class Cephalopoda; order Sepiida; family Sepiidae; genus Acanthosepion; species Acanthosepion esculentum. The sequence continues at coordinate 55,937,851 of OZ038488.1, forward strand.
AATATTTGGAAAAATCAAATAAATGATTAGAATATGGTTTTTGAACAGTTCTGGTATTACATATGGTTACAATTACTGCTGATTTCATTTTCCTACTGCTTTACAATCATAGTCAAAAGTATTTATATACAAATGTAGAACTATTTTAACACAGTGTATTGTCTGCAATATGTGGAATGCAAAATAGTACAAGATAACTTAAAAAGTTTGTAAATCAGCAATTGTAACCCTATCAGTATCAAGAAAGGGAAAAAACTCTTTATATTAAAAGGTATTGAGTATTAAAACACAGTATACCACTAACAGGATTTGGTATATCCAATAGATACCACATCCTAAATTCAAAACATAATTTGTCTCCTAGTAATTAACTTATACTATCCAAAGATATAAATCCTTTTGAAACATAATGGATGATAATGTAGATATAACATCTGATTATAGCTACAATATTTGAACATAAAGATACTCTTGTAAGTTATATACATGTGGTAGTAACTCTACCATAGGCAATCAAGATTTTTGAATTGGCAACATTTGTTAGGTTGAAATAAAATAAATGCCTATTTTTTGTGATATATTATTAGTGCAATTGTTTTTTGTTTCATTTACTATTGTTTATGTATAATATCTATCTATCTATCTATCTATCTATCTATATATATATATATATATATATATATATATATATATATATATATATATCATGTTAAAGCTTTACGTTCCATTTTTGGGTGTTGTTTGAATTTTTTGATTACTTTTATTTCTTATTTTTATAGGGGATAAATAAATATAATTTTCAAGAACAAAAGATGAAGAAATGTAAGAAATTCGGGAATACACTTTTAAATGGGACTTTTCTAACATTACGATATATTTCAGAAATACTTGTGACACAAGCAAAAGTAGGTGTTTTCATTTTTTCTCAAAGGTGGTTACACCTTTGTTTTTTTACTGCTTTCTTGAATTGTTTTCTCTTTTTATCATTGAACCCTTGTCTTTTCACAAAATGTAATTTTTTTACATTTTTCAGTGGCAATTCTTTTATCAGAAATTGTTATTTTGACTTAATAGGTGCACAAAAGAAATTTTTTGTGTAAATTTTGTTTTTGTACCTTTTTTGTACTTGTGTAATAAATGTTTTTCCTTTTAAAATTTTACACAGTGGTTGAGTCTTATTTTGTGATTTGCACGTATTGTGAGTTGCAATTCTTACTAAACTAAGTTTTTGTGTTCGGCACAAGAACTTGAATTTGGTAGGGTATAATATTGTTATATGTTGCTTATTGTTAGGGGTCATCAGTTGAAAATGAAGATTTAAAAACAGTTCCTCCTGGTGGTTCTGTAACGGATTGCAACTTCTTCAAACTATTTTGGCAGTCATGTTTTGGAATTGGTACATAAAACATCACAAATATTTAGTCCAGTAGTTTTAAACAGAGTGAGCCATTAAATGTTATACTTAACAAATCACCCAGTAAAAACTAATGCAGTTAGTGCCCCACCCACCTTATTCCCTGAGCCTGTCCCATGCAGATTATCAAAGGGACTTAGATACACACACACACACACACACACACACACGCACATATATATATATATATATATATATATATATATATATATATATATATATACCAGCAGATATGCACCAATAAGGACCAAGTTGAAAATGTCTTAGCATTTTGTTAACTCCTTTTTTTTATTTAATTCTGATGCAATAAATTTACTATGCAATCACTGATATCATTGTGTCAATTTTGATGTCACTTTCATTAATAAAGTTGTTTGAGTTATGACATTGTAAAGTTTGTGATTTTTAAGAAGCTCACTTATTTTGTTCTAATCTTTTGTCTGGTTCAATTCTTGGTCAGTGTTAAAAGATATATATGAAATAATCAAATTTATATTTTACAATCTTGGGCTTTCAATAATTTTACAGGAAAAGTCTTACCTTTGTGCCCCACAAGATGCAGTGTTTCAAATGAACAGTTTTTCTGTTGACAATGCAATTTCTGTATACTACTGAAATTCACTTGGCAATCTTTATTTGCAAGATTGTAAAAATATGAGAACCAAGTTCAATGTAATATTTATTATTTACCATTTTATAAATAAATAACTATAAAAAGAAGTTTTTTGTTCATAATTTTATAAAAATATCTATGAAATATAAAACAAGAAAATTTAAATAAATATGGTCTGGAGCAGATTAGTGAAGCCAAGGGTAGTTGTTGGTGGGGTTTGATGTATGCCTTTTTTTAAGGTTGAGATCAACTCTGGTGAGGTGTTTGGTGGTCTTGCAGTCATGTGACTAGGCTGAATTGTTGAGTATGAACTCTCTGGTAATTGTTTGGCAGGCTGATCAATCAAGGTTATGATAATGGGTTTATTTATCATTGGTTACTGAAGTTACAGTGGTGCCTGTGAGGGAGACCCAGAGTGGATAGTGAAGGTTGATTGAGCAGAATGTCTTTGTTGGATTCTGGTCGAATGAGATTTAATAAAATGGAGTCATAGCAGGGACGACAAGGGAGACCTGGAGCAGATAGTGAATGTTGACTGAACATAATGTCTCTGTTGGATTCAACAGGATCTCAGTGATAACAATGAGGGAGTTCTGAAGTAGATAGTGAAGACTTTGAAATCATGGTGTTGGCTTCATGAGTCCAATGGTGTTGAACCTGGCCCATCAGCTACATTTTGCATGTGAAGAGTCAGTTGAGATTAGTGAAGTTTGGGGAAGTCACAGTTGCAACAAGAGAAGCGATCATTGTGTTGATGGTGACAGTATGTCTGCATGTCAGCAAGTGGCCTTTTGGCCCACAAATGTGTCAGTCATTTATGAGGGGCTTTGTTTTAAGCAAATCTGGTGGTTCCCAGTGTTATCTTTTTTCCCTGTGGGAATGTATGGGATTGGCTATTGTATTTTATTGCATGGATTTGTTTTGTGGACTAGATGTGATGCTCAGACCCCTTGTACAGAAAATTACTTTTTTTATTTTGTGTTTTGCTTTCTTAGTATTTGCATCTGGCTGACATGTAGTGTGGATCAGAAAGAAAGTTTATTGCAACAGAGTATAACATAATCAATAAAAATCTGAGGCCTGTAACTCAAGTAATTATAGGTTAACTCTCTTCCTACTCTTTTTTGTGAAACATAATTTTGAAAAATTTTAAATGATTGCTAATTTTTATAAAAAATCTGCCAATAGATTATTGTCAGCCAAGTGCTGACTGATGAAAAAGTCTTAAATGAAGAGTGGAAGCTGGCAAAGGAAGTGAAGGTGGTGAATGGTGTTCTTTCAAATGGTTGGCAAAACATCAGCTAATTGCCAATCAATTCAAAATTTATATAATAAATGTGAAAATGTGTGTCACACTTTTTCAGTTCAAGGGACACAAATTTCTAACTTTCAATATCTTCTTTATATAATAAATGTGAAAATGTCTGTGTCACACTTTTTCATTTAAAGTGACATGACTCTCTAACCTTTAAATATCTCATCTTCTTTATCTAAATATGAATGTCTGTGTCACTGTCACACTTTTTCAATTAACAGGACACAGCTCTAACTTTTAAATATCTCATCTTCTTCTATATAAATAAATGTGAATGACAGTGTCACACTTTTTCAGCCTTATCCCAGAGGCTGTAGTCCAACATATACCATTTTGGAATCAGGCCAACTCCATAAGACAATTAAAGTTATTCTGGGCTGGTTATCCTAAAATTTTGGATTACTCTGTGATTCAATGAGTTTTTTTTACATGATTTTTTGTGACAATTTTTTTGCATGATAACAGCTTTTATAACTTATAAATAAATTTTGAAATAATCAAAATTAATTGCAAAATCCAGCAAAAGCTGCCCATGAAATAAAAGTAATTGTTTGTACAGAAAGTAAGGACCTACGTATATCAAATTACCCTTAAATTAAAATGTTGTCAGAAGAATTATCATTGAAATTTTAAATGGTAATCTTAAATATTAATGCAATACTTAAATGCAGCTATTAATTTTGAGTTCTTCTGTAGTTGATTGTTGCTTACTGCATATGGCAGCAGTATGCCTTGCAAAAAATCCCCCTCACCAAGAAGCAGAGTGCAATCAAAAGAGCTAAGGCTGCAGTGAGGAAAAGAATGTCCCATGAAAATGAAAACACAGATCAAATGGCAGCCAGGAGAGCTTCCAATGCTGAGAATATGCAAAGATTCAGGGATTCTTAAACTCCTGAACAAGCCAAAGTCCCAATCACAAGCCCTCTGCAGGAGCTAGCTTAAATGCCAGCCAATAGGTCTAGCATTCAGGTCTTCTCCAGAAGCTGAAAAGTTATGGTGTTTCTGGACACTTTTTTGTACTGATCCGGTCTTTCCTATCAAATCATGAAATACAAATTATCCTAAATGGCCACTCGTCTAGATCCTTTTGTACTAATGCAGGTGTCCTCCAGGGCCCCATCCTTGGTGCTATTCTATTTTTAATTTTTATTAATGACCTTTCTGATGACATCAGCTCTCTACTTGGTAACTACATTGAAGATACAACAATTTACTCCTGCCTCAATAGTAAGGCTTATCAGTCTGATAGCAGCTGATGTCCAAAACGACATCAAATCCATAGTTAACTGTGACAAAAGATAGCTTGTTAATTTTAATGCCTCCAAGACTAAACTTCTTAATCATCTTGCTGCTTTCCATCAGCATGGCTGATTCTATCCTCCAAAGAAGTGACTCATTGCACCTTCTCAGGCTCACATTCTCTACTGATATGAAGTGGAAAGACTGTATTGAATCCATTGCTAGGTCAGCTGTTAAGAAATCCTCATATTCGGTCCACAAACAAATCCCTGCAAAAATGCAATAGCCAATCATGAACATTCCCATAAAAAAGGATTCAAATTGAAAAAATGATTCACTATGTTGGGCAAGACAATTTTTGTCTCCAGACTCTATCTTACATTTTTATAAGCTTACCATTCACCCATGCTTAGAATATTGCTGCCATATATGGTCCAGTGTTCCTGTTATTTACCTTGAGCTCCTTTATAAGATCCAAAAAATAATATGCAATATTATTGATCCTGATCTGGTAGCTCAGCTTCAATTACTCTCCCACTGCTGTAAGGTTGATTCTCTATGTCTTTTCTATAAATACTTTCATGGTAATTGTTCAAATGGGCTTTTCGCTATGATGTCTAGAATTTTTTAATTCAAGTGCTGTACTCGATTGATGTTGAGATCTGAACAATTTACAATTAAGCTGGCTAGATGTAAATTCTATGCGTACAGTTTCTTCTCTCTAACTTCTCACTTGTGGAGCTCCCTTCCGACTTCAGTCAAACTTTAATCTGCAAAAATTTAAATGCAATATCAATTTCTATGTACTGTCTACCTGCTTATCTTTCTGCTCATCATTAATGTTTCTGTTCCTAATTCTTCCACTGCCTGTAACCCCTTGTGTTTTAGTGGCATTACTGCCTTGCTTGGGGTGATTCTGATAAAAAAAATGGTAAATAATAAAGATTAAGATTTAGTAAATTGTTTTCATATTTACTTCTATATAAATTGGTAAATGATTGCATTGTATTAGTTGGTTCACCTTTAGAATGTTATAAAAATAAAATTATTCTTTCTGTCTATATTTCTGAGATAAGGTATTATGTACACTATTTACATTATTCGGACTATTGTCCTCATCTTTGTAGCCATATTTATCACAACGTTTCAGCCGTTGTATGCTCTGGCCTAGCATATGTGCTGATTTCTTAAGTTTACAATTTATGGAGAGAAAAGTGAGATCACCACCCTCTATGGGATCAAGTTGAGATTATAGACAAAGAACATCATTGGAAAATTCGTAAACTTAAGGAATCAGCACATATGCTAGGCCACAAAAATCTCCTGAGTCGATCAAGCATAGAAATGAATACAGTATGGGAACCAGTAATAAGGAGTGCCAGAGAAAAGCAATAATAACAACAAAAATTGCGATATGAGCTCTGGTAAAAACATGATTTGGTAACAGCAAAAATTGCAATATGAGCACTGGTAAAAAAATGTTGCTGAATACATTAGGTTTATAATACCCAGAAATTCATACACAGATGTCCTCAAGGACATATCACAATGTGGATAAAGGCATTAGTTAGATCCAGTGACAGGACTCAAAGAGTGTGAGTTTAACCACCTGGTTAAGGCAGTGGAGAACTTTGAGAGAGGAATTAACAGGAGATAACTGATAACTGACATCCATTAGGCATGGCAAGTGGAACTAGTCTACCCCAGTGAGCGAAATAAAGGGTTCAGTTCAACATTCCAACCACCTGAAGAAGGCCAGAGTGTACAACAGCCGAAACATTGTGATAAATATGGTGACAAGGATGAGATCCAAATAATGTAAATAGTGAAAATTATTCTTATAAATAAATAATCTAATAAATAGTGTTTAAGACTTTTGTTGTAAATTCTGAAGAACAAAGAAAATTCACTTTCATATTTTATTAAAATTAAGGGTTTTATTAAAATTCTAGTCCTCACTTTTTCAAACAATAAACATTGCTAAAGGAGTGAAGGTAGTATAAAATAATAGCAGTGTCAAGGGAAAAACCATCCTTTTGACACACAATTTTTGCAGGCGCAAAAGTTAAACTTTGCCTCTTTTAATTATAACATCTCTGACATAGTATATTGGTGGATCAATAATGTATGTAATTAATATATTCCATTGAGTTAAGTGAATTGAAAAAGAATGAAATTATGTTGAAAAATAATTATCTATTGGCTAAAATAAATGCATTTTTTATGCTATGGAATTATTGATGTACTATTAAGAAAAATTTGATGCTTTAAAGTTAAGGATCATAATCAGATTGGTCACTTGCTTCAAGGAAATTTGGAAAATGCTTTTGATGAAAAAATAAGTCATAAATTTTATCCACTTTAAATTAATTACAGGAAGCAAAGGAAACAGACATTTTGAGAGATTAATTTTTATTGAAACATTTTCTCTTCATAATTTGTAGATGACCGTGCCTTTTAAAGCTAATGCATTTTTGGGAGTACTTTGAAAATCTTTCAGGTGTTAATCTCCATAAAAATAATTTCAGAATAAAGTAAATAATACTATCTTTTGGTTTATTTTTTCATGATTTTGATGCTTTAGATTAAATAACCTTTCAGATCAAAAGGTCTCTAAAATCATCTGGCTTTTTTCATGGCATACAAGATCCTTTTCCTTTATTTCTAAATTGATTAATTTATATGCAAACATTAAATATTTGTTTAAGCCTATTTATTTATTTCAGAATATTTTGTAAACTTTACTATGGTATAATGAGTCATGTTTTTGTTATTCTTTGAAATTAAGATATTTATATTTTTTTAAATATAATTTTAATTAATGTAACAATCTTTAATTAAGAATCTAAAAATATCAAAACTGATTCTCAGAATATCCCAGAAAGTAAAGAATGGTTTACTGTTTCTCCAACATCTGTTAAGATTTTAATAAATTGTAATATTTCATCTAGTTATTCTGGATCTTCTACATGACAAGACAGAAAATATTTTCCATGATGAATGTAAATAGCAAGAAATGCAATATTTGTGATAAAAATATTATCAGAGAGAGCAATACACATGTAGAAGGATATATATGTATGTTTCATGGACTACACAAAAGCATTTGATAAGGTATGACACAAGGATCTATTTGAGCTACAAGGAAGACTTATTTTATTCAGCAAATACATTAGAATAATCCAGAATATATACTGGAAGCAAACTGCTTGCATATGGATAAAAATGAATTGAGCGAAGACACAAAAATAGAAATGGATGAGTCATCTCACCAAATTTATTTAATCTATACAGCAAAGAAATCCTAAAAGAAGTAGAAATACTATCAAGATTCATTATTGATGGATACAATCATAACAACAGATGATACACAGATGATACTGTGTTGATGGCAGACATAGAAGGTAATCTTTAGGAATTCCTAGACAGGGTATTAAAAGACGCAAGAAAAAAGAACTAACCATCAATTGTAAAAAGATATAATGTCTGGTTGTCAGCAATAGGAATAGCCCAAAATGTGAGCTACAAATTGGAGAGGTCAAAATCAAGCAAGTATGAAAATTTAAATATCTGTTTTTAAATGTGACACAGAAATCTGAAGGCACATTGAGAGAACAAAAGATACCTTCCAAAAGTTAAACAAAGTATTAAAAAATAGGAAGGTTTCGTTAGCAACAAAGGAGAACTGCTGTTTTATGTTGAAACTAAATTTGCTGTCCTACTCTATGGCAATAAATACTGGACAATTTTGTCACAGATGAAGAGGAAATGTGAGGTAACAGAGATGAGGTTCTATAGAAGCATGCTGAGTATTCTATGGATGGAGCATGGGAGCCACAAGGAAGTTTAAATAAAATAGAAAAAATGGACACTTGTACTTAGAATCAGAAAGAGACAGTTGAAATTTTTACTCACAGGACAGATTGAGGGCAAGAGGGACAGAATAAAACAACATAACGTACTTAGGGAGTTTCACTGAATGGATGGCGTAACAAGGTTTGGGAGAAATATCAAAAAGATAAAATTTATTGAGAGCTACAAACTACTGGAAATTGTGGAGAGCCATGATTGCCTACACCCTGAGGGGACATGGCACATGAAGAAGAAGAATTCAGAAAGAATGCATGGAGAGTTTGACACTCTAGTGACATATAGAAAGCAAGAGGAACAGAGGTAAATGACAAGTAACCTACCTAACAAGATTGTGAGAATGGATGGCAGAACAGGGAATGGGAAGGATGGTAAAAAGTCAAACAGAGCTACAAAGAATAGGAAGTTGTGGAGAGCTACGTTCTCTACATCCTGAAGTAACATGGTACATAAAAGAAGAAATTATTTTAATCAGGTTCTGCAGAGTTCATTTTGAGCTGAAGTTGAAAATAAGACAGAAGTAATAGTCAATATCAAAATATCAGTTATTCAAGTAAACATCAGAGGAAACTCCTCATGCCTATGAATCATTTTATGATTGTAAGATGGCTTGTACATGTGTGTGTATGTGTGTGTGTGTGGGTGTGTACATGTGAGTGTGTGCATATAGAATGCTAATCTAAGATTAAAAACTCATGATGCAAAATGAATAGATACTTTTTGTGAAATTAATTCTAAATTGTCAACAATGCACTCTCATTTTATTGAACAGTGTTCTCATTGAGTTGTACATCTTCTAAATGATTATCCTATAATTATTGCAATTAGTTTTAACTTGTGAAAATTTTACGGTTTTCCTATTTTGATATTCTGATGAATCTTAATTCTTAAGTTTATAATTGAGTAAGCTCATGACAATAAAATATCTGTTGAAATTCATCAATTGCATCATTAAATATTTGAGCTTAACAACTTTAACAAAATATTGCAATAACAAACATGAATATTAATGCTGGTCGTTAAGTGGTACAAATGAAAAGATTTGAAATTGACAGCTGTTAAACACTTCTATCTTCCCTTCTTTCTTTCTTTCTTTCTTTCCTTTTTTAATTTTCTCACTGAAACCAAGTAGTGTCTTTCCCCACTTTTTACACACAATCAAAACAGAATAGTTGATTATTTATGCGGTACTAGCAGGACATAACATTTATGTGAAATAACAAAGCTAGGGACAAACACAATTATAATAGAATGTGATGGGGGTGTAATGGATATGCAGGTGGCATGATGGCTATCAGGCTGAGTTCAAATTCTAGCCAATGCTGTTGTGTTTACTTCACACTAATTCCTTTTGAAAAGACATGATTCCATTTCTTCTCATTCCAGCTATTGGCAGAAGAATGTTTGTGCCGGCAAGGCTCTCTAGCCTTAGTGGTACAAACAGGACAACTCTGAATGCAAAAACTCTAGCCAACATATCATGGTCCAGCTGGATAGAACCCATTACTCCTCATGTCCTATCGACCTTGGGAAATGTTTGAATCCAGCAATGGCCTGAGAAATAAAAGTCTGATATAAACAAACAAAACAAACTACCACTATTCCTGATATTATCTTTCAGCTACCTTAATATTATACAGTATTATTGCTTGTAAGTTTAATAATTTTCAGTTGGCTTAATCATTTATTACTCATGGTGTTAGTGGGTTTTATGAGAAGAAAACATTTTTACCTCTCTACACTTGATAATAAAGTCAATAGAATGTGATAGAACTGATGGGATTATTCAGTCATAATTGATCAAGTTTGCTGACCATTGCACCATGTCAAAGTGCCCAAACAAAGAATTATATATAGGGATACACATTTTATTTTATATATGTAGATATTTCTATCATTTATCTGTATGTAAATCATCACATCATCTTTTTAATCGGTACTAACCCCTTGCATCTCAGTAGCTTTATATATTGCATGGGATGAAATGATTTTTAAAAAAAGACAGTCAGGTTCCAAACTGAAATAGTTATAGGTAAAAAATGTATATGCTTAAAAAGAGCCTATTTTCTAATTGCAATTCTGAAATATGCAGGAATCATCAGCTTGTATTGCTGTCATCACTGACAATATCATTTGCTTCTGTAATGTGGCTTCACTGTGCCTTTTCTATAAATACTTTCATGGTAATTGTTCTGATGAACTTTCCTCTATAGTATTTTATGAAATTAAGCACAATACTAGATTGGTGGTAAGGTCTCATCATTTTACAGTTGAAATGGCTGCTAGATGCAATCGTAAGTTCTATACTAACAGTTTCTTCTGTGACACTTGTGGAATTCTCTTCTGGATTCTTGCTTCCCACTCAACTTTGATTTTCAAATATTTAAATGCAACATCAATCATTATCTTCTGTCTTCTTAATTCCTATTCTTTTATTATTTTTTCCCCTTAGTAGAGCTTTTTTTCTCAAATTCTGTAACACTCTGCAACAACTTGTGTCTTAGTGTCTTTATTACCTTGCTTGGGGTTAAATGATTAAATATATATATATATATATATATATATATATATATATATATATATATATATATATATATATATATATAATGGGTGCATATGGGTAGCAATTTTTCATTAAAGCATATTTGATTAAAAAACATTTTTTCCAGGAACTTTCATGGTTTTTAATATAACATGCTTATACCTTTTGCATCAGTAATTTAGAGTGGAATTTCAGCAGAGAAATCTGTGTATCATTAATGCTACTCCTCTCCACATAAACCACACAAAGATATAGCAATGAGACTAGCCTTGATTGGCCAATTACTCTCTGCTATGTAAATTAGCTACCAATGACATCTTCCAAGACAAACTCCAAACAGGTTAAATAAAGGGAGACAACTTTTGAATACTCTTCTGATGTTATACAGACTACAAGAAAACCAGTGTTTTTTTTATATCATTGTATTTATAGTTAAATTGATGTAATTATATAATATCAACAATAATATAAATACTAAAATATTGTTAATTATTAATAATTAATAAAATATAGGAAATATATTGTAACTAACTTGGAAACACAGCTATAGGAAATTGTATCTTACAAATGTCTGTGCTAGCAAATTGATGGGTTATTAAGAAAATCAGTAGCCATCGTCTTAAGTACATAATGGAATGGAGCAGAGACAAGAATCCTGGTTAGGTCACCCATTAAGCCTAGGCTTTTAACAGAAGCTTATGCATGTCACCAGTTACAATCCACAAATCCAGGCAATCAACAATTCACATTTAAGGAAGAGCACACAAACATAAGACATCACTATAATTTCACTGTTAGTCTTTTATTACTTTTAAGTAATTTATGAACAGGATATCTTCACTATTTCGGTCAATCTAAGCAAAAGATAGCTGAAACAGTAATGGACATTATGAAAATATTATTTTCACAGAATTATACTAAGAGATTTCTATGAAGAAAGCCAGTCAGCCATTAGAATAATACCTTATTTAGAGTGAAGACAAGTATGATCAAAGAATAAATATTTATGTATGATGTTATGAGTTGAAACTGGTCTTTGGAGTTAAAGATATTATTTAGTTTATTAACCATAAGTGTTCAAATCAGAATATAGTTGTGCCTCAAACTTCCTTCCTATAAAAAAGCATACACATAAATATAAGGTGTTTACAGAAAGTATTATATCTAAATAAATAAACGGCAAATTCTGACTGTCTCTGTGTCTTAAATCCCTCTAACTTGGGCCACACTTGTTCTACATAGACATCTTATACCTTTTTGGAATCGGGATGATCCCGGGATTGAATATCTGTCCTTCATCTGGTGCTTTACCGTCCAGTATTGGGATTTGTTTCCTGGATGAGGAGGGAACAGCTAACAATTCAAATTTTAAAATAACTGAAAAAAATTAATGATTTTAAAAGTTTTTAATTTATCTTGAGTTTAAAGTAATGCAAAAATTTTGTGAATTTAATAATTTTTATTTTAAATTCAGTTTAAAATATCTCCCAAACTTTGTGAATTTTAGAAATCAATTTTATTACTTCAAAATACCAAGGAATCAGAGTTAAAGTGAGAGTTTTTGTGACATGAGGCTTTGAAGTTCCCCAGAGTTTGTGATTTGAAGAACACAACTCAATTAAAGTTCCACTGAGTTTGTGATTTGAAGAACTCAGTTTTTGGTCTGAATTGGAATTTGGGCCCAAATCAGACTTTCAGCCCAAATAAGATTTTCAGCCCAAATCAGTCTTTTGGCTAGAATTGGACTCATAGCCCAAATCAGAGTTAAAGTAAAGTTTTGAATTTCCATGGAGTGAATTGAGAAATTCAAAGTTATTTCTTCAAAATTATCAATACTGTTTTCTAAGCTGGGCTAGAGGTCCCTTTAGTTTTGGGCAGAAGCTAGCTTAAAAGTTTGCATATAGTGCAGCTTTTAATCTAGTTTAAAATAAATTTAAAAAAAATAGGCTACCTTGGGTAGTTAGTGCCTTAGACCTCTTCAACATATGCCTCATAGGACTTCACACACTTATCCTAGAGTTCATTTCACTTTTAAAGATAGTCTCCAAAGTCTTCCTTCAAGACTAATAACAGCTGTCTCATTGCATTGATCTGATCCACAAAATGTTTTTCAGGGACCTAAAACTGTAATGTAGTGGGGTGTAGAACTGACAGGCATAAGAACCATAAAGAATCTACTCATAATTTCTAATAAATAGTCATACAGTATATAGGCTCACTCAATAGCTGATTTAGTAATCACATAGGACAGTATCTGTTTATGCACGCACAATAGGGTCCCCTCTTATTGGTATTTTTGTTATATCAAGGCTGTTCAAACATATTTAAAATGACTGGATACATTCTGGACAGACCTCATACACAACAAGATGTCATTGTCTTCAGGCAGAGTGCAACCTGAGGCTGCAACCCCTCATTGCATTAGAGAGGGGATTTGGAAGTCATACTATGTTATGACAATGGTTGCAATTTTTGGTTTTAGCTCAGGTGTATGTGCTCAAGTTCACTACATTAAACCTAACCTTGTCTCACATCACATCTCAGTGGGATGACATGGCTAAATAATCATACACAATAAAAAAATCCTATTTCTCAATATGTTTGTTTTAATGAAAAGGTTTAATCAATAATAAACCAAATGTCACACAATGCTGTTATGAAATAAAATAAAACATATCTCAGCTCAGGCAAATAAACTAAAATACTCAAGAGCGAGAGTCGGATGTGAACAGGACAAGGCCCCGTCACAAAATGACCATTATCGTTGTTTACGCATAGGCCCAATGCACGAGTTCCGGTCGAAAAATAAAATAATATTTCAAAGTGCTTCCATTTTTCGACCAATAAAAATGCTTCCCTCCTAATTATACTTGCGTTATTTTTTGAGCCCGTTAAGCCATAAAAAACGCCATAAAAAGGGTCACACGGGAAGTACAAAGCAGTCAACAGGAGGCCGGGGAAGAGATCTGGGCAGTCAGCAGCAATCAGCAGGAGGAACGCCACGCCAACCAGTGGGAACCACTATGAGAGATTAACCCAGATCGGCAGCCGGCGTATGAACTATAGGTAGCTGTCCCAAAACCATACGTTGCTGTTGTCGTATTTCTGTCAGGCAACCATACGCTTGTCTATAACAATGCCAAACTTATGGAACTATCAATGTGGATCAAGCAATGTGGAAGTAAGCACTTCTGGAAATAATTATTAGCACTTTGAAACCACATTATTTTAAGTAATCTTTGTTAGTCTCATTATTTTTAGTACAAGACAAGATATTTCAGTAAATGTATATACTATATTAAGACAAACTGTTTTTAGCATTATGTGGCATTTGACTTATACCAATTAACTAACTTTCATCACAATCTTGGTCTAATTTAAATTTTGAAAAAGAAGACAATTTAAAGAAACAATATCTTTATAACATGAAGTAAAACTTAATTCAAAGTTCAATTTTAAAGATATATATATTCAATTGATTTTCAGATTTTGTATATGTAAATCTATTCCTATTTCCTTAAATTTGTTACAGATTTGTTTTTTTTCTTAGGTTACCTTTATGATTTCAAAGGAAATTGATCTGCAGCAGATCAACTAATTTCTTTTTATTTTGCTTTATATGTATATGAATTGATAAGGAGATGAAAAAATGAATAAATAAAATTCAATGTAGAATTTAGGAAAGAAATGGTTTCAATGTGCATTGTCTGAAAATGATAGGAAAATATAATGATAAAAATATTAAAATCTTATAATGGATAAGTACAGAGTTGGAATAAACAAACTTTCCATATATTAGAGAAAAGTTTACAAATATATATATATATATGTGTGTGTGTGTGTGTGTGTGTGTGTGTGTGTGTATGTATGTATGTATGTATGTAGTTGGGATAAAGAGATTTTAATGACATACACAGTGATAGCATAGAGATGATGGAGATGATGTGGTCAGTTTTAAATAAAAGCAGATGTTTAAGTCTGGAATTCCACTTAAAGAAAATATCAGTAAACAAGATAATGAATATCTGAAAATACAAATATTTACCAAACTGCAAAAATATATTTTTAGTGAAATTTACATGAAGAAACTATATTTCTTGTCTATTTTAATATCATGGAATCAAATCAATTTATCTTTATAACATTTTATTAAAGATTGATTTGTTTTAACATCATCCCCCCTCTTGTGGATTATTTAAACTTTGGATTGTAAAAATAATTGCTTTTTTATGAATAAATACTGCATTAACAATTTCTTTTGAGAATAACAGTGATTTTTCCTGATAAAAGTTCTACTATTTAACCCATAACTGTGTAGGGAGAAGAGAAGGATTCATAGCATTGCATGTAAGTGAATGTAATGAACCTGAATGGAACTTGAACTTGGCACTCCGGTTTAAGGAATAATAATGTATCACTTGACATCAAAACTAAACTTTGAAAAACACATTACTTTCTCCACAAATTCTCAGAATCAGAAATGCATCCCCAAAAGTGAAGTTTATCATGCATTAATGCACTATGGAAACAAAAAGGTAGCCCTCAAGATCCTTATACTTACAGAGGTGTTCCAATTGGATTCATTATCATGAAAATATTAATAACATTATATTAACTAGGCCCATATCATTTTATGAAAGTTAACTACTCACAATCCAATTTGTTTTTTGTTCTGGCATACATGTCACCAAACAAATTCAGGAAATTGCATACCTCTCTGATAGGAAATTGTATACTTGCTATGTCGACCTTACAGCAGTATATGACCACATCAATAGGGACTTTCTCTTCTCATCCATTAGAAACTGCCTTCCATGCTCTGAATACATTGAATACATCAATCTAGTAGAGGAACTTTATCAGTTCACAAAATCTAAGATGTCTGTCAAGGACCCCATTACAAAAATATTTCAAACCTCATCAGGAGTATGTTAAGGAGGATATAAGTGTCCCAGTCTATTTAATCTTTTCCTAGATTATGCCCTGGGAATTTACAAGCATAGATGTGAAGAGATGGGGACTGATCATTTAAGTATTCCCTAGCACATTATAAATGAAGCTACAATGTTCCTGCTTTTCCTCCCAAGGTCAATGTACTGAAGATGAGTGGGAGGGCTATGGTGATGATATAAATATTCACATTTGGGATAAGAATGATCTTGAACAAAAAATCAACATTCTCTACCTAGTGTTCCAAGATATAGGATTCAAAATAAACCTTTCCAAAACAGAAATTATGATCTGAAATTGGGATTAAAACAAGCAATGGCACCTAGCCTGAATCCATCACAAAAATTCAGGATGTGGATTTAGTAAAAACTAAACACTTCAAATACCTCTGTTTATGGATCAGTTATAACAGATTTAGTATAGGAAATAAGAAAATTGAATAGAGAAGATGAAGAGATAGTCATGTGCTTTGGGAGCAAAGTTCAATTTAAAAGACTTATTTACACCCACCCACTTTATTGGAAGTATTTATATCAAAGAGATCATTCCTGAATTTGATAGTAAACAATATAAAAATATTTCCTTTTGTACTCATTTTATTTTAAAGAATTACCTCATTTATCATATAAAAAGATTCAATGAAACACGACTTCATGTACTTTTTGAAGGGTGAACTTTTTTTTCTCTTTTCAACATTTGGTTATTTTTGTTCAGCATTTGTCAGTAAGATTCTAGTGACTCTCTTCACTGATTGCATCAAAAAAATGCCAGTAGCTTGTCTGGGTTTTTTGACACCTTAACTTGATGACAATAATCACCAAAACAAAAGATGAAGGTGAAAAGCAAAAGCCATAAGGTTGGAGGCAGAAACATTAGGTCAAATAAACACAAGTTTGGCTTCTCAACAAAACAAGAGAGCCAGGAATAACCATTCACAGACCAATTTTGTTTTAGACATAAACCCACTCACACTAAGCACTTAGGTGCATAATATAAGTCTTAATAATTGGGGTTCAAATTTTCTCAATATGCAATAAACAGAGAGAGAAAAATATAAATTGTAATATTGTAAAGAAAATGTGTCAGATTAAAGGAATTGTAAATATGTTATTTGTGTAAAAAAGGCAATGAGAAAATTTTTAAAATTGAGATAACATTTGGGCATAGAAGAAACAAAAAAGGAAGGATTCAAAAATTATTTTAAAGAGTCAAAAGTGTAAATTTAATAAACAATTGGTCTTAATAATATATTAAAATGTATATCTACACACGCACATGCAAATTCACACATATATATATATATATATGTATATATATATATATATATATATATATATATATATATATATATATATATATATATATATATGTATATATATTGTACTCTTACAGATATATTTTAGTTATATCTGAAATATAGCATGTTTTTTTCTTTAGGACTTCATTGGACTAAATTTGTAATGTTTGTGCCACTACACATGCACATAAATTAGAGATGCTAAGAATTTTAAATTTTTACATTATTAATTTTTTAAAAATCTAGCCGATTTTTTTTAGATTCATTTTCTTTTAGTTTCCATCACTTTTGTTGTAAGAGTAAATTTGTGCCTTGGCTCATACAACATTTCACCATTCCTAATAGAACTTCTATTGTCACAGTGTGGGATAATCTGCTAACAAAAGTGATGGAAACAGAAAGAAAAAGAATCTAAAGGAGATCAGTTAGATTTTTAAAAAAATTAAAAAACTAAAAATTTAACATTCCCAGTCTTCCTCATTGGGTGCAACATAACAGATTTAGTCTGATGAAGTCCTAAAGGATGAAATGTGTCATACAAAACCTTTTTCTATTTTGTCATATATTTTCCCCAAATATTGTTCTTAACGTATAATATGTCTTTATCTCAAATATATATATATGTGCACATATATACATATACAAAGATATATTTATATATACAGACAGACTACATGCAAGTAGGAGACATATATAGTTATTTATATTTTGAAGTGATGCATAATTTTATGCTAATTAATTTCATATGGATAAATTTTAATCTAAGCACCTATAAGCATATAAACTACACACACACACACACACACATATATATATAATATTATACAATATATCATTAGAGAAATGTATAAAGAATTGTTGATAATCTCATTACTTTTGCAACTCGTATAAATATGCGCCTGTAAATATATATTTCTGTGTATATATATATATATATATATATATATATATATATATATATGTGTGTGTGTGTGTGTGTATAAATTTATATTAGAAAAGAATAGATCAATGTCTCCCTGGATTAGGGTTGATTTATTTGGTCTCTATCATTGTGTTATCCAATGGAGAATTAATTCTTGCAAATAAAACAAGGAAAAATTTATTTCCAATACCAGAGTGAATTGGCAATAAGAATATAAAATTATAAATGAAGTTGAAATGTCAAAATTGTTGTTTTACCTTTGATGGAAATATGACATAGAAGATATGATTTATAGATTTGTGTTTTAAAAACTGCACATTAAAAATGTTTGGAGATTTGTGTCTGAAATAAACAGAATAAAATGAACAAATGGCTGTAATTTAGAGCTAAGGCAGCAGTACATGTCTTTCAATGCAATACAACACAGAACAATTTAGATTCTTTCATCAACAAACAAAATAAATATATCATGTCAATAAATGCCATTTTATTGAATGCTTGCAACTAAAATATTGGAAGGTATGTATTTCTCATAGTCAAGTCTAGTCAAGTCAAGATCAGGAGCTTTATACTGCTGTGGGCTTCTCATTGACAAGAGTAGGCAGCTCTCACTCCTTCTTTCCAAGTATCCCTGTCAGACGGGCTAATGTAGGCAAGGCCACACTCCTGCACATCCCTCCCAATGCAATCCTTCCACATGATCCTAGGTCTACCTCAATCTCTGTGACCATGAACCCCGAACTGACGGTCCTAATGCATGATGAAGCTCGTTGGACATGACAAAACCATTTGATAGGTGCACAGCAGTGATGTTATATCTTCAATACTGAGCCTTGTTAACTTGGATGAGAGTGTTTCATATTGAGGCTTGGTGCTGCAAATCCAGTGAATCACTGAGTGCTCATTGCAGCAGAGCCGCCACAAGACCGATGCACTTGGTGCCCAAGTCTCACTGTCGTGGGGCAGTGCAGATCATACACATGCAAAGAACAATACTAATATTAAAATTAATCAATTGTTTTTTTAGGGTTGTTTATAGACTTATCAAAGGATTTTATAAAACATGTTTTTCTCATTTGCACACTTTACAAAGAAACATTGACAAAGTTGCATTGATTGATGGAAAAGAAAATCCACTTCCCTTCTCCACATCCTTTCACCTTTCATTCCTATCTGCTCTCACTCCAAATCTTCTGTAACCCCCTTGCCTTGATCGATCCACTATCTTTCTCCACATCCTCTCTTTTACCACTCCTATCTGCTCTTCCTCCAAACCTTCTGTAACCCCTTGCGTGCTAGTGGCCTCCAGCCCTGCTTGGGGTGATAAGGTTAAAAAAAACCCCCAAAAAAACCAAAAAAAAACAAAAAACAAACCACATGCTATACTTGTGTTTTAAAAAAGTCATAAATAAGAAACTTATCTAACAAAGATTTTGTGGCAGATGGGTTCATATCAGAACATTGTCCATATGGATAGGTGGTAGGATAATTATTTTATCTGAAACTTTGGGAATAAAATGAAGTGACTCAAGGGTTTAAAATAAATAATATAATTATATTTATTTTCTTTAGAGTGATGAGTGAGTCCTTTGGTATTTGGCACAGAAAACAGTTCATTAATAAGGTGGATATTGATAGCAGTCAGAAGAAATGTCTGTTTTGGTAACTGAGAGTCAGACCAATGATAGGATAGTAGCAATGTCAGTAATTAGGTCAGATGTCAATCTGCTGTATTTTCTCTCCGCTTTAAACAAGGACAGAAATGTCAGTAGATGACCTCTTGACTGCTACTTCATGCACCACCCCACACATGGCTGCATTCTTTTGTTCCATCCTCTCCTGGAATCATTCTGGTCACCTCTCAGTGCTGAAGTATCAGGTTTTATACACTTTTGAATAGGCTCAGAGTTTATGGTGGGAATTTTGGTTTTGGTTAATCATCAAAAAGTCTCTTTGTGTCAGTTTTTTTTGATTGGCCAAATTATTTAATTTTCTGGCATTCTTTTCTTTTTCATTTTTTTTTATAAAGTAAGTTATACATATACTGATTTTAGGTATTTTTCAGTGACAAATAAGTAAACTTATTTTAATTTTAATTCTTTTTATTTTTCTTTAATTATTTTATTTTTATAACATTTTTTTTATCAGGACTCACTACAATTTTATACTGCACTTTTAAGATGAAATGAAAATTCCAAGTTTTGTTTATTTACTCTTTTCTACCTAGTGACTTTTAAGAGAGAGGCTATCAATATATATAAGATAGAAAATGTATATTTCTTATATATGTGTGTGTGTGTATGTTACAATTAGGAAAAGTTGTTCAGCATTCCCAATTTCCAGAACATCTAAGAACCTGGTTAAGTTCATTTACATGAAATTACATTAATGTCTTCTGCTAAACAGCAAATGTCACCTAAGCTTCTCATCTTGAGTATTTCAACTGAGAAGAATGCAAGTTGGAAGGCTTTGCTCTTCGTGTCCTCCTCTAATGAGAATTGCTTATTGCCTTGCCCTTTTGACGTCTCCTGTACAGATTTTACACTGACAATTTGGAAAGACCAATTACCCTTTGTAAAGAAATGTGACAGTGGAAAAGTCTATGTAATTGTAGGTTGGCATTGAAGAAACATATTTGATGATTGTCCCAGTGGAAAAGGTGAAAGAATGCACACTGTGTATTCCTTGGAAATGATGGCAGGGAATGAATACTGAAAGCAGAAGAAAAAGGGTGATGAGGGTTTCTACATTAAGACCAGATGAACAAATTTGTGAGTTTCTGTTTCTGAACATTTTATGTCATGGGTATTGATTAGATGAAGAAAATATAGGTCCATAGTTCAACTGGAAACATAACCATACAGAATAACCTTAATGCTGACACATCTCACCCACCCCCATTACCAAATTTTCAACATTGAAAAAGTTTGAACAGGAAAAGTTTGGAAGTAAGAAAGATAAAATTTAATTCAATAAAATGCAAGTATCAGTTGTTTTCAATATTTATAACATTGTAGGGATGTAAAGGGTAATTGCTTCCTTTTGGTCGAGATAAAGACATGAGTGTCACGTGACGGCCAGTGAGTGACATCAGTTTATAGTGCTGAAAGTCAGTTTTTGTTTATTCTGTATAGAGGCAAGATATGCCTGTGGAGTGGAGTTGCTATTTAGCACATGGAGGAGGCAAGACATGAACTGTAGGCCGCAAAGAAGACAGACATCACAAGCTTACAGTGGTAGGGTGCACAGAGTAATACATATGCTGTCATCAGAAATATAAAGGTAAATCTTACAAGTAATACTCCCTATCTTTTTGCCCTTGTCACACTACTTGTTGTATACATACTTTATAGTTTCTATGTGTGGGACAAATTACTAACAAGTATGTATATATCAGTATAAAAATCTCTTTGAGAATCATGCATGTTTGACATTCCTTTCTTTCAGCTATTAGACATTGAACACTATCTTTCAGCTATTTTGTTCTGTCTATGTACTCCAATTGATTTGTCGGTAGACATTAATTTCAATGTTTAACAAACATGATTATCTATTCAAACATGTATATCTACTAAATATAATATTTACAGTAATAATCCTTCTACTGCTTTCACATATATATATATATATATATATATATATATATATATAATATTGCACATTGAGTGCTGGTGTTAATAAAATAGTGCTCAATGCCTAATAACAGAGCTATATCATTTATATCAATAACAGATATACATTTTTCCTCACCAGTAGCACAACTCTGAGTTTCATGTGTAACATAATTGTCAGGTGCTGATTGAAAACTCAATCAACAGTTTCATGCTCAACCCAGTCAACAGGTACTAACTGAGTTTTCAATCAGTACCTATTGATTGCATTATTGCGCTACCAGTAAGGAACAAAATGTATATTTATTGTTGATATAAATTAAAATATATATTATTATTAAGGTGTTATTATATCATGAATTTATTGATGTCTATGATGGGGAAATGAAAATGGGAAATATTCCTTCTTGCTTAGCATCCCCAATTATACGTAAAGCTAATGTAAAGAAAATGTATCAGGTTAAAGGTATTGTAAATATGGGATTTGTGTAAAAATGGCAATAAGAGAATTTTTAAAAAAATCATTTGGGAATGGAAGAAACAACTGTACAGTGTATTTTTCTGATACACTGAGTTGATTACCAGTTTATTATTACCAGTTTTTTTTGGGGAATTGAAGTATTTAATATATCATTTCTTAGAGTAATAAACACCCTTGTTTGACAACTATATCGACATATCATTGTAAAAGAAGGAAGAAAGAAAGAAAGATGAAGAAGAAACGTTTTTACTTCTTTATTCCTATACAGTGATATTTTATTTGTTTCCTCTTTTGATTAGGTACACCTTAAATGTTACGAAGACAAAAGAAATCAATTGATAAAGTTTCATAACTGAATTGGAAAATTTTCTTATCTATCATATCTTAGATTTTATTCATGGAAACACATTTCACTCCTTCAACCCATTTCATTGCCTTCAATTATCCATAGTTGCAAGGCTCTGTCTATCGATATCTTGTGGAAAAATAACTGGTTCAAATAATATCAAACATTAACTTGTCTCAGATTGGACCAACATAACAATATTGATCTGATTTACT
Organism: Acanthosepion esculentum; assembly: GCA_964036315.1. Taxonomy (NCBI): domain Eukaryota; kingdom Metazoa; phylum Mollusca; class Cephalopoda; order Sepiida; family Sepiidae; genus Acanthosepion; species Acanthosepion esculentum. The sequence continues at coordinate 55,960,666 of OZ038488.1, forward strand.
TTCTTGGTTGTTAGCCTTTCCTGAATAATTTAACATGCTTTTAAAAGCCACTACATAATTTAAAGGCTGATTTCTCTTATCTCTCAAAAGAAATCTGCATAATACACAGATCCCACCTGTGTCACCAGCAGTTTGATAAATAAACAAACTTGCATAGAGCATGCATGTTTGAATCATATGTAGTTAAACTACAAGCAGCAAAAGACTGCACTCTACTGACTTGCTATAAAACAGTGAGTAGCAAAGAAAAACGAGAAAGAGTTCCAGGCTATAGCTAAACATTGTGAAGGCTCCAGAGAAAAGGCCTTCTGATAGCTTGGTAGACTTCTGCAGGCTCAGGTGTTTTTTTCAGAGTGTTTTTCAACAGATGGTTTAAAATCTGGAGCTATGTTTTTTTGGATTAAAGCTGTATTTCTTATAGATTTTAAATGATTTCAGTTGAACTGAGCAGGGAAATACTGAAGACAAATAAAGCAAATGGTGATAAAATGTCTAAGAGAAAATTGAGTCATCTTTCAAAAGAAACTAACCTTTCATGACTAGTCTAATTTATCAATTTTCAAAGCATTTTTTAAAATTATAAAAGTATGGGCTGATACATAATAAAAATTGATAATAGAAATTCTGTTTGAAAGAATAGAAATAATTTCAAACAAATTTAAACCAGATATTCCATAGTTAATAATCATTTTACTATTCTCATTCAGTTTGTATTTTAAATAACAGTAATTAAACTTATTATTCAAATTTATTCAGTCAGTACCAGCAAAGAATGGTAATTATCATCAGCTACCATTGTAGTTGTTCCTATTATTAATACCATTTTCTTCTATTCTTGAATCTACCTACATTCCAACTCACATAGTGATATAATTTCATTATTATCTATAATCTTAAGTAGTTCTGTGGTATTAGTATCTCAGTACTATTGTAGCTAATAACATTAATGTTACTAATATTAGAGAGAGTATGTATCCTATTTTGATCAACTACTTTTACAGTTGTTTCTATCTTTCAGCATTAAGAGACTAAATATTTCACATAAAACTTCCTTTCCTTTGAAAAGTTTCTGACACTACTGGCCTCATCACTGATTTAATTCCACTCTCTTTTATCATTAACTGCTTGTCTCTTTGTACAATGTTTTAGTGATACTTTATAGTTCTAACCTTGCATCAAGACAAAGTTGTTTCTGTATAACAAATATTACCTTTGAACATTTGCATAATTTTCTTTATACAAACATGTGATAAAGTTAGGACAACTCATGGAAACTGTTGCTTTTTTAACATATTTAAACATTTGATTTTCATTTTAACATTATTTAGAACAAGGCTGGTGCAAGGGTATGTGCTCCCACCCGAATCTATGATATGCCCCCAAGTCTATTACATGTCAATTTCCACAAGTTAGAATTCATATAAAATACAAATTTTATTGTAACATAATTATGTACAATAATGGATCATATGCAATATAGCTGAACAATTTAATTAGAAAAATCAAAGTAAATAAAATGTATCTAAATAAAAATTAGAAACATGCCATAAAAAATCATTCTATCTTAAATAAATCAGTATTGTTTTGTGCCAATTTTTAACATCAACTTGAGACTTTTCTTGTTAAAAAGTTGAATAATTTTAACACATTCAACATTATGGATAAAAAATAGTGAATTTTATATAGTTTTTTTTCAAGACATAGCATGAGCAAAACAAGTTCATGGATTTTGACAAAAAAGACCCCCAGAATAGTGTCAGAATCCTCAAAATATTTTCATCATTTAATAATCAGTTGTGCTTAGATTAATTTGTAAGATATAAATGTAAGTAGAAAAAAGCAAATGAGGATAACATAGTAAGGGTCAAAAAACACTGCCCAGGGCCCCCAAATAGGTTTGCCCACCCCTCCCCACACTCTGGTTGGTGTGGTTCAGGGGTATTAAACACTGACCATGATTTAGAGATGGATGTAATATAACTAGATAAATAAAACCGAATAAACATTTTTTTTTAATCATTTGGTAAACTTCATTATTTGAGATGAAATTTTCTTATAAGAAGAAATTTAGGCCATCTTCACATTTATTATTACTTAAACTGACTTAAATTGCCATCACATATGCCATATCAGGTGCAAATGATCAGAACCTTGCTAGAGAGTGTTTTAGATGCATATGAGCCTGAGAAGGGATTTAAAAAGATCTCCATGTAATTAGAGATCAACCATTCCACTATCCAGAAAATAATTTGCAAGTAGAAGACATTTAAACCTGCTCACATGTCTAGGTCAGGTCATCCTAGCAAGTTCAACCCAAGAGTAAACCACAATATGGTTAAAAAAAGTTTCCAAAGATTTAAAAATATCATCACAGGACATACGTTCTTGTCACAGGTGATGTCAAAGTACATGCACTTACTATTAAAAAGAGACTGCACACAGTTTATTTTCATGGGATATGTGCAAAGGAATAACCCTAATATCAAAAGAAAAAATCAAAGCAAAGACTAAAGTTTGCCAGAGAATATATAGAAAAAGACAAGGACTTCTGGAACAATATGCTTTGCTACTGCTGTTAAATGCCATGTCATGAAGGCATTGAGTCCACATAAGTCACCTTGTCCCTTCAGTTCTCACAGTCTTGGCAGAGCATTGGAACATCATCCAGCACTGGATTAATTTGCTGGAGGTCTTGGCAGACAATGTCCTTCCAGCAATGGTCTGTCATGAGGTAATCACCAGTTTGCAGATGGCAGGTCAAACTGGTAGATGACTCTAGTTGGGTGGTCAGCATGTCATTACAAACCAAAGCTAACACAAGTGCACAAGAACCTTATATCAACTGTAGGTTATACACATAAATATAATACCAATTTGTGCTGTTTTGCTGCAGCAGGGACTGGCCTGTTCATTATTATAGAACCCACCATGAATTCTTTATTGTACCAGGATGTGCAAGAGAAAAATGTGATAACATCTATTTGAAAATTAATGCTAAAGCAGATGTGACCCTTGCAAAATGATAATTACCCATAACATTCCAGTAAATCCAACAAGGAAAAAATTGAGAGTTGTAGAATGGCCAAGTCAAGATTCAGATCTTAATCCTAATTTGAAGGATGATTTGAAAATTCCTGTGTGTAAAAGACATCCCAAAACATCAAACAGCTGACAGAATTCTGCATGGTGGGGTAATATAAATTTTCTTCCTACTGATATCATAGACTGGTAGACAGTTATAAGATTATGTAGTACCCCTGAACCACTCCAACCATGGGGACAGGTGGCAAGCCTGTTTGGGGTCATGCCTTGCTTTGTGACCCTCATTATCTTATCAAAATTTGCTTTTTTTCTATCTACGTTTATATATGTTACAAATGTCTAATAGATAGAATTGTCAGTTGTTTTTAATCAAATTTGTTTGTGTGTGTATATATATATATATATATATATATATATATATATACAAAGTGTATCAAAAATACTTTTACAAACTTTGGGAGTGGGTTCCACACACCAAAACAAGGACAAAATCCATATAAATATATATCTAAATTCTTTGTCTTTGAGTTGTTAAGTTTAAAGGAAGTTTGCAATAGATTGCACTGTGTTGCCATGTAGTCTTTGTTACATTTGTCATTCGTGTACATTTGTGGCTAGTCTATCTTCAACATTTAACCTGTGTAGTAGTGAGTTAACTGAGAAGTGTTCCGTTTAACAATGGCAGGATATTCATATTGTGAGCAAGCAGATATGATTTTTGCATAAAGCCGCATGAATGGTGATGGACATGAGGCTGCATTGTTGTATCAGATTGCATTTCCAGACCAAAGGCAGCCAAGTCATCCAACATTTGCTGTTGTTTATCATCACATTACTGAGACAAGATCTGTGGTACAACAAACTTTGGATCAAGGAAGACTGAGATCTGCCCATACATCTGACCATGAAGAACACATTCTACAGGCTGTTGGAGATGATCCAGGTATCAGCACACATCAAGTGGCCCTAGCGTGTTGTACTCTCATACATAGTACTACATGGAAGGTACTCCTGTATCCATATCATTTGCAACAAGTGCAGGGGTTTTCACCCTCTGATCACACACTGTGAGAGAACTTTTGCTGATGGTTTATTGCACAAACTGCTGATCCGTTGTTTGTCTCTTCAGTCTTGTTTATGGATGAGGCAGAATTTGGAAGAGATGGAATAACAAATTTACACAACCAACATTTGTGAGCAGATCAGAAACCCTATGGTACAATGCAGGCTAGCCATCAGCATCAGTTTACAATTAATGCATAGGCTGGAATTGTTGGTGACTGTCTGGTAGGTCCATATGTTCTCCCACAATGAACACACTTCCTGACCTGATAGAGGATGTACCCTTGCTAATATGCTAGATACATATGGTTCATGCATGATGGGGCTAGATGACATTTTAGTCACATTGTTTGTGCTGCACTGGCTGACATCTGAAAGATAGATAAGTAGGTGAGGAACGGTTCTATGGCCTGCATGTTCCCTTGACCTCAATCCTTTGGATTTGTATATGTGCAATCATCTAATATAATTGGTTTATGACATGAATAATGCAGAGATTCTTCATCGATGTGTCATGCGGACCTGCAAAACCATTTGACACCATGAGGATGTATTTGAAATGGTCTGTCAGACAATGATCTGATGGGTGCATGCTTGTGTATAAGCAGCAGGGGAGATTTTTAACATTTGTTATGAGTTGCTGTGTTGATGTCTTTTGGACATATGTTTATGTCAACATTTTACCCTGTTTTGGTGTCTGGAACCCACCTCCAAATTTTGTAAAAGTATTTTTGGATTGTATCTTGGATTGTACATTTAACAGAGTACTGTAAACTTTAAACTCAAAAACAAGGGATTTGTGGACATGTTTATATGGACTTTTATCATTATTTTGGTGTGAGGAACCTTCTCCCCTGTTTGTAAAAGTATTTTTGATACACGATATATATATATATATATATATATATATATATATATATATATATATATATATATATATATATGTATATATATATATATATATATATATATATATATATATATATATATTGTTGTGGATTCCGGGATGAAATACGGTATCAAATAATAACAAACGCCAAGAATGAATATAGGAAATAAATATATTAATGTAATAATACAAACTGGTAATACAGGTTAGTAGTTCCAGGAATGCGGGGTTAGTTGACAAATATATATAAAGTCTTTGGTACCGACGTATTGCTGTATGACTTCTTACTGAGTCTATGTGCTTCTTACTGTGACTCTTGCCGCTATGTTATTCTACCGACCAACTCAACTCTATTACTACTGTCTGGGTATTCACTGCTAGTAGTACATGTATATCTTGGGTGAGTCCATTTGTGTAAAAAGTGGAGACCCCTCAACATATATATATATATATATATATATATATATATATATATATATATCTTATGATCATGTCAGGTTGCACAATGAGTGCTAATGTCACATGTTTGGGTCATCAGTGGCTAAACTATTTTTTTTTACCAGTTTTTATGGTGAGAATGGTGGCTAGACATCCAACAGGATTAAAAACAAAGCCTCTCATCTAGCACAATGGAGAAGACTGGGTTCTACAGGGTGCAATGGATAAATTGTCATCTAAATTATACAAAAATGAAAATAACACTGACATCTCATTTAAACAGATATATTTACCAAAAGTACACAAAATATCTTGAAATAATAAAGTGTAAATTTATTCAATAAAATCACCATTGGCTGCAACCATGGCCTCCAGACGACTATGGAATCTCCTGCAACTCTTCTGAACAGTCTCCTTGATTAAGTTGATGACTGCTGCCATAATCCTTGTCTTCAGTGTTCATTTTTGATGTTACAAGGTGTTTTTATGGACACTCACTCAATTGTGCCCCACAAATAATAATCAAGGAGGTTGTAGTCTGGGGAGTTAAGTTTACAGATGTAAGAGATGATGTGGTTGCAAACATTTTCTGACAGCCATGGCTGGTTTCTCCTGCTTGTGTGGCATGGTGCAGAGTCCTGTTGCCAGACATAGGGTCTTCCAGCAGCCATCCTCTTGGCCCAGCACTACCTCCTCAAGGCACTGTGGGAAGATGAATGGAGGCATAATGTCACCATCACTAGTGATCACTCTAAACACCTTTGTAATCACAATTAGACTAATCCAACTTTACAAATCCTCTGCACTGTCCTAAGATTGATACCCATACACTCTGAAATGTTTGCATTGGGGCTTCTGGAGAAAATGCCAAGAGGTACAGCACACCATTTCTAAATTTTTGATGGAGTAAATTGTGTCATGGTGCTCTTTTTCTCACAGATTGTGCCCAACTGACCTTGCTATACTGTGCAGTCAACAAAATCAAAAGCAATGTGCATGCACAAAATTAAAAATATAAAATGGCGACAATTTACCCATCCTACCCTGTATATTTATGAATGCAGCCAGTGTGGTGATGATATGGCATTGCTGAGAAATGCTCAAGTTGCAGGATATTGACTGCTGTTTGACAAGGAATGGTTAATGGTTAAACAGTTTCGTCGAGTTCACATTCATCACCTGTATTTTTTTGGCACAGCTCTACTGAGGTCTTACCAAGATAAGATAGCTCTACTGAGGTCTTTCAGTATTTCTCCCACTGTCTTATATTTCCCTCATCATTTTAGTAACCTTTTTAGTACTGGCTGCTCGGTCAATGCCAGGTGTTTCCTTACAATGAAATTGATAATATGACAATTACCATTATCATTATTAATCCACAAATAGTTTAAAGCTGTCAGCATTTCTATCACAATTTATTACTCTATTATTTTGGTTATGCTGCTTTATTTCTCTTCATCTTTGTTAGTGCTGATGCTACATTTAGTTTTGATGCCATAGGCCTTCCATGTTTTTATATATTAATGTTCCTCTCCTCTCTTGTCATGGAAAAGCTCTTCTATGTATTTGTTCTACCTTTATAGTATTTGTTTCTTGTCTTTACCTATTATGAGTGTTCCTCTTTTAGATTTTATGCCTCCTGTCAAAGAGCATATTTTCTGCTGCACACTTCTTACTGAGAAATTAATCTTTTGCTTGTTTGCAATTATTTCTAATAATGTTTTTGGTTAATGTCTTATATTCTGAGCAATTCCTTGAAATTATCTGTTCTCTCTCTTTCATTAGCTTGTTATTTTAGGCTTCTTTAATTATTGTAATTTTATCTTTAGTTTGCATATAATTAGGGCATCATCACTTACACAGTCAGTACATGAATATGTTTAACATGTCGTACTCCATCTCTAAATCATTACTGATTATTAGGTAAGCTGTCTGTTTCTTTATGTTTTCTCCTGGACCCTTCCTATCAACAAGTGTTCTTCAAACCAGGTGTTGGTTATTATTAATTGGTTATTCAAAGAAATAAAATCTTTATCTATATTTGTTGACTGTCTTGTTCCTTTCTACTTTCACATTTAGGTCCCCAATGATGATAATTTCTTGTGATTTGCACCGGCTTTTGGTATTATCTAGTGTGTTGTAAAACTTATCTATTTCTTCTTCTATACCTTGTGATGTGGTTGTGTATGTTACACAGATGGCTGCTCTTTCAGTTCCAGAAGCAGAACTCTGTCCAAAATTTACCAATATCCTAGAACATATATCCTCTCATTTTTATCAGATATTAGGCCAACACTTTTTCATTTCTCTACATGCATATATAATTCTTTGGTCACCACTTGTAAAATCATCAATGTTTATACATCTAGGTTCACTTAGTCCCAGATTGTTGATTGCCATTTTCTTTCTTACATTTTCTAACTTTGGTACATAATATTATTAGATATCCTAATTATGATTTTGTTTTTAAGATATAAATAGAAGAGTTTTTATTAAAACACTTAGTAGTCTCTTTAATAACAGACAAACATATACACACAATATATATACACACACATACATATATATATATATATATATATATATATATATATATATATAAAGTTAATGGTCAGAGTTGAATTAGACCAGGGAACAGTAGTATTAAAAAAGTGTTCAATGCACATTCAAAGATAAAAATTTAATATGCAACGCTTTTAAGTATAGAAAATTAGGAAATGAGTCGATTCCACTACTTTGGTTTCAACCTTTTGGTATCTCCAGGTGATTTTGGTCAGTTGATTTTCTAACAATTCTTTTAATATATATATATATATTTCTAGCCACAGTGATGAGCTGTGAAACAGCGAAACAGTCTGTCTGTGGATGACAAAAATATATATATATATATATATATATATATATATATATATATATTGTGTATATATATATTGTGTATATATATATTGTGTGTATATGTTTGTCTGTTATGAAAGAGACTACTAAATGTTTTAATAAAAACTTTTCTATTTATATCTTAAAAACAAAATCATATATATATATATATTTATATATATATATATATATATATATATATATATAGATAGATAGATAGATAGATAGATAGATAGATAGATAGATATACTAACTTGGACCTCATGCTGGGAGAATGTGGGGCCCACTCTGTAATGATTGCCAAAGGGGCCTTTGATGTATTTAGTAAATACAAACCTCATTATCTCCCTTAGCTCATTCCCTTATTAACCATAACAATTAAAGATTTGCTTGGGGTCATTTGTCTCTATTATGATATGGTTTGTGAAAATATATAAATAGAAATTTATCACATTTATACACTTTTTTGTGTTTTTGCTGTAATTTCTGCAAGTCTGCTACCATGTGACACTTTAGGGCTAAGGAAACTCCCAAGTGTTCTTTAGCTACAGTTGGTTGAAAAGGTAATACGGTAATTATCTGTTCCTAACTACTAAGTTTGAAATTCTCCTCTATGACACACTGTGTCCCATTATCATTTCTTTGAGTTTCTTTCAAATTGACACTGACTCACCAGATGTTACAACACAACTGATATAGTTTTGGGTATTTCCATGTGTAGGTATGGTAACAGCTACCTACAATTATATACTGCTATCAGATGATATATATATATATATATATATATATATATATATATATATATATATATATATATATATATATTTAGGAAGCAACCTTTCTTTTAAAAATCTTTCGTTAAATATGACAGACAAGAAAAAATTGATGAATTTTTTATTTAGTTTTTCCATCATTCATACATTTTTCCATTTGGTGGGAATAAGGGAGTACAAACATTTTCCATTTTATATATATATATATATATATATATATATATATATATATATATATATATATATATATATAAGTTGCATTATTTTAGCATACACACAAATACACATACACACATTTTATTCTTTTGTTTTCAGATCTGATGAAGCCTTGAATGGTAAAATGCATTATCAAATCTATTCTCAATCAAATCTATTTTATAAAATGTTTCCATTTGTCAAAATTTAAAAACTCTGTTAGGATTTTTATATCCTAATTTAAACACACACATGAATACACATACACACACAGATACATACATAAATATATATATATATATATATACATATACATATATATATATATATATATATATATATATATATATATATATATATATATATATATATATATATACACATACACACACACACACAATATTTTCTTTTATGGATCAAAGAAAATACATTCATGATGAATAAGAGAAAGACTAGAAAGACTTAAGTGCCAAAAAACTAATGGTTTTCTCTTCTGTTTTCAGACAAGGGTTAATTTGTAACCCCTTTTTTCTTCATCCTTATCAAGACTACTATTGAAAGTTTGATTGATTGATTTGTTTTTTACAGCTTATCAACCTTTTGTAAATTATTTAAAGCCAGAAAATACTTTTATGTTCTAAGAACTTTTGCTGATAATAACAATTTACTGATACAATTTTTATTAATTAACCCATAGATGGGGAGAGGAAGAGGTAAATTTATATGTTCACCAAGGGTATTTTCATGTTATTGAATATAATGAATCTGACTGGAATTGGAACAGCTCTGTGATTTCCAGTACCAAGCTGTTATCCATTACACCACTCGCATACCCAAGCTTACAACACCTAGTAATCCTAAACAGTCACCCATCTACGTACTGACTGGGCTCGATGCTGTTTAACTTTGGTGATTGTACCAGAACCAGTGTTTCAACATGATATGGCCATAAGCTACTATTGAAAGAATCCTTTACCTAAGTGTTGATTTCGTTATTGTAAAGGTAATGGTATATTTTCATTCATTTCCAATTACAGAATATCTATCTATTTTTCATTTCGGTTTGAAGATGACTGATTTCATTTTTGAATGATATTATTTACTATTCACTATGTTTTGCTGAAATTTGGTTGTATTAAGTTTCTTGTATATTGCAAGTTTGTGAAGTTTAAATAATGTGTACTTTAGCAGCAATTCATTAATAAATGTTTGATTAATGTTCACTTTTAAAAATTTACTCAATTTATATATATATATATATATATATATATATAAACCTACATGTGTATGTAGATGTACATATGTGCAGGCTTTCCTCAACACAAGATATAGCTTTGAAAAACTGATATAAATCTAAGTAGAAAAATTTATACAGTGGTAGTAAAATATTTTCCTGGCATGAACACACTATCCACAAAAATAATGAAGTGGAATATTCATAAAACATGAAGTAAAATATTTTATATTGAAAATTCATTAAAAGTATCCAATATTTAGCATTCTAGACACTTTTTTTATTATTTGGGGTAGTATTTGAGCAGTTTTGTCACCCTTGAAGACATAGGCAATCATGCCTTTCCAAGGATTCATTTCCTTATATTTCTTTATATCTGAGAATTATCATGGCAATTTGGAAAAGAAAGTGGAGGGACTTCTTGTTTCTTTTTCCATGGTTTTGAATTCAGAGAATCCTTTTATCATCTAAGACTAGATAGCCCACTCTACTCTTCTTTTAACCCATAACTTTGGGGAGAAAAAATGAATTGATGATGTTCCAAGGGCAATAATGTGAAAGTAAATACCATAGATGAGGATAAATTTTTGAATTCAATTCTTTGACTACAATCTTCCTGTTTCGCAAAATATCACCCCAAATATTTACAAAGAGTTTTGAACAAATGTAAAATATGATTGCTATTGTACTTACATATTTCACAGAGAGATGCAAATAAATTGTCTTCTCAGTTCAATAACAGCAAATATATTAATTTTTATGTAAGCTGACTTCTTGGAGAAAAGATACTATAAAGGATTTGCCATACTACTCCATTGTATAATTTACTAGTTCTTAAAACTTTCACATGCAACACATATTGGTGACCAAACCACATGAGGCATTCTGCACTCTGAATTTAACCAAAGCAATCAATGGTCTAAGAATGAAAAAGTTTCAGCCTACCAATAAATCTGAAAATCTCTTTAGATGTGTCATTTTGAATGTAACTACCGCACATCATTTGTAAGGAAGATTTTAATATATTATCAGGTAATTTTGATGTTTTCATTGTGGGCAAATGCCCTTTAAACATGAAGTTGAATTGTCTTGTGAATTCCGTGGGTAGTTTTGTAATGGGAAACATTATTGTGCTAGGGAGTTCTCGGAAAATCATTGATATTTATGAATTCAGTAGACAGGATTTCTGTCTGTCTTATTGGTCTAAAATGGCACATTGTCTTGCAGTCTGCCTCATATAGGAGTGTGTTAAAATGTTTTGTGTAATGGCATATGGTTATTAGTTTGCTATAGAAGTCATCAGTTTATAATGGTATTGTTTCATTTGTTGAAGAGGGATATTTTTTGTGTTGGTACGGGATATTTATTTATGTGATAAGTCATAGTAGAGATATCATTGTGGTAGTTTGGGGGGGGGGGTTAACGGGAAACAATGTAGTGATAATATTGTGTTGCATGTGATACAGAATTCATTGGGAACTAAGAAATGTGCCCTGGAGAGGAAATGAGACCCAGCATTCTATGGCTGAAGAGTGATAGGGTTTGTACCCTTTTCTTTACTATATTAAACACCTAGCTGGCATTAAGAGAAGTCTCCTGCCAGCTAAGCTAAGATAATCCCATAGGTGATTAGCACCTTTCATGGGAGTTCATTTAAATTTGATGAAGTATCTGATTTAATAACAGAATAAAACTATGTGGCATTTTATTTAAGCATATTAAAAATTACTAAATTGTCAGTGTTGGCAATTAGATATCAGACAGTATTTTAGGAACAAGCTATACAAGTAACATTTTTAAGCATCACCAAAGAGTTAGGGGCAAATGAAGAGGAATAGGTCATTTTAAAAACTGTTCAATTTAAGTTGCTAGAATTGTATAGATATTGACCTTGAATGGCATTTTTGAGCTTAACTAAGACTAAGAAGTTGTCTTTATCAGTATTTGCACATGAGTGTATTTCCATGTATGTGGCATGTGTTTGTGTGTGTTTCATATAAAACAAAATTGATACCTATATGCTTTATATAATGAAATAGTTTGGAAACATGGTTTAATGTTTGTGCATACTTTATTTTAGTCATTTATCCCGGTGATTAAAAAAAACATAAATTTAGCTGGCTAATGCAACAATCATTCTCACACAGACATGTGTTATGGAATACAATCTTTTCTGTTAAAAAGACTGAATCAGTTAAAGTGGAGTTTTGTTTTATTATTTCATAATGGAGTTTTGCATATACTTTTCTCTTTGTGTTTGCTCTTTTAGCAAAGGCATTGAAACACCGGTTCCCATACAATCACCAAAGTTAACCAAGGTGGAATACCTACGTGGGTGACTGCTTGGGAATACCAGGGGCAGTAAGCTTCGGTCTGTGGATTTTTTATATTTACTTATAAACAAATATCCTTGGTAAAGGTATGAATCCACCTCTTTTCCCCCCAGCCATGGATTAATTAGTAAGACTTGTATCACTAAACCATAATTGTCTCAAAAAACATTCTTATAATGCAAAAATATTTTCTGGTTTTAGATAACCTCCAAAGTGTCGATAAATCATAGAAAATAAATCAACCAAATTTTTATCAAAATACAAAAAAAGTTTACAATTAATATAAAATATGAGGGGGTGCTAAAAACTATTTAGTTTGACCAAGAAAGGACACCCTATCTGAATTTGGTGTTTAATCAGATTTGGAAAAATTGTCTGGATCAACAACTTTTCTACACCCCTCATATTGCAGATTTCTTCAGTTTTTTGTTTTCCTGAAACAATTCCTATTTGTCTGGTGAATCTATTAAAATGTCTTCAATTTAAATCATACAAATATTTTGAAATTGCAAAAAATTACAAAAAAAATATATTTAAGTCTTGACAGATATTTTGACAGGCTTATTTTTAATTATTTTGAAATGCAAAGAAAGAAGATTAAAACAATAAAAAAAATAAAAATAAAAGAAGTGGGTTGCTTGTGAAATGACTCAGGATTAGAATATAATAAAATTCCCACTTATTACTTTTTATGCATTTTCCTTGTCATTTTTATATACTTTTATTTCATTCTGTTTTTCTTAACAACATTATTTTGGTTCACTTCACTGACTTTACTGATGTATATATGTATTACCAAAAGAAATTGTTTCTAATTTAAGAGAGACCACCATGTTTATGTCTATTGACTCATTTAATATGAAGAGGAAACATTAAAAATCCACAAAAAAGAAAGTGACACAAACAACTAAGCCCATAGTACTATCTACCAATTCAATAACAACTACTAATGAAAAGAATTTATCTAAATTAGTAACAGTTACTTAAAATACAATCAATACAAAACAAAATAATAACAACATTAAATCTGAAACAGAAACTTACAAAATAAACTGCAAAATATGTCCCAGGAAATACATACATATGTGTGACATCTAGAAATGTAAATAAAATATTATATTAATTGATGTAATGGAATAACCTGTCACCCCCATGAGTAACTACACTATAGGTAGTAACTGCTTATAAGTGTTGGTAAGTCAACAGACTATGGAATCTAGCTTAAATCTTTTCAGCTATGCTGTTGAACTCTCTGCCTTTGGGCAGAGAGGAACCTGGACGAGACTCTGCCTTTCGGCAGAGCCTCGTCCAGGAAGGTAGACAGACCCAATCCAATTTATGTGGGATCTATGGGGATTGTTTGGCTGAACCTATGGGCTTGGGAACCATACATTAAATTCGGCCTTGTGCCACACGTGACTGCATGGGGCAGTTGCTAGATACTGTCTAGCTGGCATCTATTGAGTACAACTCAGACTTACGCGAGAACTACCGACCTTCCAATAGTATCACACTACTGGATTGACTTGTGACGAACTTGTGCATAAATGTTACCTTTATTTTTATTGTACTGTTTTTTTTACAATAAACCTTTATTTTATCCGCCTTGTTTTTCAAGTATATATTCCTATTAGCACGGAATATAACATTAATATAAAAGGGAACTATGATATATAGAGATGAAGTAAAGGCCAAATTTACTGTCTATAGTACCATTTATTGTTAACTCCATTTGGTTACAGAGGTTAAAATGGTTACTATCGTGATAGTTCTTTTTTGTGATTTGAGATTTCATACAGGGTTGTTGTGTTCCTTCTGGTTGACGGAAATGAATTCATTGCATTCATCCTTTGTTCTTCTTTCTCTTCTAGAGTTGTACATCAGGTCAATCTCACAGCCGATGAATCACCAACCCTTGCATCTCAAACTGCTACCTCAAATCAATTTCCTCTCCACTGCGGCATCTAGTACATGGTTTTCTTCTTTTTATTGGTGCTGACACATCTGTGTTTCCCATTTTGATTTTTAGCGGGACTTGTTGTCATTGGTTGATTTTTTTTATGATGTTCAATGACCCACATAAACTAAGTCCGGCTTCATGTTCGTTACCGAGGGTAGGAACAATAGAAGGAAGGAAAGGAAAGGAAATATATAGAAAAGAGGGAGAGAGAGTTTTCTTTGTCACTCAATTAGTAAAGAGGAAAGTGTATATTTTCGTATGGTGTTATTACTACCTAATCCTACTACAGATCTTTTAGAAAACAAAATACTGAATGCATTCTACTAAAAATGATGATAATTTCAAAATTAAAGAATGCACTCATGAATCACTGTTCTATGGAACCAATTCCAAAGAGGATGTTTTCTTAATCACTACACTCTTAACCTGTTCAAAGCTAGGGTAAACCATTATTTTCCTCTCCTAGCCGCACAAATTGTCTCAGAGCATAATCCTATACCTCGAGTAGCCCCCAGGCCTTGTAAATGGTGAACCTTATTGTAAAAAAAAAAGAAATAAAAAAAAGTTGATTAAGAGAGTAATTTATTAAGAAAATGTACTAATTTTAGAATACTCTATGTTAAATTTACATCCAGGATCATACAAAATATCACATTTCTCCAAAAATTCCTGTTGATATAATGTGGGGTAATTAAAAAAAAATAAGTATAAAAATAAAAACAGAAGTAATAAATAAGGGAGAAACACTATATTAAACATCGAAATATATTTGACATCAAAATTTGAATTTAATCTCAATATTTTTAACATTTCAATGCAAAAATGTAACTTATGGTTATATTTCTCCTCCAACTTTCCTACTATTTATATATAAGACTGATTCTATTAATTTAAATTTTGTGTGCTTGTGTATAGTAAGTGGTTGAGTGTTCACATGTAAACAATTAAAGAAGAAGCATACAAAAACTGGAGGTTTCTACTATGGATCATTTATTTTCTTTTTTTATAGTTGAAACTGTAGAGAAAGAAAGTTCTCAATGTCTCTTTGGTGTGTCCATTTTCTTTTTTTTTGTCCAGAAGTTAGGGTAAGTAAGGATAATCATTGTTATAATGGCCAAGCTCAAGTCAGCCTTGCATTGAGTTGGAACGACCAAAGAAAGATTCTACTTACTTCATTGGTAGATAATAATGGTCATGCTTCAGTCAGCCTTGTGCTGAGTTGGAATAACCAGAGTAAAACTTGTCTTACCACATTGTTAGAATTTTGGCAAAACATTTGTGAATGCTGTGAGTTGGAAAGTGGAAGGTTTTCTTTTTTTGGTGCAGAACTAAATTTGGTCATGATAAGCATGGCTATAATAGTCGAGCTCGAGTCAGCCTTGCACTGAGTTGGAATGACAAAAGAAAAGGTTGATTTAATTCATCAGTAGAGTTATTGGAAAACACATGTGAACACCATGTGTTGGAAAGTGGAAAAAGAGCTGAGTTGTCAATGGACTGGGGAAACAAACAGCAAGGACATATTTTTTGCATGTTCTGTGACATCTTGGAGCAAGAGGGAGAAAGAGAGACTGAATGGAAAATGTTTATCTTTTTAAACAGTGCCTGATAACAGCATTTGACAAAGCCAACTGGTTAATAAAATTTCCAGTTCCTTTATTGCTAACATCATGGGAAAATGTATTTCTTTTACATTTTTTATTATTCCTTATTATCATTATTTTATTTATTGATTTTATTTCTTTTCCCATAATTCCATCAATAAAACCATTATTATTCTAAAGAAGAAGTTCCATCTTGTAATCAAAGAAGTCTTCTCTGTTTTGTCACTCACTTAACCACTATTTGTCTAATATATATTTTCATATCATGTCTTTCACATACTTTTATATAAATACTTGAAGAGAACAGTTGTTCCACTTTCTGATTAATGGTATTTACTTAGCTTAATACGATGTTAATCTACAAGTTTGTAACCCCCAATAAGGATGTGATACCCAGAAGAAGAAGTATATTGAAATGCAAGTGGGAAATAACGAGTTATCTATCTAACTAGATTGTGATGACAGTACAAGGAATAGGAGGGTGCGGAAAAAGAGAAAAAATTTAAGAGCTACAAAGAAGTTGTGCAGAGCCCTGGTCACCCATATCCTGAAGAAACATGGTATATAAAAAAGAAAAATCTCTAAATAGATGCTAAGTATCACCATTTCTTTTAATAAATGGCAAAATAACAGGAATTATTTACTTTACATAATTTTACTAAGTCATCTCCCACATTCAAATCTGTCAATGTTTCCTGAAATACTCCACAGAAATGCACTGAATCAGTGACAGTTCTTCAAGTAAGTATGCATAAATAATGTTGGAATATATTTGCTAGATAAAAGCCAGTGAAAGAAAGAGGAATATACAAACACTATTGAATAAATAAAAGATGACTGGCTTTATAATTAAATTATCAAGGAAAGTTTAGTGGAGATTATATTGATGATAGGAAATAAAAGAAAAATAACTCATGCATTATTTTTTTCAAAATATCATTTTATATAGAATACTATTGACAGGGATTCACTTTGTAAATGTTACCTGCCCTGAATATATTTGCCCTGCCCTAAATATATATTACCTGCACTAAATAAATTTAACTGCCGTAAATATATTACATTTTCTGTCATTGAATTGATAGGATTTTTGTACAGAAAGGACGGGAGGGTCACTCAAGGTAGAGGCAGTTTATGTGGATAGGAGAGGAAGATAATGGTTAACCATAGACTTGAACAGGTTAAGATTGTAGTGATCGGGGAAACATCCTCTTGGAGGTCAGTTACAAAGGGCAGTGGATCATGGGAAGAAGCTATTCAAGTGGGATTTACTCCTCACCAAGGGAATACAGAGGGAATGTTAGTGGTTTACTACAA
Source organism: Acanthosepion esculentum (assembly GCA_964036315.1). NCBI lineage: Eukaryota > Metazoa > Mollusca > Cephalopoda > Sepiida > Sepiidae > Acanthosepion > Acanthosepion esculentum. The sequence goes on from OZ038488.1 coordinate 55,978,387, forward strand.
TATGAGTGGTTTGGTGGGTTCTAGCCATAAAGGTTAGAATGGACAGTACCAAGGAATGTAGTTCATTTGAGTACTTTCCATGGAAGTAGTGATAGAGAAGTAAGAGGCTTGCCACATTCAGCCTGTGAGAGAAAGGTTGAAGTGTGAAAAACAATTTGTTACCCACAAGGTCTCAAAGACGCTTTTGAACTCTACTGAGACTTGAAAGTGAGGAATGAGCAGCTCCCACCCAAATATGACAACAGTACTCCATTTTAAGCAAGATCTGGCTCTTGTAAAGGTGGAGGATAGCAAATGGAGTCAGGTACTTACTAGAGTGGTAAAGGCAGCACACAATTTTTCCTGTATCTTTTGTGTATGAATGAGTTTTACTTGAGGTCAGGTGTGCGATTAAAGCCCAATAGTCTCTCAGAGCACAGAGCCTCCCCGAGGGAGCATCTCTTCATTGAGACTGGTGGTAATTTGGGATCTGATTGGCCATGATGGAATATAATTAGTTTGGTTTTAGAGGCACTGAATATAACCAGACAGTTTTTCCCCAACTGAGAAAATTCAGAGTTAAGAGAAAAATCTTAGGTAGTTATTTTTTTTTTTAACAGATTGTACCTGAACTATAATTTCCTACGGAAATAATCATTTTATCTTCCTCATGGTTTCAACCAATTCTGTCCTGATAAATATGTATATAATGATTTTTAATTATCAGCAAGAATACAAATATATTCTTATTTACTTTTATTTATGTTTTTGTTTTTTCAAAACTACTATTAGCAGAAAATGCAAGTTTTATTACTGGAAACAAAAATGAAACACAACTGAAGAAAGAAAATGAGAAGTAAACTTTTTCAAGTGAGGGAATTCAAGTTTAATTAGAATGTATTTTTATGTTTTTCTAAGAAAAAATACTGAAAACATACTTTGAAAGGGGAGTGAGACAAGGATATATCTTCTCATCAGATTTATTTAACTTTTAAGTGAGGTCACCCTAAGAGAACTAGATGTCCTACCATGATTTATTACTGGTGAGCACAATCTTAATAACTTTGTTCATGGCAGACACAGAAAAAAAACTGCAGGAATTCCTGGAAAAGGTATTAAAAGAAAGCAGGAAGAAAGGAATCAATTGTAAAAAGACAAAATATAAGGTCATTAATAGGAGAAACAGCTTATGACACAAGCTATGATTTGGAGATGTTAAAATCAACCAGGTAACAAAATTTAAATATCTGAGAAATGTTTTAACAGATGATTAAAAATGTGACATAGAAATCTGAAGGTATGTATAAACCTGTTACTTTTTGTCTTTGTTATAAAATGCACATGTTGTTGCATATCCAGTCTGCACTTTTACTTCATTCAAATTATATGCTGTTCATTGTGTACATCAATGATGAACAATAAGGGCTTGTAAAAGAGGAAACATTACTGAGAGCATTAAAAGACAGAAAGCTGTGAAGAAACATTACCACCCATGTCCCAAAAGAAGATGACACATAGAAAGAGTGTGTGTATGTGTGTGTGTATTTGTGTGTGAGTGTGTGTGTGAAACAATTTGCATTTTCAGTGTCCTATAAAATAAAGTATCAAATATTCAAATCAATTAAATTATTATTGCAAAAACACCAGTCCTTTTATGAACATTTTTCTCTCATTGCAATTTTTAACTAAATTGCAAAAATATTAAATATAAGTTAAAACAGTGGAATTTGTGAAACAATGAAAGACAACAATCATCAGTTTAGTCTGTGCATCACCCAGAAAGTCAATTTAGTAAAGTTGCTTCAGTTTTAGATGTAAATTTATTCCCATAAAATTGGTTGTGATTTTGTTAATTTAACCATTTTTGTATTTCACTGATGGGATTTGTGCTATTTAGTTTCTTTGTCCAAATAGCAATGAATAAAGTTTAGATTGTGAAGATTTTCCCTGCTTAAAATATTTAATAGTGCAATTCAAATGACAGCTGAACCATTTACAACCAGGCTTAAAAGATTTTTAAGCATTTTATGTGATTTTAATTTTACTAATTTTCTAATTTTTGCTCTAGGTTCAGACCTTTTGAGCTCTTTACTTTCTGGTCTTCCATGGATAAATGTTACATTCTTGAATGTTGTTGAATCTTATTCTAGTAGAACATGTTCATCCTCTCTTATACATAATCGGTTCAGTTTCCATTTATTGATGTTCTTGGAATTGCCTTTCCTCAACTTTATGGGTCATATTCTTGGGATCCTATGTTCTTCTTATTTGTCAGTGATTTTTCCTGATTATTCTTTTGTTTGTATTCCATAAAGAAATTATATCCTTCCATAGCAGATATTAAAGTGTTTCCATAAATTGAGGTACCAGCAATCTACTCGTTCTTTGTTCTATGCTGTATCTTTTCAGGACAGGGGTGATCATGTCTCTCCACAACTTCTTATAATTTGTAGCTCTTAATAATCTTTGTCTTTTTACCATCCCTCCTAGTTCATGTTCTGTCAGCCATTAGGTCATTAGGTATATTACTTGCTGAAATTTTATGTAATATCAATCCTCCTATGAAAACTTAAGGAATCAACACATATGCTAGGCCACAAAAATCTCCTGAGTCAACCAAGCATAGAAGTGAATACAACATGTGAACCAGTAATAAGTAGTGCTAGAGAAAAGCAATGAATAACAACAAAAATTGCAATATAAGCTCTGGTAAAAAATGAAATAATAATAACAGAAAAAATTGCAATATGAGTAATGGTAAAAATGATGGTGAGATTACGTTTATAATCATACACAGATGTCCTAAAGGACACATTGCCCAGTGGATAAAGATTGGTTAGATCCAGTGACTACACCCAAAGAGTTGTGAGTTCAGTACCAGGCCATAGCAGTGGTGAATAAAAACTTGGAGAGTTGATAAGGGAAATAATTGAGTCATCCGGAAGAGGCATGGCATGTGAAACTAGAAAAATCTACCCCAGTGGATGAAATAAAGGTTTTGGTTTAAAATTCCAATCACCTGAAGAAGGCTGGCACTTACAAGGTCAAAATGTTGTGAATATGGCAATGGAGATGAGGATAACAGTCCGAGTAATACAAATAATGCAAGCAATCCTTCGATATGGTAGTAAATGTTGGACACTTACTTCAAAGATGTCTGGGTCTACAGAAGGATGCTGAGAATACCATGGATGGAGAATGAAAACAACATGGAACTTTTAATGAAGATTTAAGGAAGTGTTTCTCAAGTCATATTTTAGGGAGTGGCTTCTTTGTTGTCACTGCCACCACTGTAATATGGAATATTGTAAATGCAGTTTTTAGTGATTTTTTCCAGTACAGGTTTTAATTTGATGACATACCTACATGGGACTGCTTTCAAATACTGCAGTGTTGCTATATGAACCCCATATTCTTGAATCTTCTTTCTTATTCCTCTGATCTATGGCAAAGTGACTGTGGACATGTTTTTGTATGTACTATATATGTTTTCTTTAGTGTGTTATAAGCCAGGAATGTTGGTTTTTTGTATTATATAGCGGAGTGGAATTGTAATTTAGATAACGTCCAGTGAATATCAATTTATCTTATATAGCTGTCTGGCATCTGTGTTCTATGTAGGTCAGTTGTACATCCAGGAATTCACCATTCATTAATTTTCCATGCTGAAGACTTTATAGAGTTCACATAGTCAAAAAAAAAAAAACTTCATGGTTGTCCTGGTGAAGACAAAGTATAAAGGTATCAACTGACATAGGTAGATGACAGTCATGTCAGTAGGCGGATGGTTACAGACATATCATTTTGAAACTCATTTTGCAACATAATTTATGTATATATTACTTATTACTGCGACAATGTTTGTTATTTCAAAAGCATATTCTTGTTATACATTAGTGAAAACTTCAACTTTAAGACAAAATCATGATTAGAGGCACAAATGAAAATGTATTATTTCCTTGTCCTAATTTATTTTTAATTTCCTTCTAATTGTAATGGTAAATATTAGCCATTTTCTTATAAGCAAACATTCAGCATTCGTTGACCAAGCAACTTGTACTACTTTTGGTTGAAATTTATGAAATCTTTCTCTTAAAACTATTTTTCAGGAAAATAGGTTTACCAAATCCAGTGCTTGTTATCACTCTTTACATTGATACAATGGTGGTTTCCTTTCTAACCTTTTGTTTGAAGTAGTGTGGAATACAACATCTTGATTATATCATTATTTTCTCATGGTTGTCGCTGCTGTTGAAAGTTCTCTCGTGATTTGGTTTTTATTATTTGACATAGTTCTTGGTCTGCAGTGTTTGAAGAATGTCTGTCTTTGCCAAGATCAGCAGGCTTCACTCAAATCCATTTTTAATCATTGATCTGAGAAAGTGGTTGTTTACTGCTTACAGTTTAGATACTTCTGAATGACTTGGGCACCATGTGTGACATCCATATGAAAGTCTCGATCTGATGAAGCTATTTAAGAACAAAACATGAGTTTTCAAGTTAGTATTTTGGTTTTGTTGCAATTCACCAAGGTATTTGAAGCATTTAGTATTTATTAAATCCACATCCTGAAATCTTTTTTATGGATTCAGTGTAGGTGCCACTACTGGTTACATTCTAATTCCAGATTGTAGTTTCTGTTTTGGAAAGGTTTGAGTCCTATTTTCTGGAATTCTTGGTATTAAAATTCATTTTAAAGCACCATATATAATGAAAAACAAAAACTGAGATTTCATTATTTTATTTAATATTTCTTTCCAAATATTTGAAATAAAATAGTATTAATAATTCTGTTTTATTAAAAAAAATCCTTTGAATGGCTTGTAATTAAACTAATGCTCATAAAATTTGTTTAAGTTTACTCACTTATTTAACCACTTGCTTGTCTATATTTCTGAGATGAGGTATTTGTAATTATATGGCTGAGCATATGAACTGATTCCTTAAGTTTTCGTATTTTCCAGTGATGTTCTCTGTCTATTATTTCAGCCTCATACAGGGGGTAGTGATCTCGCTTTACCCTCCATATATGATCAGCCACACCTGGTTTTTTATGTCCCCTAGTGTTACTGCTATACAGTATTCCTGCAGTCTTATCTTAATACCACTTTTGAAGGTCATCCTGATGTTATATGGATCACAGTTCTTTTGTATTTTTTCTGATAATCCCTTCATATAGGGTAGATAGATCGAGGCTGTTTTCTGAGTGTTGTTATCCTTTTGCACTCTTCTACCCCAGTTTGTCAAAGCTGCTGCCATGTACCCAGGATAGTTGTTACGTCTCAGTCATCATTTTTTACCAGAGCTTATACTGACCATTTCTTGTTCATATGTCTCTTGTTCGCCACTTATGACTTTTACTTGATGTTGTAAGAGGTAGACAGTCTCTTTCTTTAAACTGTAGGCTGGAGCATACAATGGTCAAAACAGCATGAATATAGCAACAAAGATAACAACAACCATGTAAATAGCGTAAATAATTAACCACCTGTTTTTAAAAAACTTCTTTTCATCATCTGATAACAAATGTGATTATTTAATATTTATTTTTTTATTGTACTATGTGTAAATATTTATGCATCAATAAATATAAACCATAATTTACTTTTATTTCTATCAGACATAAAAGAAATGCATCAATAATAAAATGAAACAAGAAAAGAAAATTATTTACACTATTCGGACTATGGTCTTCATCTTTGTTGCCATCTTCACAACATTTCAGCCATTGTATGCTTCAGGTGATTGGAACTTCAAACTGAACACTTTATTTCATCCATTGGGGTAGATTATTCTAGTTCTACATGCCATGCCTTCAGATATCTCAGTTATTTCCTTTTAACTCAAGGTATTGAACTCACAGCTCTTTGGGTCTAGCCAACCAACACTTTTATCCACTGGGACATGTGTCCTTTATGACATCTGTGTATGAATTTTTGGGACTTATAAACTTATTAATCAATTTTTTTTTACCAAAGTTCATATTGCAATTTTGTTGTTATTATTGCTTTCCTCTAGCACTCTGTATTACTGATTCCCATATTGTATTCATTTCTATACTTGACAAGCTGAGGAGATTTTTGTGACGTAGCATATGTGCCGATTCCTTAAGTTTTTGTATTTTCCAGTGATTTTCTCTGTCTATTATTTAAACCTCATCCCACAGAGGACAGTGATCTCACTTTTCCCTCCATATGTGGTCAGATTTTTCTATTTTCCCTTGTGTTGTGGCTTTATGATGTTATTGCAGTCTTATCTCAAGTGGGTGGCTAGTTTCTCCTTTATATTATCATAACTGCATGAGTTTGCCTACACACAGTCGTTAGTCATGTTCTCCTCTATGGGGTGGGGTCTTACTCAGAAGAGGAGTCTGTGAAGTGTTGAAACACTTTTGAAGGTTGTCCTGATATTATATAGACCACAGATCTTTTGTATTTTTTCTGATAATCCTTTCACATAGAGTAGGCAGATTGAAGTTGTTTTCTTGGTATTGTTATCCTCTCTTACCCTTCTATCCCAGTTTGGTGCAGTGGATAAAAGAGCTGGTTGGAGTAATCCAGTGACTTGACCCAAAGAGTTGTGAATTCAATACTTGGCTACTGCAGTGGTGAACAAAACCATGGAGAGTTGAGTTAAAGGGAGATAACTGAGACATCCATAAGAGGCATGGCACGTTGAACTAAAAAATCTACCCTGGTAGATAAAAGAAAGAGTTCAGTTCAAAATACCAATCACCTGGAGATATCCTGAGCATACAATGGCCAAAACATTGCGAATATAGCAAAAAAGATGAGGACAACAGTCCAGACAATCTAAATAGTGTAAATAATTACAATACCTCATGTCAGAAATATAGGCAGATAAAGAAAAGAAAATATTGTTTACAATGTAGAGACAAATGTCCCGAATTTTGTTCGGACTTTTAAATGCCTTTCTGTTTTTATTGTTATTACTAAAATTTTCAGCCTACAGTAAATATCTTTAAGGAAAGTGGAATCAAAACCTTGCCTTTTAAAAAAGAAATGAACATAATATAGCATTTCATCAATGCTATTTTAAAGCTTACATCCATGTCATTAGGTAATTACTGTCTATAGGTAGGGCATGACATTAGTAAAATGTCCAGCAATGTGTGTTTTCATTTTCTTGGTACAGAAGATATTGAGGAACTTCCTAGTGCATAGATTGGAATCACCTGAGTATAGGTGGGGGCTATGCTCTTGTCTGTGTGTCTTGTTTTTCTGATAAGTATTTTTTGTCACCAATATTTGAAGAAATAAGATTTTTTTCTTGTTTTTACAGATTATACACCTGAAAGCTGAATAATAAACTAGATAAAATGTTAAGAATAATGTCAAGAATACAAAGAGTTTAAATGTCTTAAAAAAACAAATTTTAACGTTTTATGTTTTAGTAAAAATATGTCCGACCTGCTTTAGTGAAATAAAAAGTAGTGGACTAATGAAAATAAGAACAAAATATAAAAGTGATTGCATTCATTTTTGGTGATCTACATCAGGTTTGTCAAACTGGTAGCCCGCAGGCCATATGCAGCCCTTTACATGCATCTTGGTGGCCCTCACAAAGTTTTTCTGTAGCTGTGGTACAGCAAGAATTTTGTCTATGTTGGTAATGCAAATTATTAAAACGGTGAGATTTTTTTCAATTGGTATGATTAGATTGTTTATTCTATCTCAATGGTTTTTTGTTTTTCAATGTCATTGACTATTTTTAACTTCCGGTTAATCATGTGATCATCTTTGACTAAATGTTCATAATTTTGTAATATTTTGTCTTAAAAATGTTGAATTCTATTCCATCTTGTAAAAAGAGAAAATTATCTAAAGAAGGATATGTTTCAAGAAAAGTGGGAATTATATTACTTTTGTACCACTGTTGATGATAAGATAAACTGTTTTATTTGCAACCACTGCATTGAAACACCAAAAGAATATAATGTGAAAAGACATTATGAAACAAACCAATGATCTTATGATAAATATGAAGGAGATATGCATGTTTTAGAAGTGAAGAGTTGCTTTACAAAAATTCAGAAAGGCAATATTAGTTCTGTTACTGCAAGCTTTGAATTCTGCAAAATGATCGCCATCAGTGGAAAATCTTACAGTGAAGGAGATTTCATAAGGCGATGTCTTGTAAAAACAGCTGAAATTGTATTTCCAGAGAAGTCACACTTATTTCAAGACATTTCATTACGCAGGAATACTATTGCTGAATGGATTGATGAAATGGCATGTGATTTGAGTTGACAGTTGAAGACTTTATCCTCAAGTTTTGAACATTTTTCTATTGCTCTGGATGATACTGTTGACATAGCTGGAATAACACAGCTTGCCGTTTTCATCAGGGCTTGTGACAATAAATTTCAAATTTATAAAATACTAATTGAACTGGTCCCAATGCATGATACTACAACAAGCCAGGACATTTTTGAGAAAGTTGAACAGCTTCTCCATGAGTATTGCCTTGATTTGAGTAAACTTGTGTGTTTATCTACTGATGGTGCTGCCAATATGGTTGGGAGACATAATGGTGTTGCTGCCAAGTTAGGTACAAAAATAGAAAACATATATACTGATTCAACATTCAAGCATTTTCACTGTATAATTCTGTAACAGAACTTATGTTCCAAGATTTAAAAATTAGATCATGGGTTGAGTTTTGTCATAAAAACAATGAACTATATCAGAGGTTGTGCTCTGCATCACCGTCAGTTTAGCCAGTTATTGGAAGACATGAATAATCAGTAACAAATGTCCCATTCTACACAGAAGTTCTGTGGCTTTCATGTCACAAGGTACTGAAAAGAGTTTTTTTTATTGTGACACAAAATTGTTAGGTTTTGGAGATGAAGGGTCAAAGTACAGATGAATTAAAAGATGACAGCTGGCTCCAAGATCTATCTTTTTCAGTGGGTATTACTGCCTAATTAAGTGACCTTAATTTGAAATTACAAGGTAAAAATAAGCTCATCACTCAGTTATGATGATATCAAGTGTTTCATTGCAAAATTAGCTTTATTGAAATCCCATTTGTCACATGAAAACTTTATTCATTTTCCTATGTGCAAGGAGTTGGAAAAAAACTGCCAATACTGAGTTTGCATTTATCTTTGCTAAGTACCACAATTACCTGGAATTGCTGTCAAGGGAATTTCAGCAAAGGTTTTGTAATTTTTCATCTTGTGAAGATCAGTTTGCATTATTCTCAGCACCATTCGCTTTTGATGTTGCTCAGGCAGAGGAAAGTTTACAGATGGAACTACTGGAAATGCAGACTGACTCAACACTCAAGGGAAAGTACCTAGAAGTAGGGGTACCTGGATTTTTTCATACCTTCCTCAGACATTTAAGAACTTCAGAAAGTTTGTCACAAAGATTATGGTGATATTTGGTTCCACATATATCTGTGAGCAATTATTTTTGCTTATGAAGGCCACAAAAAAATATCTCACAGAACCAGATTAACTGATGAACATTTGTCATCTTTGATCAAAATGGGATCTATACATACATTCCAACGTGATATATCGAGAATAGTTTGTCTAAAACGATGTCAATCATCAGGACAACATAAAAATGATTAAATTGTACTACCTTGTATTGTAAGTATTTTGTATTTAAAGTTTAGTTACCACTAGCTGTGATTAATGTAAGACTGTAAGCAGGTGCGGCCCTCAAGGCTGCAGATATGGCCGATGCGGCCCTCCCTATGCCCTGAAATTGACAGGCCTGATCTACATAATCATTTTTGTCAGAATTTTTGATATTAAGAATTATCATTATTATATATTTTGTTATTCAAACTAGCATGCTCTATATGCATGCAGAACCTGCTCAACTCTCTAAAAGATGTCCTGGCTTCTTGTAGTGTCAAGCATTGGGACCAGTTCAATCAGTTCTTCATAAATATTAAATTCACTGTCACAGGTTCTGATGAAGATTGTAAGCTGTGCTATTCCAATGATGTCAATGGTCACATCAACAGCAAGAGAAAGATATTCAAATCTTGATTATACAGCCATCAAATGTTGTTTCAAATCACCTGACATTTCATCACTCCATTCAGTAAAAGTGTTCCTGGTTAATGAAATGTCTAAGAATAAATGTACTTTCTCTGGGCATACAATTTCAGCTGTTTTTACAAGGCATTGCTTTATGAAATCTCCTTCACTGTAAGATTCCCCACTCATGGCTATCATTTGGATGAATTCATAGCTTGCAGCAATGGAAGCAAAATTCTGTTTCTGAATTTTTCTAAAAAAGATTTGTTGCTGTGTCAAGTTATCCTTCAATTCCTTGAGTTTTGAAATGCACATTGGGCCTTCATATTTATCACAAGATAGATGGTTCATTTCATAATGACTTTTCAGGTTGTACTCTTTTGGCGTGGCAATGGAGTTGTTACAAATTAAATAATGTATGTTTTCATTCACCGTTGCACAAAAATACCATATTCCCATTTTCCTTGAAATACTCCCTCTTCGTTGTTTGATTTCCTTTTTTCTTAGCTGGAGGATCACTAGTAATTTTAATGTTGAAGTCATAGGAAAAAATAATTTTCAAAATTGTTGATGTGGAATCTGAAAAATTACTAGTACAATTAAACTACAGCTAACAGTAAAAAGCAATAGAGCAATTTTGATAATGCTTCTAAAACATTTTTTAGCTGACATTTCACCATTAAAAGCAAAAGCATTTGAAATTTTGAAAGAATGTTTTCTGTTTACAACTGTTACTGAGCTGCCATATTGTTTTCATGGTATGATGGCTGGTTGCATGGCTACTAGAGAGAATTTGTTCCTGTGCTATTTTTTCCTAGCTACTAAGAATATTGAATATTTGCTACAATTTTAAAAAAATAACTGAGTACCATGCAAAATTAAAGTTTGTCGATAATATTAAAGTTATTTTGAATAAATTTGTGCAGTAAATAGTATTCTTATTTGGTATTCTATTAAAATAAATCAAAATGCAAAAAAAACGTGATTTATTTTCTTAAATACTGTAATCTCTAAATTGTAAAAACTGCAATTTTAGCCATTAAATGGCCAAATTTGTATCCTTTGTGCAAACTGCAGGTGTGCTTGTAAAGGGCAACATGTGACCCACAGACTGCATGTTTGACCTGCCTGCTTTATTCAGTCTATGAGAGGAGATTGTTCTCATTCCATTTTCAATGCTTAGGGGATATTTTATACTAGTTAATATTCACCAGTTTTATTCCCCTTTGTGCCACTTGTCTGTTTCATCCACTGAACCAGATATGACCTTTCAACACTACCAGATCCAGGGATTATACTGCCAGAGGACCAGATATATTTTAAGCACTGCTTTAATTCGCTTTTGGACAATCCAGTGTTGAAACCCTGGATCCTTAAACCTAATGATTATACTCAGGTTGTGATACTTTATGAGTGTCCTGATTCAGGTAGTGACTTATTTTTTTCTTTTTCATGTGTCCTTTCTTTCTTAATCAGTGACTCCCAAGTGGCATTCATCCTTATGCTAGTTCTACTGAGGAGATTATCAATGCCAAACACGTGCACTGATTCTTTTATTTTTCTTATCCTCCAGTATTGTTCTCTGTCTATTGTCTTGACTTTATTCCACAGTTCCATCATCTAAGTAAGAGAATTAGGTTTATGGCTTCACAACACTAATTTCAATTTATGAAAAGTTCAAAAATAGAAACAAAAAACAGAGTAACATATTCCATAAATATTGAATGAGTAATTCAAAAAATTGCCTTACATCAGTTTTTATATTTTAAATGAATTTATAACATGGGCTGAAGCGAGGAAAATCATGCCTCCCCGCACTTTCCTATCCTTTGTAGCTCTTAGCAAAGTTTATCTTTTTGCTATCTCACCTAATCCAAGTTCTGCCAGACATTTACACAAGGTAGGTTATGCACTGCTTTTTTCTGTCTCTCTTGCATTCAATATGTCTTGTATGTGTCAAATTTTCTAAGGCCTCTTTTGCTGGTTTCAATCTTGGTGTGAGTAACTGCAAAACACTTTCCCTTCCCCATTTTATAGGCAGAAGCACACAAATGCGAGCTGGGATTTTTTCCTAGACAATAAAATAGGCCGATTCTCAGTTTCTTCTGACTCAGTCCCAGTATGTCTTGTCATGTCCAAACTTGCTTTTGTGGGTCAACTCCAATTCTTAGTTTGTGAACTTTTTGCCATATTACTGTTGCTTTGTCATTACTGTTAATTTGCCATGCATATATTTTTGCTTGCTTTATATTATTTTTTGACCTGTTTTTTCTTGTTATTTCTAATTGCAAATTTTGTCAATTCTGTTTGTTAAACGGTTCTGTTATTTATTTTGCATTTGACCAATGGCTAATTACTCCACATCTTTCCTCATGATGTGCTCGAGAAATAATCAATTGTCTCTTTCTGATTCGAACTATAAGTATACTTTTTGTTTCCATTTTCACTAAAACTTTGTCCTTGCTCACATGTTTATTTTATGATTTTCCCATCATCCTTCTGTAGAACCATTTTTCTGCTGACTCAAGTCTCTTCTTCATCTGCAATAAGATTGTCCAGCATTCATTACCATATAGGAGAACCTATCTTACATAACAGTTCCCTACTTAATTCTTTGTTTTCTAATTTTTTCTGTTTCTCCTGTTAAAACATTTCTCAGATATTTAAATTCTTGTACTTGCTTGATTTTGGTGTCTTAAATTCATAGTTTGCATCTTAGGTTGTTTCTTTTGCTAACAAATATATATTCTATTTTTTTACAATTAAGGTCTAGCCATTTCTTTTTGCTTTTTGTTACTACCTTCTGTAGGAGTTTCTGTAGTTTCCTTTCTATGTCTCCTATCAAAACTGTATCATCTGCATATCTAATGTTGTTAAGATTGTGATTACCAATAATGGTTGATCAAGGTCATAGTGGTAGGTTGTTTCATTGGTTGGTAGACCTGTTGTGTTGAACTGGGTGACGTCGAATTGGTGTCACATTGATGGATCAAGTGGGTTACATGCTTGCAGAGTTAGAGTTGCTTCCTTCTGGAGTTGGAGTCACTTGTTTGCGGAGTCAGAGTTGCTTGTTTGTGGAATCGGAGTCACTTGTTTGCGGAGTTGGAGTTACTGCTTGCAGAGTCAGAGTTGCTTCCTTGTGGAGTTGGAGTAGCTTGTTTCACAGAGTTGGAGTCACTGCTTGTAGAATTGGAGTTGCTTAGTTGCGGAGTCGGAGTTGCTGGTTGCAGGTCAGAGTTGCTTGTTTGCAGAGTTGGATTTGCTGAGGTGATGAGGTTGGTGTCAGTGAATGCTTGTAGCTGGGAGGAGTTGAGGTTGAGAAATTTTTGAGCTGAAGCTGATTAGCCAAGGTGGTTGGTCAAGCCTGGGAGTGGTAACAGTCATTGAAAGGTCATGATGAGTGGTGAGGATTAAAGCGGTGATGTTGATGGCAGCAGCAGCAGCATCAGCATCCTGTGTGATGACTGTTGGCATGCTGGGCCACAACTGCTTGTGTTGTTCTCAGAGACCTAATTTTAAGTGGGTCTGGTAGTCCCTGGGGGCATCTCTCTCGCTGGAAGGAACATTTGTGATTGGCCACTGCCAATGCTCGCTTCATAGACCGGATGTGATGTGTGGAGCCTAATGTGCAGAAAACAATGTTTATTTTGTTTTCTGCCTTTGTGGCATTTACGTTCAGCCAGCATGCAGAATGAATCAGAAAGAGATCTAATTGCAATGGAGTATAACATAGAGATAAATACTTATAACATCTTACAACATCTTTTAGAAACCACATAATAAATAGATTTTCATTTTTTATTTAGATCTGTTGTCTTTTTTAAATATTACTTGTTTGTTTTTCCCATGAGAAGTAAAAGATTAAAAAATCTAATATCTAAAAAAGAAAACCAAGCTCACTATTACTTTTATAATAGAGGAATTAATGTATTGAATCAGAGTCATGAAAATGCCAGATAATCATATTAGAGAATGGGAATCATTGTGTTTCTTTTGAAAACCCCATCATTAGATAAACTACTTCATTGATAGCCTGGATGCAAACTTTCCCATGTTTTCAATATAACATATAAGCTCAGTCCATTTCTAGACATTAAGAAATACATCATAATGCAATTGATCAAATAAAATATTGTTTAAGAAATGTTGTTTGCTTGCCATCTGCTCAAATAAACCATTATTCATATGTAGGAAAATGCCTGTACATAAAATTTAGAAAAGAGTTAACTCCCCTTGGGAAAATATTGTTTTATCAAATTTAGGTAGTAATATTTCTTAGTACTGTAGTTTAAATTTCCCCTTTGATATGTATACATAATGAAGAAAATAACTTGCTGGAAAAATTCCTTGCTTGTATTTGTCATGATTAATGTGCATAAAAATTGTACAGAAAGCCAAAAAGCAGAAGGAAGTGAAATCAGGCAATGATTACTTTATCATCAATATTTTGTTTATCTATTTAATAATTATGATAGCCAGTATGTAATATTTTTGTACTGCTTGGGAATTACAGTTTTTTTAAAGTGCAAGACTGACCAACAAGATAATGGGTTTTCATTTTACGTTTATTTACTATCAGCTTACACTAACCCCAAACAGAAAACTAGAATGAAAATTGAAATATTTTGACTATGATTCTTCCAAGTAAACCATAAATGTTTTATCATGTCTACAAGAGAAAAATGATCTACTAATTCAAATTTACATAAAACATGCATATTGTACAAGGAAAGTTTATTGGATATTTTTAAACAAAAATACTTTGCTAAAGAAAACAAAGATCATTGACTGTGTAAAATATTATTTAGCTATATTTTCATCATTCATATAATAAACTTTTTCTTCTTTGCCATTTCCTTTTAACCAAATGATTGATGTTTTAAACTGAAGGTGCAAAATAGTTCTTACTGCTTTTAAGGCGGATATCATTATTTGTCCTTCTAATAGATAGACTGGTCATGTAGAAATTGAACAATTTACTCCGATGGACAAAATAAAGGATTCAGTTCAAAATTCCATTTACCTGAAGAAGGCCAGAGAGTACAATGACCAAAACATTGTGAATGAGAATAACAGTCCAAACATTGTAAATAGTGTAAATAATAAACTAGTTACTTTTCTGGTCTACTGAAAAAAGATATTGAAACCTAGCCATGCTTTTACAACTTGCCAACCAGTAGAATAAAGTGAAATATTACAAACATTTAATCAAAGATTTTAAATAGCATCCTGTATATATCTTCACCTATGTGTGATTGAAATACTAAACATTTTACTATCACAAATTATCTGTTATTTTTATCTACTAACATATCTTTTGAGTGTATCAGGATTTCAATACTCCTACCATCACCCAATATATGTTGACTTTTCTATTAAAATTAAGTTGCTAGACATAAATTGATAAATGATCATGTTGGTATGGTAAAACTCAATGAAAATAAAACTGAATGGGAAGGTTTTTAAAATTTTACTGTGAAAATTTAACTTTTGAAAATTTGATAATGCTTTGACTTGAGTTTTACATGTAAGAGTTAAAGTAACAGAGGAATTTTAATTGTTTTTATATGAGAACTTTCTCTCACTATGTGCAATGTCTCTTCAAGATGTGGACAAACAGATATTCACAACTTTCTGTCTTTTTTATGATGAATAGACTTGAAACAACAGAATATGTGGTTCTACAGAAAGATACTGAGGATATTATGAACTGAACATATGAGCAACAACAAGGTTTTAGAGAAAATGGAAACACAAAGTAAACTTATACTTAACATCGTGAAGAAGAGGCAGTTGAAATTTCTGGGACATGTAATGAAGAAGGAAAACTTGGAAAACCTGATATTCATAGGACAGATTGAAGGAAAAAGGGGCGGAGGAAAGCAGCATGTAACATACTTGATGATCTTAAGTAAATGGATAGTAGAACAGAGTTTAGGAGAAATTACAAAAAGACTAAATGAACTACAAGGGACAGGAAGGTAAGGAGAGCCATGATCGCCTACATCCTGAATGGACATGGCATATAAAGAAGAAGAATTTTTGCTCCTTTGCAATTCCTATTTATCATTCTGCACTTATTCTATTAACTCAAACTCTTCAAGTAGATTACTCACTGTTGGTCTGTGATTATTTTGCCTTCAGTGTGTAGTCTGAGCATTAAATTCACCAACCCATCATTTCTCATTACGGGTCCCAACATTTCAGCTCTCTCTTTCTGCAGCTGTTTTTTTATACTTTTTTTTAAATTTTTTTAAGCGTATCACCCCAAGCAAGGCTGGAAGCCACTAGTATGCAGGGGGTTAGAGAAGGTTTGGAGGAAGAGCAGATAGGAGTGGTAAAGGAGAGGATGTGGAGAAAAATAGTGGATCGATCAAGGCTAGGGGGTTACAGAAGATTTGGAGCGAGAGCAGATGGGAATGGAAGGTGAAAGGATGTGGAGAAGGGAAGAGGATAGATCAAGGCAGCTGGAGATGTCGATTGACGTTACACTTAAATAGTTGGAGATTGTATTTGTCAGGGAAACAGGAATAAGGAAGGGAGTTCCACAGGCGAGATGTGCGAGACATGAAGCTGTTGGAGTAGAAGAGACGTCTACATCTAACAGTTTCAATGGTGAAGGGGTGGGAACAGGATGCCAGCCTCGTGGGACGTTTAAATTCATGTGGCCTAGGAACCAGCGAAAGCAGCTCCTTGGAGCAATTACCGTGAAAGTATTTATAAAAAAGACAGAGCAAGGCAACGTTGCGTCGGTGAGAGAGAGACTGCAGATTAGATGACAGATCAGGGCCAATTACATTGCATATCCGTCTCTGGATCTTATCAAGAACCCTGAGGCAAACAGCAGGGGCTCCAGACCATATATGGCAGCAATACTCCATGTAAGGGTGAATGGTCAATTTATAGATTTGGAGGATAGATTCCGGGAAGAAAAATTTCCTGGCTCGGCACAGGGAGCCAACTTTCCTTGCGGTGGATGATGCAATTGACTCGATGTATTTGTTCCATCTCAGATCAGCGAACAGCGTGAGACTGAGCAACCGCAGAGAGGAACTCTCGAGAAGTTAGTCATCAGACATTCTAATGGGATGTAGGGATGGATCCTTGTGGTGGTTAATAGAGAGCAGTTTAGTTTTAGAGGCATTAAAGTTAACCGTCCATTTCTTGCTCCAGTTCACAACCGATTGGAGGTCCTTTTCTATCCGAGATGCCAGGTTAATTTTGTCAGCATCACTGGATTTGTGTTTGAGGCAGGAGTAAATTGTGGTGTCGTCCGCATAGATGCTGACTTGGGAATCTATGGCGTCAGGAAGGTCGTTTATGAATATGAGGAACAGAGTAGGGCCTAGGATGGAGCCTTGAGGAACACCTGCATTAGTGGAATAGGAGCTGGAGATGAATCCATTGAGAACGACCTTCAATTCATGGTTTGACAGGAATGATTTTATTAGGTCAAACAATCGACCTGTGATGCCATAACCCTGGAGCTTGCGAAGAAGGCCGGCATGCCAAACTCTTACTATTTTCTTTAAAACTTCTTCATTTTTCACATTTGCTGCCTAAAGTATTCTCAACATTCAGCTATAGAACCACATGTCTAATGTTGCAAAACATTCCTGCATCTGTATTAGTGATGAAATCAAGTGTTGATTATTACTTAGATGTTTGATGTGCACCAATTAAACCAATTTTCTCCAAATTCGTTGTATGATCAAAGTCTAGTTTTACCAACCATTTCATTATCTTATTTCTCTCCTACTTTTGCATTTAGTTCCCCCCAAAATAATAATTTCTTTTGACTAGCTCTGAGATCTGGCATTTTCTAGTGTGTTAAAACTTAACTATTTATTCTTTGGTGATTTCTGAAGTAGGATATATATAACTATAATCAGTATGTTGAATGACTTCTCCTGCTGTTTCACCAGTGGAAGTCAGTTTGATGATTGCCAATACCCTAAAATGCACCTTGTCTTGTCTTTATTTAATATTAGTTTAACTCCTCTTTCATTTTCCTCTCCTTCTGTGTATATGAAAATGTGACCATTGTTTATTGTTCTTCCATCTTGTTTGATATACTCCTAGAATATTTAAATTTTCTGTTTAACATTTTTAAACTTTCTACATTGGTTCAATATCCTAATATTTCATGTCCTGATTATCATTTTTGCTTTTTCATAGACTGTTACACATGTCTTTTTTACAGGATGACAAGTTAGTTCAGAGGGATCTCACCCTCATGTTGACATTATTTTATATTTGTGTGTTGTTAATTGCTATCATTATTCTTGTAAGGAATACAGAAGTAGTTTCCTATTGCCATCTTCATGGTGATTTTATTGTGATGATAGCTCCATTTATAGCTGCTGATTGACTTTTGGAGTTCTTTCAACATTTGTTTAATTTCCTTTCTACTTGATTGCTAACCATTCTCTTCTTGTTCACTTCGTTTTTGTTTGCATATTTTTACTGTCACAGTCATTAATCATTATCAAAAATAAGTGTTGTCAATATAGTAGACAAAAACTTTGTTGGAATCTTTTGGAATAAAACATTTCAAATTCAAATATACAAATATATAAATGTGCATAGAATGGTTACAGTGAATTTGACAGCACTGGAAAATAAATGTACTAAATACTTAATGCATATTATTAATTTATGCAAATATTAAAGACTTTATACACACTTTAAAAATATCTCATGCCGTGAAAGATATCTTACTTAATGCGAGTAATTTTTTTTGTATAATAATAACATGAGTATTTTGAGTCTTTACTTGTGTTATAAAGTAGGACTCAGTGTACCTCCTGCTATTCCCTACTACTGTGACAATGGACTGTTCTGACTTACAAATATGGCAAGTAGCCACATTAGAGTAGGATTTGAATAGTATTTGATTTACTCAAGTCTTTTCATTCTATATATGAGTATTTAATAAACCTCTTCTTTGTTTCCTCTACCTAGTCTTCTCTTCCTTCAATACTCTCTCTAACTACACACTTCCTAATTATCAGCTATTTTGAACAAAGATAACATTACAACAACTCGCAGTGAGTGCTACATAGTTCTTTAGCATTATATACTAATATTTGTTTCATACTAATAAGTTGTATTTTAGCTGTTTGTGATGATTGATATGAGGATAATTTATACTAAATTTCAATAAGTGACAAGTTAATCTAAAACAGAGTGCAATTTTAGCATGACCAATGTAAGAATAATAATGTTGTTTTTTAATTATTCATATTAGAGAATTCTTAAGAATTCATAAAGAATTCATAAAGAAAATTGTTTTGATTTTTGAGGCCCTGAATTTTTTTGTTCTTTCTTAATCATTTCATCCCAAGCAAGGCAGAATGCCACTTGTATGCAGGGGGGTTACAGGGATTGAAAGTGAGAGAAAAGACTGAGTAAAGGGAGGATTGAAATGGAAGCCATATTGTTTGTCTGAGAGGAGGTCCTGAGTAGTAAGATGATTGACACTTCATCATTGATTAGAGCCTTGAATACTTTGCTGAAAAGTGATAAGAGACTAATAGGGCAATAATTTTCCCAACCATGCTGTCAATGGTCATATAAAATTAATCTTAAAGAATTTTAGAAAAAGTAACAAAAATAACAATCCTGATAAATCCTGTCTATATTCCATGACTTCCACAACTACACTACCTTTTTAACTATTATGTCATACATACATTATCCAGCTGAGTTCATTTCTTCAAGTGGGGAAATAAAAATCATCAAGTGTAGTGATGTTTCTAATGTTTTGGCACTTTAGTTTCTTAATCAGATGAAAAAGTTTAAATGAGGAGCTTATAGCAGTTATGAAGCTTGTTAGGAACGGTGTTTTCATTGCTGTGAGGCTAATTTAACAGTTCTATTCCTTGACTGTATAGCATCACTTGTTTTTCCCTCAATGCTAGCCTCTAGCCTATTATTTATCTTCCTACAGAGCATAGAAAATGTAATGGTATGAGTGTCTTGAATAGTACTTTTATCTATTTGTTAATTCCCAGAGGCATCCAAGTTAAGAATACAGATAGCATGTTGCTTAGTGTTGGGGATATGAACTAAGCTCAATTTCCTTTTAACATATAATCTATCTGTATCATCTTTGAGGTGTAGACTCTTGTGCATGGGCAGATATTTTCAGTCAGTTTGTTGATTTGAGTTTGTCTTTTGTTCAACTTATGAATGTTCCTGTCTACCTTATTAGTAATATTGCCTAGCTTTTCATCCCTTTTAGCAATTTTTTCCTATTTAGTTTAGTTTCTGCTATTTTTCTCATAATCCTAAAATATTTTTTCTTCTTCTTTTTTCTTTTTCTTCGGCTTCTTTCTTCTTCTTCTTCTTCTTCTTCTGATTATTATTATTATTATCATTATTATTATTATTATTATCATTATTATTATTATTATTTGAAAAATTATTTTGAATTGCACTATAATTTTTTAAATGTCTGTTAAAAATGTAAGCTGTTAAAACAAAGCTGTTTATAATTAATACAAAAGTATGATCTCTATCTCTCTTTCTCTCTCTCCTTATATATATATATATATATATATATATATATATATATATATATATATATATGTGTGTGTGTGTGTGTGTGTGTGTGTGTGTGTGTGTTTAAATTGATTTTTAATGTGACATTATTTCTTATTATTATAAATGTTGTTTTTAGTGGGTAAACCTGTTTGAGTTGCTATCCCTGTTTTTTTCTTAAACAGTTAAATTAAGGTCTAAGGAAGTTGTTATTAATTTCAGTGTTTAAGAAAATAAAAAAATCAGGCATAGCAGCTCGAACACACACACACACATTTATATATATATATATATATATATATATATATATGTGTGTGTGTGTGTGTAGTAAAGTTCAGCATTCATTAATTTTAATAAAACCCATATGAAAATGTATTTATGTATTCTCTTTTTTCTTGAGAATTTACAACAAACACTATTTATTTTGTTCAATTGTTTATTTATAAGTTTATAAAAATATGTGAGCCTAAAATGCAATATATATCCTTTATCATATAAAGAAATAACTATGACTACCATTTTTTTATTCATAAGATTACAAAAATATCTGTGAATAAGGAAGCAAGAAAATATAAATAATGACATAACTACAAGTAACTGTAATTATAAATTGTTTGTTATGATTTTTTTAGAATTAAAAATATATATCTTATTAATTCTTATAAAAAGAATGATGCTACTTTATTTTCAGAATGTAATCTAAATATAGAAAAAGAATACATAATCTAGTTGATATGATTCTGATGTTGAAAACTTTTTATTAGATCATTGTTATAATACCTTCATGCACTATACATCAAAGTGTATTTCTCTATATTTGTGAAACAGTTTCTTGTCAAACTATCATTAGCAGCCATATTGGTTAAACAAATTTAAATAAAAAAAATTGAAATGATAGTGGCTAATAGGTCATAAAATGCTAAAATAATTTCTTACCATCATTTAAAGATTTTTTCTTTACTAACATCTGGTTGTCTTTGTTATATTATAATTTTGCAATGCTGAAGCGTTATCATCACATGATTATCTTGAGATTTGGAGCCCACTCATTTAGAGAGAGATTATAGAGAGACTGGGTGTTGAGTTTCATGACATTTATAGCCAACAGTCACAAACATTGTGAGACTCATTAAAATTGGCTTAAGACACTGTTGCACATTGTCCATTAACAGAGATAAATGCATTATTCTGGCAGATATATGAACAATATAAAGAGAATAGACTTCATATTTATCTGGCTGTCACTGGCTTTCACTGACAAGGAATGCTTGTAGTGACGCTTTTGGAAATAAGGGAGTTAGCATTAATTAAGATATTTGAAATTATCAATCCATTGAAGGAATAATCCAGATTTTGTTTCTAACACATGTCATACAGAATTCTGCCAGGTATTAGGAACCCAAAATCTAATCCTGATAAAATTTAACAAAGATTCATCCTTCTTCAATTTAAATTTAAAATGTCATATTCGTTTGCAGATAGACTAGGATTTTAAAGAAATTAAATTCTAATAAATGTGATTACAGCTTTTAGATAAAGAACTCCTGATACCCACTTTTTATAAAGGTATCCTCCATAAAAAAGGAGTATTAGCAAAGGAAAATACATTTTCCATAAATCCATTTATTCCATTTTATGGCAATAGTAATGGTAATATTAGCCATATCCTTATAAGGAAACATTCAAAATTCCTTGATCAAGTGGGCAGTACTGCTTTCAGCTGAAATTTATAAAATATTTCTCTTAAAAGTATTTTTTGAAAATAGGTTTTCAAATCCAGTTGCTGTTATTGCTCTTTCCTCTACTGAGAAGGGTTTCTTTTATTTGAAGTTGTGTGGAACATCAACATTTTGATTTTGTCATTATTTTCTCTTGGAGTTTTATGTGATATCTATTTTAGCTGTTACTGTTGATAAAAGTCCTCAAGTGATGTGGTGGCTGTTATGTGTCACATTTCTTTGTGATTCTACAGCACCAGTCAGTCCAAAATGTTCACCAAGACCCACAGGTTTCACTCACTCAAAGCCATTTTTAACCATTTGTCTTAGAAAGTGGTTGCCTAAAGCTGACAGTTTAGATACTTCTAAACAGATTTGGATCTGTTATGAAATAAAATAAGACATATCTTGGCTGATTTGCAGGCAAATAAACTAACATACTCAAGAGTGAGAGTCGGATGTGAATGGGACAAGGCCCCATCACAAAATGACCATTACTGTCATTTATGCATAGGCCCAATGCACAAGTTCCGGTTGAAAAATAAAATAATATTTCAAAGTGCTTCTATTTTTTGACCAATAAAAATGCTTCCCTCCTAATTATACTCGCGTCGTTTTTCGAGCCCGTTAAGCCATAAAAAATGCCATAAAAAGTGTCACACGAGGAAGTACAAAGCAGTCAACTGGAGGCCGGGGAAGAGATCTGTCATGGTCAGTCTGGGCAGTCAGCAACAGTCAGCAGCAGTCAGCAGGAGGAACGCCACACCAACCAGTGGGAACTACTATGAGAGATCAACCCGGATCGACAGCTGGCTTATGAACTATACCACAAGGTAGCTGTCCCAAAACCACACATTCCTATTGAAATAAATCATGTAAATCTATTTCTGCTGTTGTCGTATTTCTGTCTTGCAACCATACGCTTATCTATAACAGCACTGTGTGTGATATCCATATGAAAGTCTGATGAGGCTATTTAAGAGTGTGACAAATTTTCAGAATAATGTTTTGGTTTTGTAGAAATTTGCAGTGTTGTGCAAACTACCTCCAGCACAATCTATATTTAATTTCCTTTTCTCCTATACTAAATTTGTTATAACTGATCTATACATTGAGATATTTCAAATGTTTGGTATTTACTAAGTCCACATCCTAAAGTTTTATGATTGATTCAGCATGTGACATTACTGCTTTCATTCCAGTTCCAAATCACAGTTTCTGTTTTATAAAGGTTTATCTTGAGCAGCTATACATAAAAAGGATGCTTTATAATTTGGTATCAATGATCTTTTAGTTTATTTATCCACTAAAAGAATTGATAAATTAACTATTTAAATATCCTAAGCAATCAAAAAAAATATGTTGGCTTTGTTGTGCATGAACAGATAATACCAGAAGGAAATTAATCTTTTTTCCGTTAAACCATGAAGCATCCAAATGTTAAGTGATTTCAAATACCATACAATGTTTATGTGGAGTATCTGTGTGATGTCCCATGTGTGTTTTGGGTTAATTTTAATCAGCATTTTGTTTTATCATCATCAAAGAGTGCATGTTAGCTGGAATATTCTTAGTCATCTAAATAATTTTTTTTCAATTCTGAACCATTTATGAAGAGTACTCTTAACTATGGCACTGTCTCCATCAATGGCAAATATCTTTTTTGTTGTGTTTTCCATTTTTGCATCATTTTCCTCCATTTTCACTTTTAATCAAAAACATTTAAAATTCACAATACACACATGAATTATATTGAAAGACATGTTGCAATGTCACCTTTCAGAATATGTATATGTTATAAATTTCTGTACCCCCTCCATTGTGTGAAAAAAATTTCATGTTCAAATACCATGTATTGAAAAATGCCACATACATTTTTCCAACCCAGTACTTGTGAGACATTAGTATATAGTTATATTCCCTAAGCACTCAGTAAAGCTTATCTTGATGGCTTACATAAACAAATCCACTATGCTATTATAAGAAGTTAATGTCTATATCTTTATGACTATTTTATTTTGTTTCTTTCTTTATCTGATGGTTTCCTTGGTAGTGATTTATTTTGCAGTTTTAGATGTTCATCATAATCAAGAATTTCAGGTAGTAATGACTGAACGTACACTCAGAAGCACTTTTTTTTTTACAGATTTCACATTGCTTGATAGCAATAAACGAATATAACAGAGAATCATTTTTGTACTGCTTCTGTGTTGTCATAAGATGCACATTGTACATTATATCAGATTTACTTAAATAAAAAGCAAAAACATCTTTCTCTTTTGCTATAGTCATATCTTGGATTAAAACCATTTGCTTTCAATGAATTTTGTTTTTGGTGTAACTATATTTGAATAAAATTAAAATATATACCATGAAAAATATCCCCTTAAAGAGAAAACACATCAAAATTATTTTTAAATTAGAAAATTTTATGTATAGATTCATTACTTTTTGTATTTATGTGATCTGCTTTTTAACATTGTAAAAAATGCAAGTACTAAATTAAAAGAAAAATTAGAAAAGGTTTGCTAAACAGTTGCATTTATATTCTGATCCAGTATTTCTTTTTCATTTATTAAACTAGTGTATTGAACAACACTCACGTAAATGGACCCAAACTTTCTTTGATATGGACATGTACACAAAAAATGAATTAAAAAGATTACCATTTCATGTTGTGAATCCTTTTCTCATAGGCTGAAGATTATTTTTTTCTTTATTGAAATGTTGATATTTTTTTACTTGAATTTTTCAAAAAAATGTCAAATATTCTGTTCTACAGTTTGGCATCATTTCTTCATAGAGCAAATGTATTTTACACTTAAAATCTATTTGCAATATACCTGTTATATAAACTCTAATACTGATATTCAATAAAAAAAAAAACATAAGTCTTTTTTTTTCCAAATGTTAGAGTATTTTGCCTCCAGTGCAAGTAAAGTGTGGCCAAACCTGAAGATTCTTTACCAATTTTTTTTCCTTTTCTAAGAGCAAAGTCAACCAGTTTTTATCTCAGAAAGCAGAAATAGATTTATAAGGTTCCAATGCAAAACAACCTGTTGCATCTCAAGGGGTCTTAGCATTTTTGTAACAGCTGTTATTATAGTTTGTGTATTTGTAAAACTTGGAAGCAAACAGTTCGGCAAGTTGCTGGGATTTAGCCAAATCAGCTTTTCAAGCAGAGCATATTTTCCCCTCCTGAAATGCTGTGCACAGATAATAGATTTTGGGGACTCTTTGAATGACACAAATGTGTGCATACAAATAAAGGAGCATTTTACATGCATGCTTTCTCACTTGTATGAATAGAGTTGGGTGGTTGGCTAGAAATATATGTTTAATACAAAGAAACAACGAGAAAGATGGACAGAAATATCTAGAGAGTTATAGACATATACAAAAATAAGAAAAAATACTGATTGGCAGCTGAAGTAAAGAGCTAAAGACAGAAAATACAAAGTTTATTTATGTCCAAATGTAAACTCAGAAAGATTATATAAATATATATATATATATATATATATATATATATATATATATATATGTATGTATGTATATATATATATATATATATATATATATATATATATATATATATATATATATATATATATATATATATATGCAGTAAGTATTCATCCAAACAAGTTTTATAAAAAAAAATCTGAAAAGTCTTTAGCCTAATCCAATTCCCCAAATCAGTATTTCACTAAACAAACAACGGAACATTGTTTTTTGAAAGTGAATCAGACTGTGAACATTTCACTATAACCGTGTATGTATGAATGTGTATGTATGTATCTATCTATCTCTCTCTCTCTCTCTCTCTCTCTCTCTCTATATATATATATATATATATATATATATATATATATATATATATATATATATATACACACACACCCAAGATTGATTGATTTGTCTTTTATGCCTTATCAACCTTTTGCAGATTATTTAAAGCCAGAAAATATATTTAGATTGTAAGAATTTTGCAGATAATAATGATTTTACTGATACAAGTTCTACTATACTAATTAATCCATAGCTGAGGAGAGATAAGGTGAAGTTATACCTTTCCCAATTGTATTTTCATGTAAGTGAATATAACAAACTCGACACTGGAGTTTGAACTCGACTGCAGTTGGAACTCAACTCACTGATTTCCAATTTGAGCCATTATCAATTACACCAGCTGCATATCCAGACTTAGAGCAACTTCATTGATCATACGAAAACCAGTGTTTCAATGTGATATAGCTGTAAGACTACATACTCAAGTATAATCAACAGTGATAGTACATCCACAAAACCATTACAAATTACTTATCCAATATTTTGATGGATACATGTTTATACCACAACTCATATATATATCCTTACTTATTTTGATTTACTTACATTTACACATATGCTCTTATTTATATATATATATATATATATATATACATATGCATATAAACGTATGTATATTTTATAGACAATATGCATCCACATCTTCAACTATTAGTATAAATATACATTTTTATGTATATATATATATATATATATATATATATATATATATACAAATCACTAAAGAGGTAGGAGATGTTTGGAATTAACATCTTTTTGTGACTGCCTGCATAGGAACCCTGAATAAAATAACAATTGTGGACCATGTTATGTATACAAAAGAGGTTCTCTGAATGGATAGTACTTTTTTTTTCTTTGCCCATGTCTTGTTAGCAACAAAAATAAACACAGAAACTGCAAGCCTATTCAGACACACTTCTCTTATTTTGTTCCCAGGCACATTTAAGTGGCACGTACAATCGTTTGTGCAGATATCCTATAAGCTTCTTCATGTCCTTAATCTTCCTTTTATATTCTTTTTATAAATTTCTGTTATTTGCTTCCATCTTTGTTTTTGAGCGTACTTTTTCTTCTCTTTTTTAGGATCAATCGTCTGCATTATTTTGTACTCTCTCCCTCCCCCTCTCTTTTTCCATCTACCTCTCTCTTTTTCTCTTCTGTTTTATCTATTCTGTCACTGTATTTCCAACATTATTTCTCTTATAATCTATCTATCAATGTTTTCTGGTGTTTGCCCACTTTTCTTTTATTTCTATCTTTATCCTTGTATTATTAACCTGATGTTTTTTAACCTTACCTTTTCCTCTTTTTCTTTCAATCTTCTCTCTTCTTATTTTCCTTTTTTATTTGACTTTGTCTCTTTTCTATTTTCCATTTAACATGTTTTTTTTTTTGCAGTTTCACTTTTCCTTTATTCCATTACACTTTTCCCTGATTTTTTATCCATTTTTTTAAATTTATTCTTTGTCAATTCCTTTCATTTAATTCTCTCTGTATATTTGGTTCTGATTTTATCTTTGTTTCATTGTTTTATCCCACTCTATATCTTATATTTACCCCCTCTCCCATCAATTTTCTCCAGCTATAAATATTTACTTTTTTGCTTTTTAACCTAGTGTCTTTTTTATGACACGTCTTTTAATCATTATTCTGATAACACTTAATTAATTTTCCCCACAACTATTTTACTTCATTGTTCTTCTCGTTTATTATCTCTTCACCCATCTTCCTTTTAACCAATTTTCCTTACCTCTCTCAATCCTAAATGTCTTTTTCCTTTTCTTCTTTTTCTGCTTTTATTTTTCTTATTTACTTTGTAAGAAATGAGGATTACTGGTACAATAGTACACTAAATATAAATGTATATATATTATATACATTGTTTATATATATGTACATTCTTTTTATAAAGAAATATAGTCTTAAAGTGTGCTATATTTATGGGATAAAGTGCTCAATGTCAGAGATAGAGCGTGTGTAAATATAAAAGTGGACATGGAAGTCAGCACTTAGAGGCGACAGTCTGTTTCATGCTAGTGCGATCGTCAGGTCACCTGACGATTGCACTAGCATGAAACAGACTGTCGTCTCTAAGTGCTGACTTCCATGTCCACTTTTATATATATATATATATATATATATATATATATATATATATATATATATATTAATATAAACATTATTTTAAGTGATTATGCATATTTGATATTATTTTTATTTTGTTAAACAGTGAAATTAATAACAGCCGGCCTAGATTGAGTTAATGTTGGATAAACAATCCATAAAACACGGATTGTTTATATATATATATATATATATATATATATATATATATATATATATATATATATATATATATATATATAAAATGAATATTATACAGATAGTATATACTAGTACAGTGATACATTAAATATATATTATTGAGTGCTTGAGAAAGAAATAAAGTGATGTCTTAAAGCTTGTATAAACAAACATAGGTATACTTATAATTATATATGTATAATTATATATATGTATATATATATATAATTATACTTAAAATCAGAAAAAGACATTTGAAATTTCTGGACACATAGTGAAAAAAGAAGGCCTGAAGAGTTTGAGACTCAAAGGATATACTGAAGGTAAGAGGGGCAGAGGGAACATTGAGTAACCTGACTAATGTGCTTGTGTGAATGGATGGTACAATATAGACAGAGGAATAGTAAGGGTATAGATACTAA
Source organism: Acanthosepion esculentum (assembly GCA_964036315.1). Taxonomy (NCBI): domain Eukaryota; kingdom Metazoa; phylum Mollusca; class Cephalopoda; order Sepiida; family Sepiidae; genus Acanthosepion; species Acanthosepion esculentum. The sequence goes on from OZ038488.1 coordinate 56,007,231, forward strand.
GAGCTACAAAAGATAAGACATTGCGGAAAGGCATGATAGCCCATGACCTAAAGAAATGGTAACTATGCATACATCATATATTGAGAGAGAAAAAGCAAGAGAGAAAGCAAGAGATCGGTTGAAGATTGCTTAGCACATAAAACTGACAGCCACCATGAAGTGTTGATTCTTATGTCCATACTATCTACAAGTGCTCTGTCTCCAATCCAATATTAAGCACTCTTTCTCCATAAATACTAATAACTTTTAGACAATACATATACAATTATATAATTTTTATATATAAATATGTAGATATTGTTAAAAATGCACTCATCTACACTCTTACATTTACCCACTGCATTTATAGTTGCCTTTTTACAGCATTCCAACTCGGCATAGAATTATACTTATGAAGAATCTACTGAAAAAGATCTCACTGCCAAAGCCTTATTAGACTAGGAAGTTAATTCTTTATGTAAGAGTGGTTGTATATATATATATATATATATATATATATATATATATATATATATATGTATATATATGTGTGTGTGTCTATGTGTGTGTATATATATATATATATATATATATTCTTTCAAAATTGTTCTTGAAATATACATTTTTATATATCATTATATCATATATATATATATATATATATATATATATATATATATATATATATATATGTGTGTGTATGTATGTGTGTGTTTGTTTACATGTGTCTGTATTTATATTCATGTTTATGCATGCACAAGGTCAATATAAGAAAATTCTTGCATAATGAATAAAAATGTGACAATTTTGTTTAAGTAAATCTACTTTCTGTTTAGCACAAATACAGGATTGTAGGTATTATGATAGAAAAAATAGAGGAATATGTTCAACGTGTTCTATACGCATTTGTCATTTATTTTAAAAATTAGCAATTAAAATCTTAGTGGAAAAAAGAAAAAAAATCAAAATAGCATCTTAAATTTTAACCAAACCCCACAATTTCTCTTTTTGCCAAACCTGGAGGCTCATCTGATAAATAACACTGTTTTATTATTCAAAGAATGTGTATGTTGGGGATATATATGCAGGCATGGGTAGATATGTGTCTGTCTGTGTATTTTCATGTGTGTGTTAGTGTGAGTGTATGTGTACATGTGTGTATAAATGGTAGGAAGGGTTGGAAATATGCACTCAAAACAAAGAGGCTAATTTCCTGGCACTGGATGGAGCTCCTTAAAACCAACTCAACAGAAGGATTCTCTGACTTCATTGTAATCAAGGAATAATTGATTTTTTTTTGTTTTATTTTTTATTAGAGAAAAACATTGAAGAATTGATTAAAATGTCACTCCTCTTCAAGGTAAAAAGAATAAGAAAATTAATAACCTTTTCATAAGATGCATTTGAATACCTGAGAAAATTTTCACTATTTTAAATCCAATTTTACACATGTGGCAAGGAACCAGGTGTCTTTTACCAAGGAAACTTTTAATCACATGTCTAATATTTTTATAGTTTGAAAAAAGCATCTTTCTAATTAGAATGGACTTTTTGTTTACTTAAAACAGAAGAACGATAACTTTTTTACAATTCTCTTTTTTTTCTACCTCCAATTCTTTTTTCATTCTATATGATTTTAATGAGGCTTTGATATTTAAATCTGAAAACAACTCTTAAACTAATGTGCTGATAAATTTATGAAAAAAATATACTGAAGAGTAAAACAACAATATAAGACAACTCCTTGTCCCAGAAATTAGTAATCATTATATTGTCATTATTTACATGCAGACTATTGCCCTCATCTTTGTTGTTGTTATCACAATGTTTCAGTCAGTGTGCCCTCCAGCCTTCATCAGACATATGCTCATCAAAGTACACTTTATTTAATTTACATTTCCCTGCACATGTCTAGTAATATCTCATCTTGTTCTTATTTTAGTACTACTCAGTTCCCATTTAATTCAAGTGCATACTGCCTGACCTAGGGACTGAACTTGCAATTATTATGGCAACATATTCACAAACCAATACTTAAACCCACAAGGCAATTGTCCTGTGGGACAATTCTATATGGAGAACTTGGAGCTTTAAACCTAATCTTCCTGCTGTTAAGTGCTGCTGTGATATTATTATTTTTTTTAAACAGTTTAATGTATTATACAGCAAAGAAAACAGAAATAACAAACACATTGAATACTAAAAATGTTGGCAAAATAATGTTATTCAGAATTCAAAATCTGAATAACACTTGCTCTATAGCCCATGGTCAGGAATAAGTGTAGAGTAATTACTGCAACAAAGTTACAATATTATAGAGTGCATAATAATAATTTAATATATGTATAATATGGTAAAAAATGGAATATGGCTGTCATATCATTATGAATTATGAAAAGCAATTAAATTGAAATTAAAAGAAATACTAATCAAAAATTAATAATTCATAACAATGCTTCATCAAATAAAAATGATAATATTACAACTAATAATAGTATTAATATACATCAAAACAATAAGAACATTGATGATGGTTGACTGTGTGATGATGTTATTGCTGTGCTGTTTAATAATACCATGAGGCTTAACTGCTCATATATAATATTATATTTGATTCAACTGCAGACTTTGTTAATTCCCATTGGCCAGTGTGTGTCTGTGTGTCTGTGTGTGTCTGTGTGTGTCTGTGCTTTTATGCAGCTTGAGAACATGCATCTGGATGTGGAACTTCCATTTCACCTGTGATGTCTGAGAGACTGTCCACACACCAATAGGTGGTTGGGTGTTTATATATTTATCTATGTCATTTGCTTCATTTCCACACTTGAAGCTGCAGGGCATCTGGGCATGTGATTCTGCTATTGGCTGCGATTCAAATCAGATCAATCCCACCCCTGGCTTCTTTGATGGTCTGGTGGGGTATTGAGTGCAAAGTCTTTTCTGGCAAGGTCTGTGGTGAGACACAGGCTACAATTGCAGAAATATAGAGGATGTATTTTATGATTAACACTGTCCTTCTAACAACCATAAAAGCTTTCAATTGGCTTCCATTGTTAAAAGGGATGTGAGTTTCAATTTTTATTTCCAATCTCTGTTGTTCATTAATCATCACAGAATATTGGCCTGAATAGTTGTGATGAAAAACAAATGAAATTAAGATAAATAGTAACAGTCAAAGATTGGAAATGATTGACAATATTCATCAAATAAAAAATTGAAATCAAGCATTGTCACATATTAAGCAAAAGTCCACGTCACAAAAAATACTTAATGCCTTTAATAATTTAGCATTCTGTAGAAATGTAAATTTAAAATCTCTGTTATTTTGTCTATATTTCTGAGATGAGGTATTGTAATTATTTTCATTGTTCAGACTGTTATCCTCATCTTTGTTGCCATATTCACAATGTTTCAGCCAATGTATGTGCCACCCTGAAGGTGACTGGAATTTCGAATTGAACACTTATATTGTCTACCGGTGTAGATTCTTCTAGTTCCAAATGCCACACCTCTTCTGAATGTCTCAGTATTATTTATTTTCCTTTAACTCAACTCACTAAGTTTTTTTGTTCACTACAGCTGTAGCTAGGTATTGAACTCACAACTCTTTGGGTCAAGTCACTAGATTCAGTCAACACTTTTATCCACTGGGCAGTGTGTGCTTGAGGACAACAGTGTATGAATTTTTGGATATTATAAATCTAATGTCTCAGTAACCATTTTTTAAGAGAGCTCATATTACAATTTTATTGTTATTGTTTTTTCTCTAGCACTCCATATTACTGGTTCCCATATTGTATTCATTTCTATACTTGTCCAGATTAGGAGATTTTTGTGGTCTAGCATATGCACTGATTCCTTAAGTTTTCATATTTTCCAATGATATTCTCTGTCTAATATTTCAACCTCATCCCACAGGAGGTGATCTCCCTTTTCACTCCATATGTGGTCATCTATGCCTGATTTTTCTATTTCCCCTCATGTTACAGGTTTACAGTATTCCTGCAGTCTTATCTTAGGGGACGACTTGTTTCTCCTTTATATTTCTTACTACAGCTGCATGGGATGGCATATACACTGTCCTTAATCATATTTTTCTCTATGGGAGGTCTCACTTGGAAGAGATGTCTGTGAAGTGTTGAACCACTTTTGAAGTTTGTTCTGATGTTATATTGACCACAGATCTTTTGCATTATTTCTGATAATCCCTTCACATAGGGCAGGCAAACCAAGGCTGTTTCCTGGGTGTTGTTATCCTCTTGCACCCTTCTATTATTTTCTTCTCTTATCAAAACATATCTCATGGAAATCACAACAAAAAGAAATAAATCAGCTAACAAAAATCAACCTACCCACCTCAATCTTTCTTTCTCCAATATTCACAGTATTTGTTCCAATTTCTGCAGCATAGAATCTTAGCTCCTGGAATGGTCACCAGATATCTTTGCCCTTTGTGAAACCAACTTGAATTCATTCATTAAGACCAATGAATTCTTAGTTCTAGTGTATCTTCCTCTTTGCTGAAAAGATTCCAGTATTCACATGCATGACCTTGGTATTTACATCAGGGATAATCTGCCGATGACCAGAGAATTGTCTCTCGAGATCACTGACTTTATCGCTCATCCTCTTCCCAAGACAGCAGTATATTAAACACAATAGATGACAGTATAGAAAAGGTATTTTTTCTCCATCCATCTGTGAACATATTTGCCTTTGACGACTTTAATGCTCACCACAACGCATGGCTGAAATATTGTGAAGGTACTGATGTTGCTGGTATAGAGATATTAAATTTTCTCTACTCATTTCCCTAGCCAAACCAAGTAACAGGCTTTTCTACTGGATATATTTCTTACATCCTCTCCTCATTCTTGTTGAGCTTTACAATACTTCTCTTTAGGTAATTCATACCACTCTATGGTAGCTATTGTTATGTTCTTCCAAGCATCCATTAAACAGGAACAACCTATCCATAAGACCTTTTCTGTTACCAGTATTCCGGTATTTTCTTTGTGATGCTCCTTGGACTGACATCTTCAACCTCCCAACTGAAAATTGTTCCACTGAGAGTTCCTCTTGGGTTAAAGCCAGCATGGATGCTTTCATTTCTTCTTGGAAATACCAGGTGAAAATGCAATCCTCTCTGTAATAAACAGGAACCACTATTTCTGACTATACCAGCATGACAGCTCTCGTCATAACAGGAGCCTGTTTAATATGGCCTGTAACAAATGTAAGAGAGTCCTGGAAGGAGCTAAGTCCCTGTTTCCTGAGAGAAGGAAGCACTGCATAGACTCTAAAAACTTTAGCTCTCATGATTACTGGCATCTTTGTAATAGGGTACTAAATAAGTGCAAGGTCTCTATTTTCTCCCCTCTTCAATCGATTTGAGGTCTTATCATCCTCTGCTGAATACCTTACCCATAAATTCTCCTCAAACTCTGTTCTTGACTCACCTGCAGTATCCCTGCTTAACTTCCTGTTTAGAACTGAGTTTCTGTTGAGTGATATGCATATAACACCTTCCATGGTTTCTTCTATCATCTCTAACCTGGATCCCCACAGAGCATGTGCACTCAATGGCATCCCTGTTATAGACATTAAGAACTTGCTCCTGTTCTCTCTAAACTGTATAATAAATACCTCACTGCCTCCTGCTTTCCTACCAGCTGGAAGTCATCATTTCAGTTTAAGAACTTTAGTGAACATCCAACCCATCCAACTATTGGCCTATTAGCCTTCTACATCTTTTTTTTAACTCCTAGAGGACCTAATCAATGCTAAATTGGTTCATCATCTCTCATTGCAGACCTTTGCTCAGACAAGCAATGCAGCTTTCATTTTTCATGGTCAACTGCTTATGTGCTAATAATAATTATGGAAAGAGACTATCATGTTCTAGATAAAAACAGTGAAGCCCAGGCTGTAGCATTGAACATCTCAAAAGCATTTTGACAGGATCTGGATTTCGAGACTTTTTCACAAGCTGAAAAGTTATGGTATCATTGCCACTCTGGGTACATTTTTGAGCTGATCCAGTTGTTCCTATTAAATCATGAAAGTTATCCTGAATGGCCACTCATCTATATCAAATATGGAACATATATAAATCTAACATGTTTCACTTTTATTAAAGCTTTGTCAGAGATTGAGAGAAAACAAACAAAAAGACAGAAAACACTGGTATTTTTAATTATTCTTGGGTCAGTACTCATTAGCCAGACATGTGTCACATGTATTAAAACTGTAGATAATTCTATGTGTATATAGGTTTATGAAAATTCTTGTATGTCTAAGTGGGCAACAGATGGCAATGTGTATTTGTAATTGTATGTATGCGTTTATCTAGTTGGGTTTTTTATCTTCACTTTTGTGCAGTCAACCCTCACAGCAGGGAGTCATAGGGTTCTAATTTATGGCTCGCCTGTTTAAGAATGTATTCTTTGTATTAGATATAAGCTAGATTCTTTAAGAATGGGTTTAAAGAAAGATAGTGATGTAATGTTTTAGGCATGTGTTTATAGTTGGTAATAATAGTATTATTAAGTTTTCAATGTATTTTCACCTTAAAGATTTATGTTCTTTTTTAATTAGCTTGGTATTAGTGAAATCAGTGCTGTGTCCAGTATCATTTCAATGCAAAAGCAGTCTCTCTTGTGTTCGTAGATGCAGGCTTTTAGATCATGTGATGTCACTCCCACATAAACATTTTTGTATTGTAAACAATATATTTGATAATTTCTGTCTTTTTGTCTGTTTTCTCTCAATCTCTGATGAAGCTAATATATAATATGAACCAATAAGAAGAAGAATAAATAAAAGAAAAATCTAGACTAATATTAGAAAAAGTGCCTTTAGAATAAGTGAAAGATGATGTGCCTTTAGATTAAATTTTATAAGATAACACTATATAATAAATAATTAAATATATTAACTTAATTGATTGATTTAATTGTGATTTAAATGTAGATGTTAAATTAGATACTTATCCTTAGATAATTATAATCCTTTCAGTATATTAATTTCAATTTTTATAATTTTCTTATTATTTTTTCTGATATATTTTATTTTAATATACCCTTAATTCTGAATTAACTCTCTTTCAATGGATTTATCTCTTTATTTAATATAATATTATTTTTGTTAATAGATTTATAAAGAGTTTCTGAACTATCTTCTCTCTGCTACTGGGTATAAAATAAATAGGTCATTTCTTCTCTCTTTTTTCTCCCCCTTATTTTCTCTTGCTTTCTCCCCTAAATACCCCTCATCTAAACTTATACTACTTCCTTGTTTTTATTTGCTCTCTTTTTTCTTTTGTCCATTTTCCTTTCCTTCTACTGTTTGGCCAGTTTTATTTCATCATAATTTATCATCCATTGACCAGTTTGATAAATTCTTGTAAAACTTATTTCTATTTACAAGGTGAAAATGATCATTAACCTAATGTAATCTTAATTTCTATTATATATATATATATATATATATATATATATATATATATAATATCTTGTATTAATTGCAAACTCTGAGTTTCATGACAAAGCAATTTTCAAGTGCAGGAACTATTATTTTATTTTTAGCATTTATATGTGTTTGTATAGAATCACCAACTCATATATTTACCCATTCAGTTATAAAACTGCATTATATACATGTGCAAATTTTAAAATATCTATATGCACACACACACACACACACGCACACGCACACGCACACACACATGCACACACACACACATATATATTAAGAAATATACTCTTAAGGTGTGCTATATTTATGGGATAAAGGGCTCAATATCAGAGAGCGTGTGTAAGTATAAAAGTGTACATTGAAGTCAACAGGCTGTTTCATTCTAGACACAATTGTCAGGCCTGACAGTTGCGTCTAGCATGAAAAAGCTTGTTGCCTCTAAGTATTTATATATGTATAAATAAAGTATTAAGACATAAATATATTCTTAGAATTACATGTACATAATAATTTTTGTTTAGAAGCATAGCACAGTATACTGTATTGTGGTCATACATTGATACACACTGTATAAAATTCGTTCATATGTCTGTATATCATGACCCAAGCTTTGTGAATGAAATTGGGTAGACAGTACCCTCTTGGCCTGTTGATGGTTGTGCTAGCATGAAGTTACAAGTCATCATGACTGAGGGTTTGAGTGTGCTGGAATTGTTCAGATTGTTGATCATGCTCCATAACACACTCTCTCCCAGAAACAGTAACTAAGGTCTGCTCAGTATAGTTGCAGTATAAACCACAGGTGGGCTCTGTGGGTGTTGAACAAATACAAATTCACCTGAGTAGGTGTCTGCAATGAGGATTAGCTAGCCACGCTAGTAGATTGGTATCCTCGGATACAAGTGGCTCGCTATTATATAATATAATTATATATATATAATGTGTTTTTGTGTGTGTGTGTGTGTGAAAATTCAGAATAATAAAATATAATATATTAATAAATTAAAAAAAAAATAATAGAAAACTAAAAGAAAAGATTTCCACTTGTCTTTTCTCTATATATTAGCACCCACAAGCATTTTCATGCAGAGTTACACTTCTGTATTCGTGTGTGTGTGTGTGTGTGTGTGTGTGTGTGTGTGTGTGTGTGTGTGTGCATGCGAATACAAGGATGTATATATTATCCATGTATCTTTTCTCTGCATGCATATTATTGTATGTCTTTTATATTATCATTTACAAGGCATAAAAGTGAGAGTAACTCTTCCAATATTTCATAAAGAACGGACAAATTCTCTATAAAATGGAAAGATCTCTTTGTGGCAATTTCCTGCACACATATCATAGTTTTCACCTCTTGTCAGAAGCCAGGATTGGCATTTTGTCTTTTATTCATTCTGAAAGGTGGAGGCAGAGAAAAATAAGAGAAAAAAATATTTGGAGAAAGACAACTTTGATTTGGAAACAAGAAAAAATTGATTTTAACATGAAGCACTGATTTAGCAGCAATTTTTGCCTCTTTTTTCATTGCTGATTTTTTTCTCTTCAAGGTTGTAGGATAAGTTGCATTATCTATAGAGCTTTTCAGTTTATGGTATACACGTATATATATATATATATATATATATATATATATATAAACTTTTGTGTGTTTTTGTATCTGGATGCAAGCACATATACCTGAGTGAACTGAAGTGTCTTTGATTTTTTGTGAGTGTTTATATCTTTGCATATAAATATTATTAGCTTATATCTATATATGATTATACAATAACATTTGTATGTGTCAATGAGTGTACAGGTCTATATTTGGATATTTTAACTTGAATAGAAAGCATTTTATAATTCTGTTTATCAGTGTTTTTTATAAGTTTTTATATAAGTATTTATTTTATTTATAGTTCACATGCATGAATAAATGTGATCAACTAAAAAATATATTTTTAGGCATATATGGGAATTCTTATGTAAGTATATTTCATTAACATAGAAAAATATCAGTATGCATTTTTTATATATTTATTGCTAAAGGAAATATTGGAAAGATGGTGTTTATATGTAAACAGATGTTTAGTTTATTATGTGTGCGTAAAAGGGAATATTGATCCAATAATATATTCAAAATTTTATTTACTGACTGCATATAATAATTCAGGTAATTTCATGTGAAAATTTCCTGTAATCCCATTGGCAGTCATCTTAGCTCTGTCATCACAGTACTGTATTCCAGAGTAATAAAAGTGAGTAATTTGTGAAACGTAAATGGGAAAGATCATATGTTGCAATGGGTCAAGTATGTATTGTACCAGAAAATTACCTTTTCTGATGTTATGTCCATAAGCAACATGTCACACTCAGGATGGAGAAAAGAAAATTATAGCAGATGTTGCAATATAATATTATTATTATTGATGATGATGATGATGGCAGCGGTAGTGGTGGTGGTGGTGGTCGTTTATGGTTTTGGTGGTGGTAGTGGTGGTGGTGGTGGCTGTAAAGATAGAATTTTACATGCTGATTATAAAGATGATAGGAAATGATAATAATAATCAAAATAACAAGACTTATAACTCTCAAAAAGGATGAAAGAGCAAATTGAAAATGCATACCAGTCAGGAAATAGTTGTTTAAAACATATGCTAAAATATTTGTATTTAATATTCTGCTGCTATGTTGGAAAGTAAATATATTTTATACCTACCAAAATATTTTCAATTCAATTCTCTTTAGCATGCATGAAGTGATTTAAAAAAGAATACTGCTTTCAAAGGATAGTGATGACATATTACATCCCCTTCATACATATACACAAATCTATCTATTTCTTTATATCTATCTATCTATATATCTATATCTATATCTATATATATTCTTTGTACACACATATATATATTCTCTTTATACATATACATACATATATATATATATATATATATATATATATATATATATATATATATATATATATATATATATATCGAGAGAGAGAGAGAGAGAGAGAGAGAGATCCATATGTAATGAGAAGGAAAATAATATATAAATTCTAATGTTCACAGCATTAATTCAAAAGAGTGCTCAATACTGATAGTAGAGCAGTAATTATTTATTATAATTTTTTCATATAGACAAAAACAATTTGCTCACTTTGGTTCTCACCTGTCGAAGTGCTATTTTAAATGCACTGAAACAAAGTTGCATCTTTGTAGTGAGTAAACTGTTTTTGCCTATATGAAAAAATTATAATAAATAGATAGCTAGATAGATAGACAGACAGACAGACAGATTCAGTTCTTTTTTAATCAATGCAAATAACTTTTCACCAAATCTCATAATGAAGAATTTCTTTGTTTTAAATTTTTTTACATCAACCTGCAAAAGAGTTCAGTAATAGTTAGTTATGGGAATATTTAAGAATTTAATCATAAATACACAAAATGCCATGTGAAATGAAAATTTTGTTTTTCTGAACATATTTATTGTATTACAGAAAATGATGACATTCCAAATATCAGCAACATATATATTCAGATTCTAGAATTATTTATTGTATGAAACAAAAATTCTTAAAATAGCAAAACTAAATTTTTCATATCAACTTTGAAACAAGAAGGAAAACATTTTAAAGACATTGTAGTTGTTGGCATAGAAATTTCAATATAAACTTAGGATTGTAATAAAGGTTTTTTCAGCTTTAAAATAAACTAATGGCTGTGTTGTATCACATCCACCTTGATGGTCTGTTTAGTTCTATAATGATAATATATAAATTAACTCATGGGTTTTAATCAGCTTTGCTAATGAAAGCATGATATTACCAACAGCCAGTATTTAAAAAATTAGCACATGTCAAATTTCACACTATAATCTCTCTTTTTTTAATCAACATGACAACATGATGTAATAAATAAAAGTCTTTTTATCTTCCTTCAGGCCAACGGTTTGCTTACTGATTTCATTCAGAGATCAATCTCCTTGAAATCTGACTATATAAGAACATTTTTATTCCTCCATACATATATACCTAGTTGATCTTGCTCATTTAATTATGAACTTTAAATATTGACTGTATATGAACAGACCTATTATTTTACATATTAAAGAATTTTATCTAAATGTTGTTCTATTCACAATTTTATATTGTTATTTAATATTCCTTGATTCTCTCCTGCCTGGTCAGCCTCTATAATAACCCATAGGAATCACTTCTGCTTGTACCAGAGCGACAGGTCAGATTGTAACAGATGTCACTTTGTCACCACTTGTAATGAGTTTAAGCATGCCCTCAAATAGGCAAAGTTACTAGATAGAATGAGACACCATATAGTCTCACACAAGTTCAGTTCTAGAGATTATTGGTAGCTTTGCAAGAGTGTGCAGAATTTTAAATATTGACTGTATATGAACAGAATTATTATTTTTCTTATTAAAGAATTTTATTGAAATGTTTTTCTGTTCACAATCTCATATTGCTATTTAAAATGTTCAGCATTATTAAGAAAGGAAAAATAATTTTATTTAATGCTTGGATATTTACAATTAATTTTCTCTTGTATGTTATTTTTGCTTCTATTGCATGTCAGAAACATTATATCTACTGAATTAATAAATTCTATTATTGAATTTCAAGTTTTTTCCTAATCTATTTTTCCTATACTTGATTTAATTAGCTGGAATCAGAACAAAGTAACTTTTTTCATCAAATGTTAAATTTAACATTTTTCTTGATTCTGTAGTAATGATAGACAGAAATTATCCTCCTTATAAGAACTTAAGTTATTCTTAACCCTCAACACCTCTCACCATATTAGTCTTTCTTATAATTTGGCAGGAGGAATCAGAATCATGTCAGTGTTCATATAATATCACTTATTTCACTTAATTGATAACATTGATTATTCATGATAAACCACTTACATTTGTAAATAAAACTCTCCAACATGAGAATTTTTACAATTTAAAAAATATTTTTATCAGTGTTGAAAAATTCTACCAACTTTTAATTTATTGAATAGACAAGAACAGATGGTAGAAATTGAATGAACACATATAAAAAGGGGATTTTGTATTGACTCGATTCCCTTGACATCAATACATTTCCTGTGCTTTTTTATTTACATCAGAGTAACCTTCCTGAAATCTTTTCTGAACAGTATTCACCAAGAAATGCCTTGACATTAATCCTTATAATCATCTTTAATCCATAAAATCAGGAATTAATAATGCCTGAAGCATCAATGTGTGTTAAGAAACCATTTGTTATTATATATTCTACTACACAACCAGATAATTGGTGGAATTGACCAAACTGTTCTTTATAGACTTATCTGTAACCTTGGGCGGGACGAAGGGCAATTCTGCACCAGTATCCTTTCTCCAATGTTTTACTGGACAAGAACTGATGAGTCTTGAAGGTAAATAACATTATAGATTTTTTATAACATTGGTGAGACATGTGTGTTTGTATGTTAAATATTGTGAGTGTAAGTGGAAAGATGTTTAATGATTTGAAGCATAGTCTAACTCAAACAGGCCTGGTTGAGAATTGAATTAAATTACAATGGCTTCTGAAACTGCATGATGATGATGATGATGATGGGGGTGGTAGTGGCGACAGTTTTAGTTGTTGTTAGTGGTGGTGTTGTTGTTGGTGTTGTTGTTGTTGTTGGTGTTGTTGTTGTTGTTGTTGGCAGTGGTAATGGTGATGTGTGTGTGTAGTGTGCTATAAAATTTGACTGACAGTAAGGAGAATATACAGGAATAGAAAATCTCCATGTGAAGAATAGATTAAGAAATGTGATGTATGGAAAAATAATTGTGATGTGAGAAAAGAGAAACAAAGAACATTGTAATCTGAATCACAATGCATGTACATTACATAAAATCTTATTTTGCAAGTTAGCATTTCTCGAATAAATGTTGGCAAATTTTTCTGGATATGTTTATATTTATTTGAGCAACATTTTATGCAAGTTTCAGCTTATAATTTTCTCTCATTATTAAAAAATACTGAGAATAATTTGTTTTCAGAGATGTTAGGTTTTATTATGCAAAGAGAAATATAAATTTTTTTATTGAAAAACAGATACAAAAGATATAGAAATCTGTATTTGATAAATACAGTATCCCTTAAACTTGAATAAATTATTATTTTATTACTTTACATATTAATATAAACTCCTTATTATTTTCTAATCTCTAGCAGTCATTCATTCATTGATTTTGAAAACTTTTCTACTGTTTAACAGTATAGTTGCATCAATTTTTGTTTTTTTTTTCTTCCCAGAGATTTTTTTTGCTTGAATCTTGTTTTCCATTCTCATATCTCTCTCTCTCTCTCCCTCTATATATATATATATATATATATATATATATATATATATATATATATATATATATATATTTATGTATATATATAAGTGAACACAGAGGGGGATTTCCCCCCACAACTACCAAACATAATCAAACACAAACAAGTATAAACAGATTCAATTTTTTTAAAAATAAACCAGTTTGTCTGATGATCACAAAAGCATGAAACCCGGAGTTATAAACTCATATCCAAAGAACTGAATATATATATATATATATATATATATATATAGGGTAGTCTGAAAGTCTTGTCACCCTCCTACCAAAAAGTAATGAGAAAAATAGAACATCAAGTAATACAGTAATACAAAGCACATGTACTGCATTCAGTTTATTCACTTTCATTGATGCTGTCGCACATTAAGAATGTCTGTATGAACACCGTCATTCTTGTTGCACAAAATGATGCAGCACCATGTCCTATGTGATATTTTATGAAGCTGCCCTTTTGATTGTTGCAAAGGCCCTCCAAAAAGCATCCTTTAATTTATGGGTATTCTGGTATTGTACATGTGAAACTCTCTTCTGAATAATACCCTACAGAGCACTGAAATAGAAAATTATATTATGTAGGGGTGACAAAACTTTCAGACCACCCTGTTCATACATATATATATAGAGAGAGATATGGGGGTATTCTATTAATAGAGAGTGACTCATTGTGTCCTCTCGGGCTAATGTTTTCTGCTAACATGAAGTGGAAAGATTATATTGAATCGAATGCTAAAACAGTTGGGTCATGCTAGACAATTTTTCTTGTTTAAATCTATCTTACACATTTATGTCTACTATTCACCCATGCTTTGAATATTGCTGCCACATATGGTCTGGTGCTTCTGCTATATATTTAGAGATCCTTGATAAAATCCAAAAAAGAATCTGTAATGCTATTGATCATGAGCTGGCATCTCAGCTTCAATCACTGCCATAATGTAGCTTCCCTGTACCTTTTCTATAAATACATTCATGATAATTGTTCTGAAGCACAGTAATAGATTGGCAAAAGGACCTCATCATTTTACAGTTGAAATGTCTAGATGTAACTGTATGTTCTATGCAAACAGTTTCTTTTCTCACACTTCTCACTTTTGGCTTCTTGCTTTCCTGTCAATTTGATTTTCAAAAATTTAAATGTGATGTTATTCTTTATCTTTTGTCTTCTTAATTTCTGTTTTTTTTATTGTTCTTGCTTAATAATGTTTTTCTCTTTCTCATATTCTTTCCAACTCAGTAACTCCCTGCATCTTAGTGGCTTTGCTTGGGGTGAAATGATTAAAAAAATCTGATCTATTTCGATATGTATGCTTGAAAAAACTCACTATTATATATAATTTTTAAAAACCTTCATGGAAGCCAGTATCTTTTGGGAAAAACAATCCCCTTTTTATGATTTGTTTTTTTTCCTCTGATTGTCATCTTCATTTTAAGTTTTATATTTTAACATCATCCGGACAGTAGGAAAAACAATCTGAAGTGAAGCCATCTTTTTTTCTAGCAGAGATTCTCTCCTCTTTTGTTGAAAATTTAGTCTGGGCCTAAATAAGTCTTAGACAAAATGATCACTAAATGGCCAGGACAGTTTTTCATTCTAATAGAATAAATAATAGATTTGTGCATTGTAAGGTAAATTATGACTAGAATTAATGTATTTTGAAAAGTACAATTAGTTTTATATAGCATGTAGGTTTATAGATATGTAGTTAGTAGTTAAGTACATATCATACATACATTATAGTATTTAATTAATTATAAAAAATGCATATGGTCAAAGTTAATAATATTAATGTATTATGATAGAGAGGCAGAGAACAGAAGTGTTAAAAAGAATTATAATGTCTCATTTTTTGTCTTTGAAGTGATGACTCAAAATGTTACTCAATTTCACTAAATTTCACATCTTTGTTGAGAATAATGTAATTCAAATATTACATGTGTACCAAAGCCAATTATTGGGTTTTCCAAAAAGATTATTCAATGTTGTCATTAGATGACATTAAAAGTGGTTATTCTTTTAACTAAATTCATTAAAAAACATCACTTTCGATTGTGACAGCTGTCAATGCACATTTAAACAAAACTGTTCAAAGTGTAAAGTTTTTTATTCATCTGCCATATTCAGCAAATATTGCACCATTGGATTTTCATCTATTATTGTTTTTACAGTCTCTTAATGAAAAATTTCAACTCCCTAGAAGACTGTAAAAGACATCTAGAATATTATGGCTAAGGGAAATAAACTGTTATGAGAGGATAGAATTTACCTAAAAATAGCTGGAAATAGTGGACCAAAATAGTGAACATGATCTTCAAGAAAGCTAATGTTAAAAATAATCATGACAAGAAATTAGAAGTTATATAATTGCATTTGTCATGAATTTGATATGTCTATGAGTAAATCTTATTAATATTCTTGTAAATATATCAAACATGGAAAGAATAAATTTTTATCTGAAAAAATGGTTATTGCTATTTAACTTTGTTTATTTTTCAGACCACAATTCCTTCTTTTGTTTTTAATTGGTGTCACCCCAAGCAAGACAGTACAGACACTAACATATAAGGGGTTGCAGGGTGTGGAGAAATTAGGAACAGAAGCAATAATAATAAGTAGAAAGAGAAAAAGGCGATGAGGAGGACAGTAGATAGGGATTAACATTGCTTTTAAATTTTTGCAGATTAAAGTTTGCTGGAAAGCATGGCACCAGAAGGAAGTTCTACAAGTGAGAAGTGTAAGGAAAGAAACTGCTAGCATAGAAGTTATGGCTACACCTAGTCAGCTCAACTGTAAATTGATGCAATCTTGCTGCCAGTCTAGTGTTGCACATTCATACAGTCTAGGTAACATAGCAAAGAGCTCTTCCGAATAATTACCATGAAAGTATTTATAAAAAAGGTACAGAGAAGCAAACTTATGGTGCCGGGATTCCTTTCATAATGATATTTCAACAGCTTCACTCTCCAGTCGTCATCATCATCATTATCGATCCCTAGACTGCTTCACTTGTCCAGCGGACCTGAAGATAAAAGAAACAGACTTTTGATTCCCCTTCCTCATGATATTTTCAGTGGTCTTTCAGATAGCTTGGCAGCACCAATTTCCTCTCCAAATTCGTGACTGACAAAGACCACAGAATATGGTGTAGGTTGCCCTCAGGTCTTGAATTCAAAGTTGTCCTTCTCCTCGACCAGTTGCCACCAAAGGTTATAGAACACAGTCTGTCCAGCTATTTACCCATAGCTGGAGGGGAGAGAAGATGGATTCATACCTTTCCCAAGGGTATTGAGACATAACGAGCTTGAATGGAATTTGAACCCAGCTCTCCAATCCCTCAATCCTAGTCACTATTCAGTACTCCACCATGCCTCCTCCTCAAGTAAACACAGATCAATAAATGAATACTTTATGCTAGAAATAAAGTATTCAACTTCAAATTATACAATCTGAGGAGAGATTCATATTTCTTGACTATAATTTGAAAGAACATTTTTTAATAATTTAGTGTTTAATTCACAGCAACATAAAGACATCATAATTTCATTTCTGGTTTGAAAAACTTACAAGTAACAATATAGTTTTCATTATATACTTATATTTATAAGACTAATATATTGTGTGAGTTTAACATACAATACTTGTCTTAATTTCATTTTATTATAATTTTTACATATTCTTATATGAAATAAAAGAAGGAAGGATGGAGAAAAAGTATGGAATTATATTGATTATTAAAAGAGGATATCAACAAAATTCAATGAATCTCCTTAGCTGATCAGAAAATATAAAGCAGTAAACAATGGAAATGGACAAATAAATGGAAAATTAACTGAAATGGTAAATACTTTATGGAAAAAATTTTAAATTAATTTTTTTATCATTGCATAATATCACTCTTTTTACAATTATGTCTTTTGAAGGAAAAAATAAACATTTTATTCTTAATTTTTACTTGGTATTTTTCATCTTTGTTGTTTTTATCATAACTCTCAAAGTATCTGGTTGCTAGAATTCAATATAAATTGGAAATAAGAGCCTCTAATGTGATTTATAAAAATTTTATTTTTACTATTTTAAAAATGTTATTGTTGAATAAATGTTTCATTGTTTAGGTTGTATTTTTAATACACATTCTTTTGAGAGAAGTGTATTTTTATGAAGGCTAGACATTTTTTGGTTCAGCATTCAAAACCCACCAGAATTTATGAAGGATCCATTTCCAATTCATGGAAAATTATTTTTTGTATATATTGACCAATAAGAGACATGGTCTGAAGCTCTAGTAACAACTTAAATTGCTGGGGTGCTTGTGAGCCTAATTTTCCAAATATATAGAGCTCAGATCAGTAAATGTGAGGAGAAGACTTTTTGGCAGCAAAGGGACAAAGCAAATCAAGGTGCAAGAAAGCTTTTGACATCAAGAATAGAGCATCTAAAATGCACCAGTTACCAGCCAGTTGCAGAAAGACTAAACAATTTTAAAGTTCAAGTGAAATCTCTCCTGTGGTTGGACAACAAAGAATCAAAAAGAATTTAAAGAAATTTTCCCAAGCATGAACAGTGTGATTTTAAAAGGGATTTTTAAAAATTTACTATAATCCCAGAAATGCTTGTGGGGCAATTAAAAGTAGGTGTTTTCATTTTTTTCTCAAAGATGGTTGCATGTTTGTTTTACTATTGCCTTTTTGAATTGTTTATACTTTTTGTCTTTTTCAAAATCTTTGTCTTTTCCCAAACTGTAATTTTTTTCATTTTTCAATATTAATCATTTTAGCTGAAATTGTTATCCTGCCTTAATAGGCGCATGAAAGGAAATTTTTGTGCAAACTTTGTATTTGTACATTTTTCATACTTGTGTAATAAATGTGTTTTCCTTTTAAAATTTTATGCAGTGGTTGAGTCTTATTTTGTGATTTGTGCCTGTTATGACTTGCTATTCCTACTAAACTAAGATTCTGTGTTAGACACAATAACTTTGATTTGTTAAGGAATAAAACTTTTATAGAATCAAACTCACATCCTCTTTCCAAAGGATGCCAGAGCAGCTGCCTTGCCAATTATGCCACAAAAGCTGTCAATTATAAAGCTCAAGTTTAAACATATTCACACTGTCAGATTTTATTATGTAAGTCAATGTTTTCAGAATAATATTGATATTAACCAACTGATGTTGTTAAAGTTTTCAGAATTTTTTTATATGAGTAATATATTGTGTGGGTTCCTGTTTATAATATCTCTCTTATTTAAAATATTGTTAATAACTTGTTTTGAAAAAACAAACTCAGTGCAACATAAATGAATCCAAAAGATATAAACCCTAGAAACCTATTTGATTCATATAATATCCCGAAAACATGAATAAATTAATATTTTACATTTTAATATAGACTCCTGACATTGTGTAAATTTTTTCAGTCTTTCATCCATTGTCTTTGTTAATATTTCTCTTGTTTTAACTTTACCATTACTTACAACAGTTTTTATTGCTTGAAGATGTTCTTTGCTTGAAATTTTGCTTTCCATTCTGATATAGATCTATTATAAGTTTTCTAGCATTATCTGTAGAAGCTGGTAGACCAATCCATTAATTTAGTGTCATTGAAACATTTTTGTGCAAGGTGATCAATATTCAGCTTTCATGATCTTTATATATCTGAAATTAAAGCATATTATTATAACATATATATAATTATTTAGAATATAATGAGCACCCCTTGAGTTACATAATGAAATCTCACACCTCCAAATTATTTTATAATTATTTCTAATAAAAATGTATTATTAACTGACATGGTATATTTAAAATATTAATATAGCCTGACAAAATTTCTCCAGAATGGTTGGTTAATATGAATTTTATTGGAAAACTTTGACTTGTATAACATCTGACTTCTTGTACTTTCTTTATTTTTCCTGATTAACCATAATTTTTAATTTTTATGTTTACATACATTAGTAGAATTAGTCATAATTTTGTTTAGATGCCACCCCAAATCTATAATGAATGGTTTATCAGACATAAAAAAAATTGTTGGCAGTGAGTTAAGTTTGTGCCTTCTTTTGGATTGCAAAAATTCTGGTTTAAAAATGTATGCCTTTTAAATAAAGATGATTTTTAGACAAGTTTAAAATAATTTTTTAAACTTCTTTAATAATTAGTCATTTTGATCACAAGTTTAGCTTTGTTATTCAACTTTAATGTGGACCACTTTCTGATTCACAAATGCATTTCACTAGACATGTTGGCTGCACTAAAAAAGCAAAATTCAAAATAAAATGTCTTCTTACCAGAGACTTCCAGCATTATATCCATCTGCAAAATAAATCTCTGCAAAAATATATAATACAATAGTTAATCACAATTGTTGCTACCAAAAAAAAAAAAGGATGAGCCTGAGAACCAGAATCTGTTAAACCCCTGATATAAAAATGGTTTACCTCACCAACAACAGGCAGTTCAGATGAACACCTCAACCTCATCCAATAACAGCTGGCACATTCACACACCTCTCTGGTGTTGATTTCAATGCTGATGATAGATGGATCAACTCCACAAAATGACACTCCACTTGTGCTAATACATGGCTTCATTAATCCATTCCAGGCCTTTCTTGTCATCCCTACCATAGCCTTGGTCAACCAACTCAACAAATCCATCAACTCCTGGCCTTACCAACAACACCCTTACACCTAAACTCTTCCCATATTAACAACAATTAAAGAACCACATATCAACAATTTTGTTACTTTTTCGCATAATTACATATGTTGGCATTGAGTATTATATATATATTCTGAAAACTGATTAATACACACACCTGACAATAAACATTAGACTTTACTCTTTCTTATGCCTTACCACTGATTCATGAATACATTTGCTATTGAAATAATAACAAAATAGGTTATACTGCTATTTATATGATGTGTAACATTAGTATATTTTACAGGAAAGACAGAAATTATTCATATAATGTGACATTTAATAGTTTATATGTACAAGTCCTGGTGGTTTCAAGAAAACAATATCTTTTAGCAAGGTTTGAATAATTTGTCTTTTTAATGTGTCTTGCAAGAAGTTTCAAAAGACTGTACTGAGACTGAGAGCTTACAACAAACTGTATTATGTCAGAGTCTGTCTATATTTCTGAGATGAGGTATTATGTACAGTATTTACATTAGTCGGACTATTGTCCTAATCTTCGTCGCCATATTTGTCACAACGTTTCGGCCGTTGTACACTCCTGCCTTCTTCAGGTGGT
Organism: Acanthosepion esculentum; assembly: GCA_964036315.1. Taxonomy (NCBI): domain Eukaryota; kingdom Metazoa; phylum Mollusca; class Cephalopoda; order Sepiida; family Sepiidae; genus Acanthosepion; species Acanthosepion esculentum. The sequence continues at coordinate 56,028,312 of OZ038488.1, forward strand.
TGGAATTTCGAACTGAACCCTTTATTTCGATCACTGGGGTAGACTGTTCTAGTTCCACGTGCCATGTTTGATGGATGTCAGTTATAAGTTATCTCCTGCTGATTTTCCCTCTGAAAGTTCTCCACTGCCTTAACCGGGTATTGAACTCACACTCTTTGGGTCTGTCACTGGATCTAACCAATGCCTTTATCCACTGTGCCATGTGTCCTTGAAGAAGGCCGGAGTGTACAACGGCCGAAACGTTGTGACAAATATGGCGACAAAGATGAGGACAATAGTCCGACTAATGTAAATACTGTGTTATGTCAGTTAGGTTTCATAATGTTGTATAGGCAAACAATAAAATATAAACGGTTCTTCTACTGTCTAGTTAGTGGACAGAAATAATACCCAGGAAAAGAATAACAAAAATGTTATAGTAAAAGCCAGGTGACGAATATTGGTACAAATAATTTCCAACCATAAAACAAATTGATGGAAATAGAACACTACTGAGCTTAAAATATTGCAGCATTGTAATGATAGATAAACATAGCCACAGGGGAACAATTTCAAGAATAGATTAATCGCTGCATTATGGACAGTGTCCACAAAATGTGATTATGGCCACTCAGCCATGTCTGACTGGACTACCAATTTGTCACAGTTGACTATGAAGATGAAAAAAAAATATGGTTCTTTTAGTGTTCCGGTTCTGTCATTTTATTTTATGTGAGAAATAAAAATAAAAAGAACACTCAACCTTTTCTTTTATTGCTGAGGAAAGAGTTATATGAAGAAAAGGGTGCTGACATCTGCAGTCATTAGGAAGTGAAATCACATGGCAGTAAGATGAACAAATTAAAGATACTAATATTAAAAAGCACTTCATCAATAAAACTTGTTGTTTGCTTACCTTATATATTTATATTCATTATATATGATTTTCTCTGAATAAGATGGATATTTTTCGGTGTACCGATTAACGGATTTTGCTAAGTAGAGAGAATTTAGGAATCTTAAAAAGAATGTTAAGATCTAGAAGCTTTGTTAGAATAATAATCTTCAAGATTGATTGTAACGAAAAAATAGTTAAAAAGTTATCCTTTCTATAATTATTCAATTATGATTGTCTTTTTATCTAATGAAATCTTTTACTGAATAGAATTTTTAATCAATAATATATATTTATATATATATATGAAATAGATAAAGCCTGACAATTATTTTAAGACATTTTTTATGTTTATACATTCTTTTTATAGATACAAATATTTAAGTAAATGCTCTGTTTATAATAAATAGTATTAATGACATTTACCAGCCTGAATGTCCGAGAAATTCTCACAGAAAATATGCGTACTTCGACAGGAATCGAACCTGTATCCTATACGGAACCGTCGTATAGCCTGACATGCTTTTACCGATTGAGTCACAGAGGAGCAAGGTAAATTTTGCTGTATTTAAGCACAAATCTCTATGTTTTTAATTTTAAACACAGCCTGGATCTACACCCACAATCCTGAAATTTTGGATTACCATGTTTTCATTACTGCGATTGTTTTCGGTGATTTTTAATGTCATTTTTAGCAACAAATTTTTTTGTACGATAACAATTTTCATAAACTTGGGGATAATTGAAATTAATTGTGAAATCGAGTGAAAGTCACCTATGAAATAAGAAATAATTGTTTGTACTGAAAGTAAAGACATATGTACATCAAATTTCCTTTAAATTAAGTGGGGGCAGAATTATTGTTGAACTTTTAAATAGTAATCTTAAATATTAATGCAATACTTAAATGCAGCAATTAATTTTAAGTTCTTTTTTAGTTTATTGTTGCCTATTGCATCTACTCCTCCCCCTACCTATTGTGATGAAGATTCAATCAAGAGACCTATGCAGGAGCTAGCTTAAATGCTGCCTAATAGGGTGGCTTTTAAACAAGTATATATATATATATATATATATATATATATATATATATATATATTAATAGTAATTATGCATTATTGCATGCAAAAAAGAACACCTAAATTAATTGTTAATCCAAATCATTTACTATTAATAAATGAATCAGGTAATAAACCAATTAAATGTTGGCATCATCTATCTCTATTGTTTATTGTATGAAAAGATTGAAACAATCATTGTTTTGTTTATCTCAAATCCTCATAATATCTGCCCTGTTGCTTCATTCAGTAATATAGACTTTGTCAATTTCAGTTATTGGTTAGCATCAAATAATTATATTGTTGCAGGCTTTAATATCTTATAACAAATCTAGATTTTTCATGATCTCTTCTTAGCTATATTTGTTTGCACTTGGCTTATTAGGCAAAGCTATGAAAATAGATCTACTTAGGTCTTCTGGCATATCACCATTGTTTTGTCAATGTTACAGTGAAATAAAAAATATAAGTACATGACATTCATTTGTTTAATCATTAGATTTCCTACATGCACAATTATATACAACAATACAGTAATTCCTCAGTTAGATGATGATTTAAGAGAATTATATTAATCAGATTAAATGGATTCTGAATAAATATGTCTTAGTAACTAATTGACTTGTAAATTGATAACATTCTAATACATCTAGTCCAAATGCAAATATTCATATTTAATATTGCTCCAGAGCTAGTCATAAAGTCACATGCATTATTATAAGATAATAATGAATATTGGGCTTTCTGAGATTTGCTTTTGTACATAGTTTATTAAATTGGTTAAAAGCAGAACATATCATACTGTGAAAACGTGACAAGAGGTAAATAAATTAATAACAAAACATACATCCCCAAATCAAATCTATTTCAGTGCATATTTTTGCACTCAGAAACAATACACACACATGCACACATTTAAACACACACATACATATATATATAATGAGAAGATCTCTTCAGGCACATACACCTACATTTCCACAACTGGCACTTTTATCCTATTACATACAATCATCAGGTAGGGTTGAGGATCAGTGCTAAGTTACATTGTCTGAAGAGTTCTTATTCTTATAACATTTTGGGTTCTCTACTATATAACTTTTTTACATTTTATATAGAGTTCCCTAAATGTTACAATGTTTGCATTTTTTACACAATTTATATATATATATATATATATATAAATATATATATATATATATATATATATATATATATATATAGTTATAGTAATATAGAAATAAAGTGTCACTGCCAACACTTGAGTTTGAACAAAGATCACCAGTGAGCAAACATAAGCAATCCCATTATTGAATTAAGTAGATCACTTGACCATAGAGGAAACACATAAGTAAGAAGTCGCATGACGTCTAATTGGTCACTATTGTTCCTCTATTACTATTTGGACCACTATTCTCTACTCTATTCACTAAACTATTTCTCTATTCAGTTCACTATACGGATTACTGTTCGAGCGTGTATTATTGAGCAAGTACTATTAGTGCAAGTGCTATTTGAAGGTGTCTGACACCAGTATTGTTCAACAACATACTATAGTTGTAATCTGCGATTACAAAGTCTCTACTACAACAAGCATTATGAAAGTGACAATTATTATTCATTGGCATTACAAAAGTGGCAATGAGTGTTTGTTGACATCACAGAATATATATAAATATATATATAGATGTAAATACTCTGTTTATAAAAAATCGTATTAACAAAATTTACTGGCCTGAATAACCAAAATATCTCAAAGGAAATATGTGTACTCTGGCAGGAATCACACCTATATCCTACATAGAACTGTCATATAGCCTGACATGCTATACCATTTTGCTACATAGGATGTGTCTGCTTAGTGTGAAAAACAGTAATTTAACCTTGCTAACCAGATGATTCCTCTGTAGCTCAATGGTATAGCATGTCAGGCTATATGATGATTCTGTGTAGAATACAGGTTCAATTCCTATCAGAGGGCATATATTTTCTTTGAGATTTCTCAGACATTCAGGCTGATATATATATATATATATATATATATATATATATATATATATATATATATATATATATATATATATATATATATATGATATATTAAGAACAATATTGGGGAAAAATGTACAACAAAGTGAAAAAAGTTTTTTGTGATGCATTTCATCCTTTAGGACTTAATCAGACTAAATTTGTTATATTAGTGTGACTACACATGACCCCAAACAAGGGATGCTGGGAATTTCATTTTTTTTTTTAATCTAGCCAATTTCATTTAGACTTTTTTTCTTTTTCTTTCCATCAATTCTGTTAGTAGATATCCCACATTGTGATAATGTTCAGGAGGCAAATTTACCTCAGATGACCTTGCAATCAAGGCACCCTCTAGACATTTTTGTTGTAGTGAATTGTTATCTGATCAGATTAGCATTTTTTATGTCAAAATTGTGGTCAGTCTTGATATGGTGGCAACCAATGTATTTGATGCATTGTTTTGTAAAATGTCTCTTTTGTGTTCATATAATCTTTTATTTAGATTCCTTGAGGTTTCTACTATGTATTTTTGTGACAATTATTACAGGTGATGAAGTAAACTCCTCTTTTAGGTCTTAGCTTATTGTTTTGTTTAGTATTGACTAAGTCTTTTATTGTTTTGGATGTAGTAGTAACAGCTTTTATGTTGAGTTTGGATAGATTCTTTCCAATTGTAGATATGACTGAGTTAATTGGTAGGTTAATATATTTTTTATTCATTGCATTTTTCAGGAGGGACTGTTTTTCTATTTTACAATATTTTATGGGCCTTTTGTTTTACATTGAATATAAAATAAATGGGTACTCAAGAGGCTCAAAGGTTTTTTCAAAGTATTTCTCAATGTTTTCACAAAGAGAGTGGGATATAGTTTGTTAACTACCCCCAAATTATGAGGTAGGTTAATGCCAGATACTTTAGTTTCATTCTGGAATAGTAAAAATTATAAAACTTTTGATGATGATATGTATGTGTACAGTGTGCAAAAACAAAACTTGTGAAGTTGAAGAAATATATTTATTATGCATGAAAAAACATAAAGTAATGTAAAATGATATAAATAAAACTTACAGACAATATCAAAATAAATAATTTATTCAATGTGGTTTCCATTATTTTTAATTACAGCTCCAATACAACCTTGACAAGCTTGGGAATTCTTAATCATGAAATCCTTAGACAACTTGACCCACTCATCTTTGATACAGCCTTGAGAGTATTGATGCTGGGGTGTGAAATCTTATTGATTATCAGCTCCAAAATGCCCCACATAGCAGAGTCTAATTGGTAGTAAAAGTCATGGCTGTAAAACTGCCAAACTTCCACTGGTTAGAAGTCAGTAAATTTAGTTTTGCTGAATTTCTGCAGTTGGGAGAATCATCTTGCGTCCACACTCAGTTGCCCTTCAGGACTCTCAAGTAGACATCAACACCTACCATTACTCCAAGCATGTAGAAGAATGGGGATATCTTTTTAATTATCAGTGGCAATAACACCTAAGATCCTATATCTGAGTTGGATGTTTATTCCTGTAGGTATCCTTAACAGAAATTATTGACTCTTCAACATAATGGTCATTTCACTGGTTCAAAACAATGTCCACTGTGCAAATTTTCACATATTTTGACAATGTACCTAAGATTCTTGACATAACTAAGCAATTATTTGAACCTTTCCAACCTCTTGGCCTTCATGGACTCCCTGAGGAGGTGCCTTGGTAGCCTGGTGTATGATTTAAAGTTGTTCTAACAGTTTTGATGTCTAAAAACATCTACATGTATGATACCTACTGATTTAAAGATCTAAAGATCAGCAGATATCATACACATAGATGTTTTTAGATCCTTTGCAATTTTGGTGTTGAAGGCATCAATAAAGTCTTGATTCTGTTTCTTATGGATCCTGGTGATGACCATGTAATCATGCTTATGGCTCTTTTGACCAACAACTTACCAACTAATTTGGGATTGATTTAAGCATAATTCTGATACTCTTTGTAATTTGTTCTTCTGTAAAACGATTTTCCACAGTTTTCTTGAAAAATATTTGAAAATTTTCTGCATTTGGTGTAGTGTTCAATGAGAAATTTTACTGCTAGTTTAGCAGTAGTTCAACTGCTGTGTGTGCGTTTGTATTTTTGTGTGTGCTTATGTCTGTGTGTATTTATATCTGTGTGTGTGTGTGTGTGTGTGAACAAATTTGTGTATGTTTTGCTATTTCATTAAACATAAGAGAAGGGAACAGTTAAATAATAATAATAAATCTTCTTTTCATGATTTTAGACAGATCTCTGATGGTCCCTCATTCCAAACTAATTGCAGAAAAATACTTTAAAATTTTGAAAAGATAGAAATGATTAATTCTTCGACATTCAATCTTGATATTCCATAAAATATCTTTGAAAATACATCTCCCTACCTAAATATCATTAATTAAATAAGTTGAAAATATAGATTAAATCTGAATGATGAGGATTTTCCTAATTGTTACTCAGTTAATCAAAGATAGATAGATAGATTTGAACAGACTGAGATAGATAGATAGATAGATAGATAGATTTGAGCAGATTGAGATAGATATTCTTGAACAGATTGTGATAGATAGATATGAACAGACTAAGATAGATAGATAGAAAAAAAGAGAGAAAAAAGGGAGAAAATAAACAAAATAAAAGGGGAGAAAAAGAAAGGGAATGGAGTAATAGAGATGCAGGAACCCTTCTAGACAAAAGTTTAAACAAAGTTCAAAATTTCATACCAGTAAAAAATAACCTTGACCAATATTTTAAAATATTAATATCTTGGTTCAATAGGAAAAATTACATAAGGAAATTCAAGAAAGTTTTTACAATTGTTTTATAAAATTTTTTAGATGGTTAAAAAAAAAATTCTTTAGAAGTGTAAAAAAAGTGACACCTAAAATAAAAATATTATATAATGAGATAATTAAAAAAAAATTTTTAATGAAATAAAAGGACAAGTATTTATCGTCTTTTTCTTCCTTTTCTTTCCTGTCTCTTTAAAGTTTAAAAATTTTTAAACTTCTTTTTAATTTATCTTCAAACACTTTGGTGATGATAAACCTCAGAAGATTAATTTCTTGTGGGGTGAAATGGGCATACAGATGGGGTATTTTTGAGTTTCATTTATATGTAATTTATTTATATATGCTCTGTAATAAACACATTGAGCTCTCTTTCTGGATCAGTTTTAATATTTTATATTATTAGGATTCACTTGGATTACTTACCCACAGATTTTTACCTATATATATATATATATATATATATATATATTTCTATATTACTTAATGCTATATTTAGTGGATACTTGTATTTAGGTAGATACTCCATTTATTTATTAAACAGTATATTCATTTATTTTCATCTATCTATTTATCTATCTATCTATCTATCTATCTATCTATCTATCAATCTATGTATATATATATATATATATATATATATATATATATATATATATATATATATATATGTATATATATATGCATTGTCATTCATAGCTAGGTTTTAGAAGATAGAGCTATTCTTTTTATATTACAGAGTAAGAAACACATTTTGAATTTCTAAAATCAGATTTTTATATATATATATATATATATATATATATATTTATATCAATGCACATATATTTATGTATGTGTGTATCTGTGTGTGTATGTATGTGTGCATTGATATATATATATATATATATATATATGACTGATTTTAGAAATTCAAAATGTGTTTCATCAGGAAAATGTTCCAGCACAGAAGTTATATGTTTCAATGGCTGCTGTGTATGACTGTGGTTTTGAACTGGACAATTATCTTTCCTATTCTCCTGATTTGATTATAATCTGTTCCCCAACATGAAAAAACACCTGGCTGGAAACCAGTATCACATTGATGATGATGTCATATCTGCTATTGATGACTGTTTTGTATAATAGGATGAACAGTTTTCTTTGAACAGTCAGATGTCAGTTATTAATAAGAAGAGTTGAAATTAATGCATGTAAGATTTAACAGCTCTAGCATCACTCTTTGCAGTCAGACTTTAAACTTTTCAGCACACCCTTTGTTTACATATATATATACATATATATATATATATATATATATATAGTGTCCCCACATTTAATCATTTCCTCTTGGCAGGGGCAAGCCTGATTGGGAACCCTTATTATCATTTGCTTTTTTCTACCTACATATATATACATTACAAATTAAAATATGCACAACAAATTTTTGCAGATTTTGTCATCATTCTAGGAACATATTTTTGTCCAATGATGTGAATTTGTTTTGCTCATGTCTTGAAAAAAATTCACTATTTTAATCCATAATCTTGAATGTGTTAAAATTATTCAACTTTCTAACAAGAAATATCTCCAGTTAAAAATATCTGCAAAACATTGTTGATATATTTAAGATGGAAGATTTAAGATGATCTATTATGACATGTCTCTAATTTGTATTTAGATACATTGTATTTATTTATTTTCAATTTTTCTAGTTGAATTGTTCACCTATATTACATATGACCTATTATTGTACATAATTAGGTTCAAATCAAATTTGTATTTTATATCAATACTACTTTATGAAAATTGAGATGTAGTAGAGTGGGGGCCACTTATAAAAGACTGGGGCATATCACAGATAGGAAGAGCACAAGACTCTTGCACCAGCTTTGCCTCTTGTGTAACAGTAAAATTGTCCAATTGTTAGATTAAGTTTTGAACTGTTGTATCTTAGAAATATTTAAAGGTATCTTGCTGGAATTCTCCGAGGTTTTTATAACACTACTGGACTCTACTTTGAGCAGTAAGAATGTATAATTTCTCTCCAAGCTTAACAGAAAAATCGGGATGAAATCAATCATAAACGAAAATGATATGTTCATCTTTATTTAATCATAGCTAAGGATCAGAAACTCATGAAGGATTGAAATAATGTTCAAGTATATATATATATATTATTCCAGGATCAATTTCCAAATTATTCAAGATGATCTTCGCTCTCTAACCTTCTAACTTTTTGTCCTGGAGTAAATAGGTTTTTTCATGCGTGATTTCATTTTCAAGTCTTTTTGACTGCTCTTTGGACACTCACAGGTGAAATTTCTCTCTCACATGCCAAATGACTTATGGTTTGAGTTTGATCTTTTCTAATTGATCTCTTTAGCTCTAAGTTGAGATGATGATCCTTCTTCTTGTTGTGACCTCCTGATCTGGTTTTCCTCTCTACTGTTCCCTCTTTTTAAATTTATTCACCATTCTCTTGATGGTTCTTGAATGAACTTTGAAGATGGAAGCCAGAGTATGAATTCTGGTATGATTACTGAAAGCCTGAATGATCTTTTTCCTCTCATTATTGTTCAGTTGAGAAGACAGTGTGACTGACAAAATGATTTAACCTGTTTTCTTTCTAGCTGAATAACTCAAACAGTTTTTCTGTGATTCTTACAAAAAATGGTGTCAAGATGGCAAAACATCTTATCTGAAAATATAGAAAAAAGAAACTCAATTAGTTTAGTGTTTTTTTAGATGTTAAATATTTTGTGGGATGAACAATTATACTGTTACATGAGTTGGACAATTTTGCTGTTACACTCATGTTTTTATATCACTTTGTCCTCTCCAACATATATATAATTCCATTAAAAAAATATTACTTTAGTCCAATGAAGTCCTAAATGAAATGAATAACAGAACTTTTTCTACTTTGTCATATATCCTGAAAAAATGATTTCGGCTGAGCTCTTCGGAGAGAAAAGTGAATTTGTAAACAGTGACTATTACTACTGCTGATGCAAGACTCTTCGTTAAGACAAATTGAGTTCTCTAGTCACTGGCATGTTTGTCTAAAAATATGTACATCTAAATTCACCTTCATCCCTACTGTGCGCCAATGGCTTAGGGGTAAAATCTCTGACTGATACCAAATCAGTCGGGTTTTGATCCTGGCTTGAGGCAATCAGATGTCTATCCACACTGATGAGCTGTGAAACAGTCTGTCTGTGGATTACAATATATATATATATATATATATATATATATATATATATAAATATAAACTAAATTTTATTTTTCTAATTTTATATTTATAAAAGTGACTTATAATTTATGAAAGTGTTTAAAAAGTAGGAGATTTATTTTCCCATTGCATTATAGCAATAAGATTTACTATTTAATATGCTTATTATATAAATGAAATTATCTTCATAAATGAGGAATGCTTTATGTAAGTATTCAAACCTTATTTATGAAACAAAGTTTCTTAATATTCACCTTGACATACCGACAGGCAGTTTAGCAGATATTTGTAAAATAAATCCATTCTTAAAGGGAAAGACATTTTAATATATATGTAATAGTGATATATATATGTATTCATCTACCTATATATTGATTAATCTATGAATGAATGTATGTATGTGTGCATACACAAAACAATTTTCTATTTATTATTATGCATGAAAATAACCCAGCCCATGTTTTTACTAATGAAGTAATCTCGTTAGGCTATTGTGTTGATTAATTGAAACAAATGATTATTTTTAGACTGTTTCAAGCAAACTTTGCACCTAAATATTGACTATGATTAATTGTCTTCATTAAAAGAAGAGGGAGGATGTGCTATATATTAATGTATATTTGTTTTGGGCAATAATCAATTCATCAGATTTTGTCCTCAAACAATGATGCAAATAAATTTTGCCTGAAATCTGAGGTTGGTCACACTATAGGTCTACCAGTTGACAAGTTAAACTTCACCATGAAAAAAATTATCAATATTGCTGTCTGATACAGGAAAATCAATATTTTAACTTGATTTTACATAAATTGAGTTCACAATAATTTACCAATTCAGAAATTGTGGCTTTAGATTAAAAGTATTCTTCATCTACCATGACGTGATTTTTAAAATTACACAACCATTTTATTATAAGAAAATGGTTTTAAATATTTCAATATATGTTTATCATTCGTCTGTTTAACAAAGAGAGAAAGAAGCTTTTAGTGCACATTATATAAACTTTTTATCTGGAAATTAATTTTAATCTAAAATAGCTTGTAACCAAAATTTCTAAAATATCAAATTTTTAATGTTATTATATAAAGTGTCAACAAAATTAGAATTTCACAAATAGGCAATCAACATGTGTACATATATTTTCATGAACAAAGAAAAGAATTTGAATGAGTAATATCTGGAAAGTGATGTTTCTTTTATTGTTAATAATTGAAAGATATCAATCAATATTTTCTCTTCTTCTATCCTTTATTTTCATGCAAAGAACAACAGGAAAGTATGAAATAGACTGCAAACATGAAAAGGAAGCTTTTATTATTCTATTTCAATTTTTCTTTTAACGGATTTAGGGGTTTTAATTTGTTTTGTTTTGTTTTGTAATTGTTATGATTTTACAACCTTTTTTATACTGAATTTATTTTTAAATGATTCTGATATCAACTGGGCATAATGAATGAATAACATATTTGCTAATTTAAGGAAATCAGAAAATTTAGCAGAAATTGTTGGTTCTTTTAATGTTTCAAAACGTTTGCAAATAAAATTGCAGTGGTCAATGTATTCATCATTGAAATAATTTACAAGTTTAATCATAGTTTGAAAGTGGGAATTGATCAGCATCTGCCAGTTAAGATCTGTAGTAGGCAGTATAAAGATTTGCATGCACTTATCAATAATACTTCTGGTTCTGTGATTGTAGAACACCTAATAAATAATTTGTGTCTCATCTTTTAGTAGAGATTTTTTCTCAGTTATCAGCAGAGCACATTCAGACTAGCATTTGAGAGTACTTGAGACCCTGTATATTAAATCCTTGCAAACTTTCCTCTGTATGCAAAATGGGTGATTGCTGTGTCCTCATCTGTCTGTAATCCATCATTCTGGCTCATGGGCAATATAGGTGGGAAGAATGACTGAATACTAAGCAAAAATAAAATCAGTTATTTAAATAAAACTGATTTTCTTAATTGATTCAATAATGTGTGTAATTGGTAGATGGAGGTATGCAAAATGGAAAGATTGTATACTTTTCTAATAAGGATTTCAGGAATATGCAATTGTTTATAGGTGTATAGCAGAAAGTTTTATAACTATGGAATCATCTGAATTGTGTTAAGAACATTGAACTCTCCACATCAAGGATAAATATCTCAATCTCTTTATTGTAATGATCAATATTAATATAGATATTTGCTTAAAGAAAGTAATAAGTGGTCAGTTTTGTACCTTCATGCCTGTAAAAAAATGTAGTGTCAAAATGATGGTTTTTTTATTGATACTTCTATTATTTTAACTACCTTCCATCCTCGGCATGTGTTTGTTTTAAAAAGTTATGATTAGAATTGTAATAACGCCTAAACATATGATGAAGGTGAATTTATACATTTATTTTGTTCTTTAGAATCATTGCTTTTTAAAAACAATAAAAATTGCCGGAAGAGTAAAGGTAGTTAAAATAATAGTGGTGTCAATAGAAAACTTGTCATATGGACATACATTTTTTTCAGGCCTTTTTTTTAATAAATGCTTACAGCATCTCTTGTCATCTTTATTTTGAAGGCTATGTGCTAGTGTGGCCAAAGGATCTAGAGTAGCTGTAATCATATTTTAAATCAGGCTTTCTAAAGTCATAAAATTATTGGAAATAGAAATATGAATTAAAATTCACCCATGTAAGCACACATTTATATAAGACTTGCTGAGGAAAAAATTAGGTTTCAACCAAGAAAATCCACCCATTCTTAGAAGGAAACAAAATCAATCATCTGTGTTGAAAAGATCAACTATGACTATTTGAAAATTGGTGATAATGATGATGACAATTTCATACAGAAAATTTAATCTGTTTTTCTTTGGAATTTTTTGTTTTTTTTTTAAATTAGTTAAGAAAATTTTTGAAAAATGTTAATTTATGATTTAATCACTGAGCTTTGAATTTTCTATCTGTGATGTTATCAGGTTTTGGGCTTTCATTAACAACTACCATAAATTTGAAACTTCAATGAATAACTTAGTGTTAAGTAGAAGTCATAAAAGCAGTTGTCAGAATAAGAAGAGTCTGCAGACATCATTGAAAACTGGCACCAAGACCAACATCAATTCTAACAAAATAGAGCTTTTAAGAACGTAATTAACTTCTCTGCTGTGAGATATCACAGCCAACTCATTCTGGAGTGAAAAGGCCAGTTGCTTAGTTGCCTAAGTAGTTTCTAACATTGAAGAGACATATTTGCTTTTATGTTTATGGTCATGATGATTGGAAATGTTGAAAGAATGTTTCAACATGCAAATTGTTCATTACTCACATTACTCATTGTGAATAAAGACAAAAGGAAAACTTTTCTTAGCCAACATGTTTCCTCTTCTGATTGATTTTATCAAGGAAAAATGTAAGGATTTTATTTTGCAACAAACAAAACAGAAGTAAAAAATGTCATTAGTTTTTGCAGAATTTTTAAATTTAAGAATGCTCATAAATATATTTCAGGCTACTTGAAAGTCAAGGTAAACAATGGAGGATGCTGAGTAATGGAATTTAATGGCGAATAAACAAAAATGAGTAAATGTCATTATTTTTGTTGAAATCATTTATTTATTTTATTATACTTTGAGAAATTAATTTATGTATCTATATATTTTAAATAATATGTATTGAATTTAACCATTTTCTTTTAATTTAAAAAAATTATAGTCATATATTTTAGCTTGGAAAAGGAGTATGTCTTTTAAGAAAGAAGATATTTGCAAAAAATCTGGGGCACAGATTTAAAAAGTTTGTATGATTTATATATTGAAAGCAGCACTTTCGGCAATTTTCAGCCTAAGTAAGTTACTTTCTCTTTTAATAAGTGTGGAATTCTTTAGATCGAAATTGTGGTTGAACTTATTTGTGTGTATAACTAATACATTTGATAAAATGTTATGCATGACATCCATTTTGTGTTCATAAATATGTTTTTTTTAATTTCTGCAAGTTTCTGCAATATATTGTAAGGAACAGTTATGACAGTTTATTGTATATACATACCTACTCCATTATTATTATGGTTATGGATACTTAGGGTTCTGATCATATCCATAATAGTTTGGGATGTAGTTGTAATTATTTTGATTTTGTTAAGATTGGATAAATTGTTATGGATAGTATGCAGTATTATATCTGTTTTTTTTTTTATAGTTTATTGTTGTTGTTACTCATTGTGTATAAAGACACCAAGTTTTTTCCAAATCATTTCATTTGCTTTCAAGTCAAAGGAATGTTAATCTTTTACCAAATATTTCTAAGTAGTAATCAAAATATTGATTTTAACACCTTATGTTTAGATATGATTCTCTTTTTTATTCAACTCAACTTGAGGTGGCTTTAATTTCAAAGTTCAGTGAATAAACTTTTAATATTTAAATTGTAGTATATCTACAGATTGCAAGTTTTATTTTAAAAGAAGAGTTTTTTTCTCTTTATAGTAATGATTTGCAATCTAAACAAACATCAATATTATATTACTGCATCCCACTTTGAAACTGTTTCAAATATGAAGTGTCCACTATAATAAAATTTAAAGTAATATAAATGTCAGATTAAAATAAATCCATTATTCATAAGACCTATTTTCATTACCAGCATGCTTATTGAGACTTACTCCATGGTTTTCTTTGTGATGCCCCATGGTCTGACATTGTCAACCTCCCAATTGAAAATTAACCACTAAATTTACTTCTTGGATCAATAAAACATACTGGATCAACACCATCAGATGACATTGCACCCCAAATCTTCACTGACAGAAAACTTTACAATGGACTTCAAGCAGTCTGAATTCTATGCTTCTGCACTCTTCCTCCAGACTTGGGGACTTTATCTGCAAAGATGACTTTGGACCACTGAGCAATTCCTTTTCTCATTCGTTCAGGTAAGAAACATCTGATGTTATCTGTGGTTCAGAGATAGCTTGACACTAGGAGCATGATACTTTAACCCATTTCCTGGACCCATCTTGGCATGGTCATTGATGATGCACTGACTCCAGCCTCAGTCTACTCCTTGTGAAGCTCCCCCAAGTTCTTGAATCGGATTTGATTGACAATATACTCAAGGCTGCTTTCATCTCTATTGTTTGTGTACCTTTCTCTTATCAAGCTTTTCCCTTCCATTCAACTTTCCATGAATATGCTTTGATACAGCACTCTGAAAACAGCCAGCCCTTTCAGCAATTATGTTCTATGGCTTACCTTACAAAAGGAGGGTTTCAATGAGTGTCTTCTGGAATACTCTCGAGTCAGCAGTGTTCCCCATGATTGTGTTTATATCTACTTAACCAGATTGAGATATTTACTGGACTTATACTGTATAAATAGTGATTTATTCAAACTTGAAATGAAATATTCTAATATTTTCAGATACATTTTTCTATACTTTCTTTTTAGATAATAATAATTATCAAATAATTAGCTATAATTATCAAACTTAAAATAAAAAATGTTTTAAACATTTCAATTTACATGTAATGAATACCAGATATATACAAATTTCGCTTTCTGAAATAACTGAATGATATGCAGTCGTGTATTGGTTAGCAGCTTGGAAACAGTAATCATCGGTTCAAGTTTGAGTTTTGGCCAATTTCACTGGCAAAACTATTATTCCATCTCTTCTTCCCCCAGATATGGATGAAATGACAGGGCAGACTCAGCTTTCTGTCTGTGGCTGGCAAGAAATCTAAGAGAAGGACAATTTTGAATTGAAAACTATATGTATATTCATTAAAGAGATTATGGAATTTACAGATAACTGTGGTGCAGCATTGTGGACTCAGTGATCTTGACTGAGATCAAATAAAGGAAGGAAGGAAAGATGATAGAAAGGAAGGATAGAAAAAAGAACTGACAAATAATATTGAACTCTTCTATGATATTCTAATTTTCTGTGATACACCTTTTTCTTTTGTTTATGCCTGAAATTTCTTTCATTAAGGCATTTCTATAGTTGGTCAAATTTATAAATGTAACTACCATTTCTCTGACCATTCTTTGTTGGTATAAGTTGTATTAACATCCTAAAATTTCTATTGATGTTTATGAATAATGTTTTTCAGTAAGTCTGTTGAATTTTCAATCCTAACTTTATTTACCACCAGTTTCGCTTTGTAATTTCTGTTATCTTTCATATCTTTTCAGTTTTAGGAGACATTAAGTGCATATATTACATCTGCAGCTTTTGCAAATAGATAAAAATAAATAAAAATCAATTTTGCCAAATCTTATTCTTTTGCCATTAAATATACAATAGATTATCTTCTTCCTTGAGTGTTAAGAAAAATATCCATGCTACATCAATTGTTCTTCTCTGTTGACCACTCATGTATATGTTTTTTATTATTAAATCATCAATCAGATCATTCCCTCCCAAATTCATTTTATTTCTTTACTTTAACACTTATATTAATCAAATTTTACAGTCTCAAAATCCATTCATTCTTTTCTATCTTGCTGCTCTAATTTCCTTTGTCTGCAATGAATAGTCATTGACTATTTATGCTTTTGTTACTTTATTACATTTTGTAGATGCATAGATATAGCATTTTGTTTTAAGAGAAGACACTTAAATCTAACAGCATAAAGCAATGTACTTTACTGGAAGCATTTTATTTAACTGAATGAGGGTTGCAGTAACTTAATTTCACTACTTTTTCTGTTTATTCCAACCAATATTGTTTCCATTTTTTATCCTATGATGTGGCTAACAGTGGAAAAAGTCTCTTGCTTAACTTTTTTTTATCCTCCCAAACTTCAGACATATTATTTACCAAGATGTAGCTGAAGTTTTATTAACAATATCTGGCATTCCAATTTAAGTCTATCTCAGTTGCTATAGTTATTTAATATGAAAATAATCTTAAAAACCTAAGGAAACATTCATGCCACAGATTATATAAGCAGAAACCTTTTTGTTCTTTAGTTTTGTATAAGCATTTTTTGTATGATTTTAGATTAATATACCTGAAAATAGGACTGAGTTAGCATCACCAACTTGAAGTATTTGAATTATAGATATTGTTTCTATTGTTACAAGATAAATTGTTGGAAGTGTCTTTGTCTATACAAAGAATGTATCCAAAGACTGGAGACGGTTTTCTTGTAATGCCATCTGACCAGGTGAAGCTAATCGCCACTGATAGGAAGGGATATATTTGGGGTGCAGACCATGCCAGAGAGAAACACGGACATAGATATATTCATTTGGAAATAATCAGCCTGTGGCACTGTTGAAGAATTATGGAAGCCCAAGTTGATGACAGACTTTAGCTCATCTGTATTGTTGGATCTGGTCTCTCTCATCTTCTTCTTGACTACCCCATAGAGAATATATAGCGTACAATTCACTTAGCTGGCCAATAAAGCACATTCCATAGGAATTGTTTGAAAGTGATATTATAGTGGTAACTCATTCGTCATAGATCATCAAAATGAATTATTGAATCAGCTATGATATCACAATTCAATTTGATTAATAACAATGTAGGGTTTTATAACATATCACAGCTAAGTTAATACTTGAAGAAAATAATATTAAAATAGATACTGGTTAAGAATCTCAGTAAAATTTTAACTGAATTCTATACTTTATCATACAAATTATATTTTTAAGTATTTACTATTTTCTTCAGATATACATGTTTAATTTTTCTCCCTATAACTTTTATTTATTTTATTTTCACATTGTTTACATTTTATTTTCACATATTTTTTACAGACAAATTGATTTGTTCATGAATATTTATTTTAAAATTTTGTTAACTGTTCAAATTGTTCAAATTAATCTTAGCATTTTTAAATAGCAGGATTGCCATGATAGCAATTTTTCCTTAGATTTTTTTGTATTTGTTTTGAGAATGCTTGTAGAGAGTGAAATGTTAACAAGAAAATAAAAAAAGATGTAAATATCAAACTGTTTTTCATGCATTCCATCTTATATACACAAATATACACAAATATTATACATTTCTCTCCCTATGTATAATGCTTTTTGCCCCAGTCATATAGATTCTGATTTCGAAATAAGCGTTCTCTTGATTGATACAAGAATAATCGAGAGTTGTTCTATTTTTATTTTGTGTTGACATTGTTATTCCAGTAGGCATAGGAGATTAGTTTATAGCCATCCTTTTTTTGTCCACAGTCCTTTTCTTGTCCATACCTGTAGGCATAAAAGTGCTTCCTTATCTTTTAGCAAATCCATCTCTTGTAGAAAACCTATCTTAATGACTCCTACACCAAGGAAACTCTGTAAGTACCTCCAGACTTTTGACACACACCAGCAACAATTCATCTCCATAAGACACAAATACTACCATTAAGAATGGAACACTATTTGATACTGGTGAAAGTTACAATATGTTAATGCAACATTATTCCTTACACCATGGAAATGAACAGAGCTTCTTATGGTTTCCATTATCTTCCTAGACAGATAAGATGCTTATTCATTAAAGCTTTAAACCTAATTTTAATAAATGGAAGTTTAAAAGATTCTTAGACTTTAAAGTTAGCATTCTAAAACTATGCTTAATCAGAAAAATGTTATTCTTATATTTATTCTGAGTTTTGATAAATATGAAATATTTGCACAAATTATTACATATTTTTAGAAATGTCTAAGTTACTTTTCACAATTTATCAATTTATTTAACAAGTTATGATCTGCAGCTGCTTGAACTAAAGTTTAAATGCACTTTTAAAAAAAAGCTGTTGAAATAGTTCAATAATTATTTTAAAATTAATTTTTGAATTTTGCTATGAGTTTTTATCATTAAATTTTACTTTTGCATCTATCCTCTGCCATGCTTGTAAATAACTGGACAATGAAATTGTTTTCATTCTTGTACTTGTTATTCATTCATATGAACAGTCCTGTTCTAAATGTCTGTAGACACTCCATTCCCTGTCCAAAATGATAGAATGGAATCTTTAAAAATGACCAAAAATGTGCCAAAAACTTTTAAATGATTTCAACTTCAATTGATATATCAGAAGAAAGTGAAACAGATGATCCATAAATACAGGCAAAATGCTAATTTGTATGCTGAATTTCATGTCAAGCATGTTTAATATCAAACCAATAGCAGGACTAAAACAAAACATGACTAATCCATTCTTCCTATCTTTATAATACTTTTCAAAGATCGAAGTGTTGATGCAACTCTTATACTGAATCTATTTTAAAAGGCTTGTTATCAAGTTTGGGGATCCATGTTTTAAAAAGACTCATCATCTCAACTTCAAGATTTGTATTGCATAACTCTTTATGCAGTCCTCCTGGCATTTTACCTTCTAAGTAACAATACATGACTAATTATTCACTGATTGAGTCATAAAAGCATCAATACCAACGTCCAGAGAATTAAACAATAGTCTTGGCACTATCTAATCTGTTACTCTGATCACTGAGCTATCTTCATTAATTATTTAAAATATCTGTCCTTTTAAAACATATACAAAGCAATACAAGCCTCAGATATGAATTTTAGTTTCTATCAATAAATCAAAATGATGACACATATAAATGTCTTCAGAACAAATATGAACAATGAAATGTTCATAATATGCTGTCAAATATATGAAGAGTAAAAGAAACTGCAAGAAATTAAAAAGCTGTTGCTTCTCTTGAAACTGAATAGCTTTAAAGAATTCATAAAATAGATCAGAGAATTGTGCTAACATGTAAAAGTTCTTCAATGACAATGTAAATCAATTAAAAGTCACAAACTTTTGCACAAAATGCCTCCAAGGAAATGAATGCAATTTTGTTTTCAGTTTTTATCATTTTTGTAAAATAACTTGAGAACAAGAAATCTCTGCAAACAAGTGCTCTTTAAAATTTCTTCTCAATTTAAAGTTTTCTTTATAACATCAATAATTTATTTGTTTATTTATATGTTGGTGAAATTATCTTTTCATATTCACCCTAAATCATATTTATAAAAAAAATCTTTTTCATTAAAGATGAGCAAATTATACATTTATTGGATTATTTATTTTGCTTTTTTTCCTGATATAAAATTTATTTATATGATGCTTTAGCAAATGTAAAAGGATTTTTACTCTACTCAACCATGATGATAGCATAATCTACTAATTATACAGGGTCTACCAGAAAAAGTAGTGGAGTGATTTTAGTTTAGGGTGACAGACATGAAACATACAACTGAACTGAAAACTAGTTTTAATTCCATTCTGGAATATGAAGAGACTTCATGAAAGGGTGACCGGATTTTCCTTTTTCAAGGATGGTGAAAGTAAAACATTTAATATGAGTGGTGAAAGATATTGTTGCATGGTTGATATCTTTCTTAAATCCATACTAAATAAGATTCAACAGGGTGATACCACTTGTCAGACTGAAAACAAATAATAGAACTGATGATTTTGTCTGAAAATTGAAATTGAATTGACATTTACTAGCTATCAAGATCACCTGAATTAACTGCAGCAAACTTTTTTGTTTGGAGATATTTAAAAGAAAATGTTAGTATCAATAAATCAGACATTTGATCATTTGACATAAATCTATCATGAAGATTTACATAATATGATGAACAAATTCTTTTAAGTGTTACAACATTTAAATTATGTTTTCTATAAACGGGTTAATTAAAACCTTTGTATTTCAGATTTTCATTCACATTAAAAATACATTTATTGTTTTATTTACAATTATTTCAAATCTCCATGCTAGTTTTGGTGAATCTTATATCATGTGACTTGTTTGCATTAAGAACTTGCCGATGGTTATTACAAATGACAGACAATAATTTTTTTAACTATACCCCTTATCTAGTTCATTGTCCAGTCTTCTTTAAGTTCAGTGAAAAGATTCTAATGGTTTTATTTGTTGTTTTTAACCTGATCTGAGTTATACTTCTCTGTTGTAGCACTTTGCTCCTAAATAACCAAACCATGGCACTATTATGAGTTAGCAGATGGTGTTCCTTGATAGTCCTATATATGGCAGTTTATTCAGTTATTAAATATTCATTAGTGTGGCTCCATGTTTACTACAACTTCATTTTGAAATGAAATTTCAATAGATTCATCAAAATGTAACACAATAAGAATAATAAACCAGATAATTTATTATGGTATTCTGATTTTTATAATATTTACAGCCTTTGGTTTGAATGGTTATGCAATTTCAAAAACAATAAAATTTTTTTCTTGCCCATAAACAACAAATATTGACATAATACTATTTAACACTCGTATTGTAACTCTGCAATAGCAATTATTAGATTTTAGTGAGAAACAAGAAAATGAATCCAATATAAATCATTTTGCAATAAAGAAATGTCATGAAAATCATAATATATGGGCTGCAAACCAGAAAATTGCAAGTAACTGTATGATGTTTGGTATTGAGACAAATTTATTATGACAATCAGAGGTACTTCTAAAAGTGTAATCCATACTTATATAATTTGTACGTAATATATTTAGAGAGAGATTGAAAAGGTATATACAAGATTGGTACATAAGTAAATAATGATTCATAAGTAAATTTACTATATTTATTTGATATATTTCACTTAGAAAATGTCTTTTGTTTTATATGAATGTTTCAAATAATGCTTTTGATTTTTATCTCTCTCACTTTGTAAGATTTTATTTTAAGGTTATCTTTAAAGATAACTACCTTTTATTCCTGGGACACATCAGATGCCAATATTAT
This sequence comes from Acanthosepion esculentum, assembly GCA_964036315.1. Lineage (NCBI taxonomy): Eukaryota > Metazoa > Mollusca > Cephalopoda > Sepiida > Sepiidae > Acanthosepion > Acanthosepion esculentum. The sequence continues at coordinate 56,050,035 of OZ038488.1, forward strand.
TCTAAAATAAGATGTCCTTATTAGAAATTAATTTAAATAAAGCATTAAAGCCAAGAATATTATTATCAATAATCATCTTTAGCTATTGCTATTCTTTTTTCCTTATCAGCAGAATCAACTACTATCAGAAGACAATAAAGGCTATCAATAAAGAGACTTAACAATATAAAATTTAGTAGATAAAATCCTTTTCTGAAGCAAGCTTTCAAAAAATAGAAGAAGAGACAAAAACTAATAAGTGTATCACCTGGTTGAAGACCTTCCCCTGAAGATCACTATGTGAAGATCTGCCTTTCCCATCTGGTTACTTCTGACAGATATGGAAATCTCTCCTGAATCTTCAAGACTATACATATTTCTCAAATAATCTGGTTGGTAGATGTAAATAAATTTACTGTAAAATAAATGGAGAGTCTACTCAAATATGGAATCCACTAAAAATAGCATTTAAAGTAATAAAAATCTATCAGATTAATAAATCCATCAATTCTTTAGAAATTGCTTTGTTTACATTTGGATTTCAGATATAAACTTTCGAGAATTTGGGATGTGAAAGGATTTGCGCTATTCAACCTTGCTTGATTGGTAATACCATTTGTAGCTGAGTTGGTCTAAAGTACATCAGATCTAATGACAATTTTTCTCTACAAAAGAGGGATGCAGGTTCAAATCCTGCCAGAAGGTGCATATTTATCTTTAATAAGATTTCTCAATTATTGAGACTGATAGACAAAAATAAATGTACTGTTTAAGATAAATGGAGCATCTACTCAAATACTGTATCCACTAAAAATAACATATAATATATATATATATATATATATATATATATATATATATATGTGTGTGTGTGTGTGTGTGTGTGTGTGTGTGTGTGTGTGTGTGTGTATAATGTGCAATTTAAAAGTTTTAGGGATGAGGCAATGAAGAAAAATTACTTCCTGAAATGCATATTTTCCAGCATTTTCTTGGAAGCAGTAGCCTTAGCTGTACAAAGTTTTTAGAAAAGGTACTAACCAAAGTATGTACTATATTTGCTTCACCTGTCCTGTTCATATTCCTCAAAATCTATATATTCCTTTCTTGGTCTGACCAAGAGCATTTCAACCAAAAGTAAAACTGCTAGAACATAAAAAGTCATCAAATATAATTTTATCCCAAGCATCAGATGTAATCAAACTGTGGAAAGCTGATAATAAAAGAGACAAATAAATCAAATCAGTTCTTATTAGGGGATGTAAAATCTTTCTGGTTTTAATAAATAAAAACAATCTTATTGAAAAAAACTCATTCTCATCTTCTAAACAATTGAAAATGACCGCTGACTTAATAAATCTGCTTAAACTCTTCTAAAGCATTTTTCATATGGATTGACAAAAATAACTTAAGTTTGCCTGATAAAATAAATAACATAACAAAAAGAGAATTAATCAAACCTGCTTAAAGCATTTCATTTTCAGGAGAAGTACTGTATAACTTTTGAGATCCCACTGAAATTATTGGACAATTCTGACATTATTTGGAAATCAAGTTTTCAATAAAACATTCTTGAAAGAGAATTTTTGTCAAAATGTGTATTCTATGTATGTGCACAGTAAATTTGTAGTCTAATGATGAAAACATTTATTTTACACAACAAATATTTATTTTTTACATATTCTTTTTTGTCAGTACATAACACTTTTTAATTAATCATATGGATTAAAAATTATACAGCAAAACTTTCATATAAAAATCTAGCTAATAATTGACATTGTTATTAGTTGAATTTTAATGAAATTTCCAATGTATAATGCTAATTCTTTGTAATTAATATAGAAATGTTGCATTAAGTGCATTGATAAGATACAAGATAATTTAAAAATAAATATTTGTATAAAATAATTTTTCTTTTTTCATTATAAATCTATCTGGAGACATAAGAAAGGTTTCTAAGTATGCAATTGTTTCAAATTATTTTTATAAACATATGCTTATATTTGATGTGATTCCTAATATACAATAATTCATCATAGCTATCTTGATTATGTAGTTTATTCAAAATGTTTTCTGATCAGTTTTTTTTCATTCTGAAACCTTTCTTGGCTTTGTATGAAGCCATTTTTGGCAGTCATTTATCAAAACTGGCATTTATCATTTTGTTTAATTTATTCTTTTCATCTCTTATTTTTCCCTTCAGTCTATATTATCCTTTTTTTAATTTATTCTTCTTTTTCCCTTCAGGTGTCCAAATTTTACCCTATCCTTTTTGCAATTTCTCTTTCTCTCTTTTTATTTTCAATTTTCCTATACTATCCTTATTATGATTTTCTTTCTTTCTTTCTTTCTTTCTTTCTTTCTTTCTTTCTTTCTTTCTTTGTCTCTGTTGAATGTGATTACTCTGTTACTAAAGAGATCAATTCTCTGACTGGCCTGTTAGATTTCAGACTTATGTTTGCATTTTAAATTTAGGACAACTTTACGAAATACGTTTTCATTACTAATTTTAAAACAAAACTTTCCCCATAATGGGTTACATTTTTCTTAAAGAAAATCAATTACATTTCCTTGTTTATTATCCAAACATTGATTATTTATATTTTGCACTTACCTACAGCCTTTATCTTACATACTTATGTTTATTAATATTATTATTATATAGTTTGCTGATGATCTAAAATTCTATATCTTATGGCATAAAGAGGGCAGATATATTTATGCCCTCTTTCTCTTTTCATTCTTTCTCCCCACTGTCTTACATTACTATTTTTCTTTTCTTCCCTATCAATTTTTCACTTTATCAATTTTTTTCCCTTTTTCTTTCTCTTTTCTATTTACTGTCTCAATTTTTCTTTCTTTTTTATGACTTCCTACTCTTTCTCCTTTTCCCATTTTGCCTTACTCTTTCCTTGTTATTTTCTCCGCATTTTCTTCTCTTTTTCCTTTTCTTATTAACCACTAATGATTTTCTTTCTTCCTTTCACTGTCTCTTTCTCTCTCCTTTTCTCTCTCTCTCTAGGCCTTTTGCCTCTTTCATCCCTACATATTTCACAACATCCTCGCCACTAATCCTTTCTTTTGATCTGCATCCATTTCAACACTCTTCTCCTTTCAGTCATTCATTTATTCATAGAATCAAATATTACTGGATTTTCTATGAACAAGACTTTACAGATATTGTTCAACTATGAGAAGACGTGAAACATGCAAAAATAATCCCAGCATTACTCTGACAAACTCATCAAAGCCAAAACAAAATCAAACTGAATCAGGATCTTGTCAAACTATCCAGTTCCTCATAACAGTCTGTCTGTAAGACATTTGCAGTGGCACCCTTCTCTTCCGTCCATCTGTATGTGTTCATTTGTATGCCATCAAGTTGCTCTCTTATGACCGAACACAAAACATGTGCACAAAGCATGACACACTCGTTGCTAAGAGATTTTCCTGTCACTTTGATTCTGTTTGCCACTGGTGTGTGCACAGCGCCATGATTCTGGTCTTTTTGTGTTTTGTTTTGGTTTTTTTTCAAATTATTCACTCATGCAGTGAAGACAGTTTTGCTGTCTCTATATGAACTTTTTTTTATTTCTCATTAGGAAAGCAGGAAGCGCTTTAAGATTTGCATTGAATTCTGTGTATTTTTCCTGCAATTTGACAACTGTTCCTCACAAACTGATTCTAAGTCTTTTATCTATTATTTTAATTCTTGCCTCTTCTAGTTTTTTGGCAAATTTACAAAGACATATCTATTATATTGTCTCACTCTTAATATAGAAGCAATTTTAGTCTAGATCCATGATACCCAACATGGGTTGCATGTCCCACAGTACACAATTTGATTTTTAAGGGGACAATTTGAAAATGAGTTATTAATAGTGAAATTTTTTTAGTGAGTCTGTGTAAGTATGAGTGTGTGTGCAAGTTAATACACATGGTGCATATACAGTATGCATACATAAAAATATTTGCGTGCATGTATGTACATGTGTAATTACACATGTGTACTGTATATATAATATATATATATATATATATATATATATTAGTAACACAATATTTTTATAAATATTGTAAAATTTTAAAATTATTTAATATTACTATTGCGTATATGCAGTCTCAAGTTCTTCAGGAAAGTTAAGCTAATGGCCCTTTAAACTTCCACCACATGAATAGGGATTCACTTTTTGAATAATAAGAATTATATGTCACAGAGTGGGCATCAAGATCTTAGAGATAATTAGTTTGATTTAAATATGTCAGAATATTATTGATGAAATAATTCATTTGACCCACTCATCAAAGATACTTAAGACAACTACTTTGGGATTACTGCTTGAAAGATATGCTGAATAAATGAAACTAAGCATTAGTGAGTAACCTAGCCTTAATGATGAATATTTAATAATTTTATTGGATTATGAACATGAAATAGCGATATAATTCATTTAATAATTGGATTGACTGAAAAGACCAGTAAGGAAATGAACTTTTAATGTGCTTATACTTCATCATACCTGATCCTGTCAACTTCAATAAATTATTTTTTTTTAAATGGGTTGTGACAACAAAGACCTCCTCTTATTTAAATTCCTACTTATGTAAATTGTAACAAATGGTCACTTGTTTAATTGTCAGACCAACCTGTATCACTGTATAATATAGAAGACAACTCTAGATTGCTGCTTGGTAAAGCTTATGAAAAATGCACCTTAATCAAACTGCAGACACTGAGAGCTGATTATCATCATCTTTAAATGAAATGGAGAGATACTATCTGGAGAACATGTCACTGGTGTTCAAGAAAAGTGATTAATGAGCTTCTTTGCGAAAAGGCCTAATGATAGACAAATCTGATCATGTCATCAAATGCGCATAAAAGATAAAGAAGAGAAACAGTTCTTAGGTCACTAGAGAGGCCATAATTGATCGACTTGGTCCATAGACTTAAAAGAAGATTATGTGTAATAATGTGTGAGCCAGCAATGTTGCTACAACACTTTCATCTTTCTTTCATCTGGTGTTGGGGGGGAGGGAGAAGAAAAGATGATGCTATTGTAAGATTAAAGTATCATCTTTGCAAGCAATATCCTTAAGAGAGATGATTATCTTTCTCCGTAGTTGAGTAAATCTTTCATGTAGAGGCAAAAAAAGAGAAATGACCATTGACATATAGACCCAATAATGATATGAAAAGAATTAAAATAGTAATATTAAGAAATAATAATAACAAGTAATATTAATAAATGAATAACATTAAATAAATATTAACATTAATAAAAATTAATAATATTAATAAAACAAATTTTAAAATATATGACATTAATAATAGAAATAAGTGATCTCTATCTATAAAAGGCAGGATGTGTGTGTGTGTGTGTGTGTGTGTGTGTGTGTGTGTGTGTGTGTGTGTGTGTGTAACGAATGCACAGCCGCAATTTTCGACGGATTTGCACCAAAATTTACATGCACATGCTTCAAGTTAGTATAAAGGCCAAGACCAACTTTGCATTTCCCAACTCCCATCGATAGTGGAAATAATCGATTTTTTCATGCTTCTACGGCAGTTTTCATGTAGTTTGTGGCCATTTTCTATTAGCCAGAGTAATAGCCTGTAGCCGGCTGCCACAAATAGGCAGGAAGATTCTATCAGCCAGCGTGAGAGCCAACAGCTGACTGACACGAATGTTAACTAGCATGCAAAAAAAATCGATAGCTGCATTCGTCACAAGTGGGAAAATTTAAATCTGCATGACACTTTACTCCAGTTGGCTCATTTGCTTGCTTAAACTCAATGTTGATTCTGATTCTGCAGAAGTGGGTTGGGTGTGAAAAAGTATTTGTTGTTAACATTCTTTTTTCATTCGGTTTTTCAAGTTACGAGTCCTTTTTTAAAGCTGATTGTTTTGTGTTCATTTTGTTTAGTTCTTTTTTCGTAACAGATTTAATGTTTAGTATAGAGCTTAGAAAAAATTTGCAGTGTGAGATAGGCAAGAAGTAAGGCATGTAGCAACATCAGCACAGCAAAGGGCACTCCTTTAAAGGCAAGGAAGGGAAAAAATATTTTAAGTCAAGTGATAGCGATTGCTGTATGAGTTGTATGATTTTTGAATCAAGCATGGACAACGGTGGGCCATGCTGCTAGTTAATTAATAATCCTTATATAATAATAATTGTAGTAATATAGCTGAACTATCCTGAAAGTAATTAAATGCAAAAAGCTTAAAACTTAACTGCTAAGTTGTTGTCAAGACTTTAAATCATCCTATGATGATTAAAGTTTAAATATTTACTTAAATAAATGAATAAGAAATATGCATGCATTATCTTATGGGAATAAAATGTCACTGGTAATATATAAACTAAAATGCCAAAACATTATAGACAGTAGTAAACTGGATGATTTTGTAGAAGCTGACTCAGCCAAATCATATATGCATGACATGACAGACAAAGAAGTAGTGTAGCTTTCACATTGTAACTTGGTTAGCCATGGGACATCAATAGGAATTAATACTATTTGCTTGCAGAATGATAATAGTAATATTAGACATTTTCTTCACTGAGCAGCAGTTTCAGTTTCAGTCGAGATTTATAAAATCTTTCTCTTAAAACAATTTTTTAGGAAGATAGATTTCTTACGTCCATTAACTGTTATCTCTTCTAGTATTGACAGGAGCTTCCTTCTTAATTTTTCGATTATATCATTATTTTCCCTTCGAGTTATATGTGATATACATTCTAGTTGTACCTGCTTTTGAAAGTCCTCAAGTGATGTGGTTTTTGTTATTTGGTACAGTTCTTTGCTTGTGATTCTGTAGTGCCAGTTCATGAGATTTGAAAAAGCATGTTCTACAGCAGGGGTTGGCAACCTTTTGGAGAAAGTGGGCCAGATAGCTATGCAGTGTTTTGAAGGAGGGCTATGATATCAAATGTACTATAATAAATTGTCTTAACCTCAGACAACTCCATCTAGAAGGCAGCCTTGTTCTGGAGGTTTAAAGAAAAAAAACAAAGTTAATGTTATATCATTTAAACAAGATTCCTTATTTTACCATAGGAATAACAGGATAACAACACAATCAACAAAAAATACAAATTTCTTACTGCAATTAAGTTGGCAAGCTAGACAAAAGCCCATCATGGGCCAGATGTCATCTGATAGCTGGGGGATGCCGACCCCTGTTTACAGGCTTCCTTTGCTTGAAGCCATTTTGAAGTGGTAGTTGCTTTAGGATTTTTTCAAGCAACAATTATAATGGTTTACGAGAAATATGTGAATTCTGGCCCAACATCAGTGGTATGTCACCAATCAGATAAAGACCTATGTGGTTTACACTGCAGCCATTTCTGAGTCATTGACTGACTATAAAGCTAATGCCATTTCCACCCACATAGTCAGATCTGACCTGGCCAGCATTAGTGATTGATCCCACAACATGAAAGACTACACAATTGCTAAGGGCGTCAGCAGCAACATCAAGGCACTTCCATTAACAATCATGTTTTTGTCCAGCAGCAAAACCAGCAGTGGCAGGCATTAACTCTCACCTACAACAATGTGATATTCATGGAATATTTCTACCATGTGTCTATCTCACTTAACTACATGCATGATGATGTTCTTCACATGCCTATCTTGACTACAACCTTGTGTTATACCCCTAATGAAATCTCAGTCTCTCATGAGACCACAGAACAAGCAAGCAATCAAACCTTGTAAATCAAGGGAAATAAAAACTCTTTTACTTATTGCAAATATGTCTTATCTGCATTTATTGTTTGGTCACTTGCACATTTTTTCTTGTTAATGGTAAGGCTGCCATTACACTACAAAGAGTTGATAAGCCATAAAAAAACAGATCAATCAATGATCATCATTTATCAACAGGGAACCATATTAACAACATTGACAACATAACAGCAGTTACTTCACCTCACTTGGGCCAGAGAACATTATCATTTCCATATCATCTCATCCGATGACTTCAACTTATTAAGTTGACAGTTGAGTTTTGGGGTGGAGGAGGTTACATAGAGTTATAGATACATCTTGTCATCAGGGTGTTTTGCAAGCTGATTGTTGTTCTAGAGTAGTATAGGGTGTGTTCATTGGACTACTAGTGAGTCTTTCTTGACCAGTAAAGTTTTTGCAGACTATTTGCACATCTTTAAGTACACCATCTTTCTCAGTAGTGACATTTTGTTTCTGTAAGATAATGCACTCTCCTATTGTATGTGAATGAAACAAAACTGGTTCCAGAGGCAATTAGCTAATTTCCATTTACCCACTTGTTTCCTATGCTTGTCAGACTGTAACCTTATTGAGTATTTTGCAGACATCACTAAATTTCTTGTAGCCACATTCAATAAATACAAATCCCACTAACATGGGGAAAAACCACAACAATTGACATTTACAACTGAGAGTAAGAAAATTCTGAAATGTCAAGTAGCCAACCAAAACTCCAAGTGACATAACTGAAACTAAAAACTAACAATTTATTCTCTCAAGCATCACAGACCAACATTTTGTACATTGCTGCTGTCAACATTCTTCATTTGGCCATCTTCACTTACAACATTCTTTATAAAAATTTATATAATAAACAAGATATGTAAAAATCATTAAAAGGGTTAAAAAAATAATACAATAGACTTGGCTTGTTTGTTACACTTTCTTTTGGTGGGAGTGTTTTAAAAACATTTATTAAGCAAACAAAGTTACTAACATGTATTTTTTAAATATGAAACTGTTATAATGAAGACAGATGGTGAAAATGGCTTGAATAAAATTTGATATTTAAATCTTTGTATGTGTGCGGCTCAAATTGATGCTGTAAAAATAGTGACAGAATGAAACCTAATTATTTATAGAAGAAGATACATCTATAAAATTAGATTTTCAAAATTTGTTAAAAAGGAGGTTCAAGTCTGATGGTCTGAAAACCAGCCATAATAAAGATTGTGACCAGGCATGATTTAAAGAGATACATTTTGTGATTTTTGACCAAAAGGGAAAGTAAGTTGTGAACCCTGTAGTATTAAATTTCTGATTGAATTTGGAGTTGATTTGCAGTTGTTTAAGAACACTGGCTTGTCTGACAAAAGAGAAGGGATTTGGTTTTCACAGGCAAAAGGAATCTTAGTTTGTAAAATCGAACTATTGTCCAACAGAAATCCAGTGATGCCTGTAAATGTCCATCCTTCCCAACTCCTTTTGTCAGAATGAATCTTTATAATAATTATAATTGTTTTTATGAGCTCAACAGAATAATAATTAAAATTGTTATCATACCTAATTGTGTGGTGCACAATGAAAATTTTGCGCAAGCTTCTTTTGTAAATTACTATATTTTATGTCATTTAATAAATTTAAATTTCTTTCAAATTTCCCACCAATGTAAGAGTTTTATGTTTTTGTTTGTGCCATTCATAATACTTGGAATAAAAGATTTGACATTTTTTCTTCTCCTCCTCTCCAAAAAAATCCCATTATCTCAACTCCTGACAGGCTATAATATTCAGAACTACATGAGAACTTTCTCTCTGTATCCCTTTAACAAAGGACATTTTTAATTTTATCAACTTTAAGTCCCACTTTCACAAACACTTTCTCTATAACCAGTTTAATTTTTATTAAGCACTCAAAAGACTATTTTGAGCAATCATTTTATTCTTTCCCAGTTTATATCTATTGTAAATAAACAAATACATAAACAAATATGAACTTACTTTATTTGAATACTTCTATTTAACTATTTGCGCAGCTTGTTTAGTGTGAAACCTGTGCCTTGATTTTTTTCATGACTTCTTAATTGTTTGGCCAAATGTGCAATAAAAAGACCCTCATTTCTTCTTCAGTTGAACATAGTCTTTCTCACTTCTCATTTTTGATCTTATTTAGGGTTATCATAAACTTTGACAATAATTCATAATTCAGTATAACTTTGTAAAAATTTTTAATTAAACATAGAATTTTGAATAATACTATTATTATATGAAAAAATAGTTCAATATTCATTTATGCAAATAAACGAAAATTTTAAAAAGTGAAAATACAAAAATAAAAATATGTTTTAAAAATGAATATTAAAACAAAGTATTTAAAATAACATAATTGAAGAATAGTTGAAAAGAATTATTTCGAAGAAAGGTTTAATACTTCCACACACACATGTATGTCATGACAATATCTCACAGGACACTTAAGAGGATCACATGACACACTAGTGTGCTATAGCACAGTGGTTAAGAATCACTGATATAGAAAAAGATTGTTCACCTAAAATTTGATATCAGCCTAGAAACATTTTTTAACACTGCATTGAGATAAATGTGCACATTTCAGTTTCAGATCATCTTTACAGTCTCAGTTTCATTGTCTATATTAGGGATTTAAAAACGACTGGTAGCAAACCATTTTCATAACCAATATTTTCCTCAAATTTTAGTAAATTTGTTCTTTGCTCTGTTTTATAATTTTGTAATAACAGTATTGAATTTGACCTATCTACCAAGGGCAAAATCACTTTTAAAGTCATCAAGATCCATTCTAGTTCCTCTCCAATGAAAGAAAGAAAGTTCAAACTCCCCACCCCAAATATACTTTGCAACAATGTCTGAGACATATTTTTATGAGAAATAAATTTGACAACTCATATCAGGGAAAGCGGAAATAAGCATCGAAGTTTTAGATACATAAAAAAATTGTCTTGATAAGAATGTTATATTGAAATGATCATGACTTGTTTTGGGTGGGAGGACTTATTGGTTGTAGAGGAGTGATTGAAATGATGACAGGAGGAAATTGAAAGTTTTTTTTTTATAAAGTGAGAAAGGATAAATTTGGATACTCATATTGGCATGAGGGTGCTGCAAAACAGACAACGAGGATATTTTTCTTAGTGAGAGAAGGAATAGATTCGATAACATATTCAGGTGAAAAGGTACTCAAAGTAACAGATAGCCACCATCCACAGCAGAAAATGAAGATTTTTTTTCATCTCTAGAAAAGGAACAGATTTGATCTCATTGGGGTGTGGGGAGTATGTGATGTAAAAGACAACTAATACAAACAACAGCAAATCATGCTAGAAAGAGGTTTATGGGAACATTGTTAAACAAAGTGAATTTTACTTTCAGTCTTGTGCCATGTCTACCCTTATGCACTTAGTAAATTGCTAAATAAAGTCAAATTTCAAAGAAGGAAAACTTGTTTTTGGTCAACTACATAATTGAAAATAAATGCCAACAATGTCAAAAAAAAAATGAAAATTGCCTAGGAGAACCAAACTTTTCAAGAAAGGAGGGAATATTTGTATTTTGTGACAGAGGTAAACAGGGTTGCCAAAATGCAGGATTGTCCAACATTTAGAAAAGTGATGGTTTTTTTATAAAATTACATGTAAATTTTCCATTTTTTTTAAAAGAGGCACTCACTAAACAAGAACTGAGGGAATACATGCAAAATATTGCCTACCTGTCTGCCCCCTTCTCACACCCTCACTCTCTCTCACATTTACTATCACTAAAAATTACCAAACTGACAACTCAGCTTAGTGGGTCTGTGGACCCATGGTTGCCCAAGAGAGTTTGCTGGCCCCTTGTTTGGAAAACCGTTCACAGGGTACACAGCCTCCTGCACCTCTCCCTTAGAAAGTTGTGGTCCATTGTGTCCTTGTACTTAAGACTCCTGATCTATATTATAATCATATGAACCTATTATGATTTTGTTTACAAGTGATTGTGGATCTTTGGTTTTGAAGTTAGTAAGTAATCAATAAACTCTGGAAGATAGCCATATTTGTCAACTACCCACTGAGAACTGAATTAACAATCAAAGTTTTATAAACTGAAACCTGCTTGTCATTATGCCATCAGTAGGTGAGCTTCTTATTCTACAGGAATTTGATTAAGGTGACAAATGTTTTTGACCAGACTTCAGTGCAATATCAATCTATCAGAATAGTAAATAACAATGCAAACCCCAAATATACAAAGTCGTATTTATCTTCATAGGAAGGGAATCTGGTTGCGGCACTATAAATAGGATCAGATGAATATTTAAGGGAAGATAAATCTTTATACCCAAGTAAACAAATTTGTCAAATGCAAGCTTTTTAATTCTGGCAGTAATCTGGAAAGGACAAAATACAAACTACAAGATGACAGAATGATTGGCTATCAGCAAAGGGATGAGCCCAAAATGCAAGTTTGAAGAGTTTCAATGAAGAAGAGACGTGTAGCAACAGAAATGTGGATCTACAGAAAGATGCTGAGGATACCATGGGCCAAAACAACAAGATTTTGGAGAGAATGGAAACAAAAACAAAATTTATACTTAACATCAGGAAGAGGCAGAATGTATCAAATATTTGTATATATTATTACTATCTTGTATGGATATTAAATATTTTATACACACTTTAATAGCAAAATACTTCACAAAACTTACTGCAAGAAAAAACTCAAAATACTAGGGGTTATTATGCAAAAAGTAACCTGCATAAAATAAAATATGTTTCATTACAAGAGCTATTATATTAAAGCTGTTTTTATTTTAATTGTTATAATTATGTCCTTCAGCTCAAAAATTATTACAATATTCCATTTCAAGGTTAAGTAAATCACTATTTTTGTAGTATAAGTCCCATTAATCTCTGAATCTAGTTAAGTAGACTCAAACACAATAATGGGGAAAACAGTTGTCCAGAAGACACTCATTGAAACCCTCCAATTAACTGGTAAGCCACAAAACATCATTACTGAAAGGGTGTGCTGTATCAAAGCATATTCATCGAAAGCTGAATGGAAGGGAAAAGTGATGTGTGATAAGAAAAGGTGAACAAGACTGATGACAGCAGCCTTGAATGTATTGTCAAGCAAAGCTGATTCAAGAACTTGGGGGAGCTACACAAGGAGTAGACTGAGGTTGGAATCACTGCATCTTCAACCATCATGCCAAGATGGTTTCAAGAAATGGGTTAAAGTGTCACATTTCCTAGTGTTAAGTCATTTAATGTCAGAAGTTTGTTACCTGGGTTAAGGAGAAAAAGAACTGAACTGTTACTCAATTGCCCAATATCCTTTTTCCAGATGAGAGTAAATTTTGCATTTTGTCAGATGACAGTAAATTTTGCATTTTTGAAAAGAAAATCCCAGAGAATAAAAAGGTGCAGAATCCAAGTTGCTTAAAACCCAGTGTAAAGTTTTCACAGTCAGTGCCAATCTGCTGTTGTTGGTCAAAGTTCAAAGTCAATACAGTAGTTTTAGTAGGAGATTTTAAAACACTTCATAATTCCATTTGCGAGCAAGCTTTATGGATATATTGATTTCCTTTCCTAGCAAAGCTTGGTACCTACCAACAGTGCCAAAACTACCAGTAACTGGTTTGTTGAGCATGGTATTACTGTGCTTGATTGACCATTTAACTTGACTCATAGTGAATTTATAGGATATTGTCAAAGCAAAAATGAAAGACATTAGTTGATTAGATAAGGTAATTACAGTTATTTCTTTCCTCCACACAGAGTACATTTTTGTATTTATTGTTGTAGGCTGATTCCGTTTTCTTTATTTCCTATGATATTTTTGGTTTGATTTGTATTTTTTTAAAATTTCCCATACCTCTCTAAAAGGTATTGTGCTGTTCATATATATATATATATATATATATATATATATATATATATATATATATATATCCAAGTATAGGATTGGTGTATATGCAATAAATTCCAATAACCAACAAATACTATTCTTAAAAGAGTGCTTGATACAGAGTAGAGCAAATATAATTATTTGAATAATTAGAACATAAATATGTTATGAAATCACTACAAAAATAGCCATTTTGTTTCAACACTTCTGTTATCTTATGAAGTGATGGTGTTGAATGTATAACCTATACAATATAATATATTATACATTCAACACCATCACTTGATAAAACACCAGAGTTTTGAAACAAAATGGCTATTTTTGTATTGATTTTATAACATATTTATGTTATAATTTTCAAATAAATAATTATATATATATATATATATATATATATATATATATATATATATGCATTAGAGTGTGCAGCACTTATATTTTATATCATAAAGAAACAATTTATACAAAGAATTAAATAGCAATATTAATGTGATTAATGGCAAAATCACTTTGCTAACAGGACTTAATGAGACATTAACTTACTATCAATTCCTTGAATAATAAGATCCTTATATTTGAGCTGTTGTCAGATGGAAGGCACATGCCAAGTACTTTTGACAATTTATATATATATATATATATATATATATATATATATATATATATATGTGTGTGTGTGTGTGTGTGTGTGTGTGTGTATATGTATATGTATAATTAATTTTTTAAAATATGGAGTCAACAGTAAAGCTGCCATTCTGGTGACATTTTTCAAGCACTTATGAAGAAATTTGTAGTAGATGAAAAAAACAAAGTTTGAGACCAAGAAAAGCATCTTTGTTAAACTAAAAAATAAAAACAAGGAAAATAAAAGATATTCCATTCTTCAAGATGGTATATTATAACAAGAAAAGAATAACTTCTAAATATTTTTAAGCATAGTAAAAAAAAGAAGAATATCTTTTTTATTAAGAAAGAAAATCTATATTTCCTTTAATAAAAATATCATAACACATGGGTACATGAGATAAATCAAAACTTTTGCAAAAAAATTAATTGGGAATGAACATAGATAACTTATGCTTCCCTTATGAAAATAAGGTGTCCAAAATATACAGTGTTATATGCAGGCAAAATTAATGACATGAAACATTTTTCTATCTTTACAGCTTATCTAAGCATTTAAAGATAGACAAATGATTCATGTAATCATTTTTTCTTGCATAAAATGCTTGAGCAGATTTGGAAGGATTAATCCTATTTTGTAACTTGATATTGATAATCTGATACATCATCAGATCTATCAAAAACTAGTTTCAACATTAATTTCTCTGATACAACACCAATGTCTTTTCTAAATGAATTTGCTTCTTTGGAAGAGTAATTTTTAATGACCTTGTCAGGTTTGCTTCAGTCACTGCAACAGAAGTTCTTCTTTAATTTAAATATTCTAGAAAGCTGTACTGATTACAAATTAGGCATGACTAGGATGAAGTAATTAGACTAGAAGATGATAATGTCTACTTGATCAATAAATTTGTCTGTGAAGGGCTTGGCAATTACAAGAAAGCAGAACTCTAGAGAATTTCTAAGTCTGGAACCCAATCCCTAATGTCACTTGCTCTATGAAATATATTTTACACTCACCTGCTAAAATCTCTGAGGAACTAATAGGAAGACAAAAGTAATTTTGAGATGAGTTTTACTTACTTTCTGATATAGTTCAGGAGAGTACTAGCAGTAAATGCAAAAATAGTGTGTGTGTGTGTGTGTGTGTGTGTGTGTGTGCATTTCTTTACTGAACTTCCTACTTCATATTTTATATGTTTGTATCCTACTTAGCAAACCTTCCTTCACTTTCCCTGTGGCAGGACATGCCAGTACCATATTAGTCTTACCAGTCATCAGCTGGCTTGCATAAAAACAACATGCTTGTGCATAATATATGTGTACAAAGACACTTAAGTTCTTTAGCTATCTGTATATATATATATATATATATATATATATATATATATATATATATATATATATATATATATATATATGGTTAATAATAAGTTAGGACATAAATTTCTGGCTTCAATTGAAAAACATTTTCCTAGAAATAATAAACTTACCAAACTTTTTAATAAAAATACCCTAAAATTAAGTTACAGTGTACTGAAAATTTAGAAAGGATTATAAAAAAACATAATAATGAAATCTTAAATAAATACTTATGCCAGAATCAAAGAAATAGTGACCCTGATATAAGAATAAATAATAATAAAGAAAAATTATGTAACTGTAGAAATTCTGAAAATTGTCCTTTGAATAATAAATGTTGCACAGTGTCTATAGTTTACCAATGCACTATCTCATCCATTGAGAATCCTAATGTTGTGAAAATCTATATAGGATGTACAAAAATGAATTTCAATTTAGCTTCTATAATATTAAGTATTGCAACCAAACATCCCTATCCAAATATTATTGGCATCTAAAAGAAACAAATAAAATACCAACAGTAAAATGGAACAGTATTTACATTAGTCGGACTATTGTCCTCATCTTTGTCGCCATATTTGTCACAATGTTTCGGCCGTTGTACGCTCCGGCCTTCTTCAGGTGGTTGGAATTTCAAACTGAACCCTTTATTTTGATCACTGGGGTAAACTGTTCTAGTTCCACGTGCCATGTTTGATGGATGTCAGTTATCAGTTATCTCCTGGTAATTTTCCCTCTGAAAGTTCTCCACTGCCTTAACCGGGTATTGAACTCACACTCTTTGGGTCTGTCACTGGATCTAACCAACGCCTTTATCCTCAAGGACACATGGCACAGTGGATAAAGGCGTTGGTTAGATCCAGTGACAGACGCAAAGAGTGTGAGTTCAATATCACTACACACACTGATAGGTATTTTGCTCCATTCTTCCTTAGCAATAGCTTCTAGTTCATCCAAATTCAAAGGAATTCTTTCTCTTAATTTTTCTTCAAATATAAAGATAACCTAACGTAATGTTATTTGGCTTTCGCCAAATCTTAACATTCTCCTTTAATTTTCAGACATATCAGGATATTTAATATGGCCGCATCCGATCTGTGCTTGTGGCATAAAACACCAACTTTGCCAACTCAAACATGGCCAGGTGAGCAGGAAGAACAACGGTGATTCCAATAGTGATCCAAAACTTTATATCTGAAGTGCCTCACCTTCACTGAGCAATTGGATATGTTGATCAAACCATACAACAAGGCATGGTTCCAGTAAGATTCTGCTCCTTCCCACGTGGCTTTTGTGACCTAGGTGTGGTTGACAGAATTTTCATGGTTTTGTCACTCCTCAACATGTGACTTCCTAGCTCTCTTGATTTGAATACTCTGGATGACATCTGGGACATCATCAAGAAGTCAACAAACTAGCAGTCCCACAATATCAAAGACTCACTGAAGACTACCACTATAGACATGATAGCCAGCATGAAAGAGAATCATATGATTTGTGCATTAAGTCAATTGAAAGTCATCACTAAGGGCTTTATCAATGCTGAGAGAAGATCTGTTGAATAACCTGTTGTTGTTTTTCTAACTTAAACATGTCTACAATTTTTTAAGTATACTGATTGAATATCTTTGTTTCTTCATGCTATAGTTTATCATTTACCTAACTTAAGATCAGCATTTTATTTTTAAAATGTGAAATATTCAAATAATAGTAGAAGTAATGATTTATTTCAGCTTTTATTTCTTTCATTATATTCTCAGTGGGTCAGAAAATTGCATTACACTATGGAGACTGTCTCTTTAAACAGCTTGGAATATTCCAGAAAATGATGTCATTACTATAGAAGCTTCTGATAGGCTAACTGATATCATATGGGTCAACTGGAGGTGTACTTGTGGAGGTATCTTAAGGCCTGTCTTCAACCTATCTTTTCTTGACATTATGGGAAATTAAAAGAAATCAGCCAGTATATCAGAGGATATTTGTTAGTCTCTACAAATTTGGTTCATATTTGTTAACAATTTCAAAATGTTCAAATGTACCATGTTCATCTTTACAAACAACAGTAACAGTGGGAAAATATAAGCACCATATCACCATGCAATGATCATCACCACAACCACAGCAAATGAGCTTTAGGGAGATGCTGTTGGAAACAGTTAAAAAATTACGTATATGATCAGTAAACTATTATATCAAGATAACCTGAAAGGCGGCTCAGCAAGGAAGAAGCCACTGCTCCAAAACTGCCATAAAAATAGCCAGACTGGTTTATAACTGCACATAGAGAGAGAGAGAAATATTAGTTTTTAGAGAAATGTCTTCTAGTCTGATGAAACAAATATTAAACTGTTTGGCCTATAATAACCATTGTTATATTTGAGGAGGAAGTTTTCAAGGATACCATCCCAACTGTAAAGCATGGCAGTATTCATCTCATTTTATAGAGATGCTTTGCTGCAGGATAGACAGGTGCACTTCACAAAATAGCTAGCATCATGAGAAATGAAAATGATGTAGATTTATTGAAGTTATTCACAAGTGTGAGTATAAATGCTGTATGTAAAAATCTGATTTCAACTCTCTGTGTAAACAATAATATATACATATAAGATATAAGATATATATATATATATATATATATATAAAAGAGTTAAATAAAAATTAAATTATTTATGATGTACTATCAGGTGGCACATAGCTTACAGACAAATTCTGCAGTTTCTGTTTTTGTCTCCTTTCTTCTTTTAACTGGAAGGATAAGTATCATTTTATAAAATGGAGAAACTATTGTTTTGTTTTTCAAAATAAGTCAGCATCTATCGAATTTATTTTAATTATGATTTCTTTCTGTTGTGAGCAGCAGAAATTGTCACAGATTTCATTTGCTATTATTTTTGTCTCCTTCAGAGAAGCATTCTTCAATCCTAATATGAATGTTCTTTCCTGTTTTCCAGTTTCTTTTGGGTTTTTTTTTATCAGTATCTTCCCATCCAAGGCAATAAACCCACTAAGACACAAGGGGGTACAGGGTGATAAAAGTTAGGAACAGGAACATTAATAATGAGCAGAAAGAGTAATCAGGGGATAGTAGACAGTGATTGACATTGCATTTAAGTATTTGCAGATTAAAGTTGACTGGAAAGTATGGAGCCAGAATGGAGTTCCACAAGTGAAAAATGTGAGAAAAGAAACTGTTAACATAGAACTTATGGCTACATCTAGCCAGCTCAACTGTAAATTGATGAAATCTCAATGCCAGTCTAGTACTGCACTTAAATTCAAAAAGTCTAGGAACTATATTGAAGAGCTTATTCGAACACAGAGAGGCAAGCTTACAGTGCTGGGAAAGTGACTGAAACCAAGCTACCAGATCAGGATCAATAATATTGCTGCTTCTTTTTTTAATCTTATCAAAGAACTTCAGGTAAATAGCAGGAGCACCGGACCATATATGGCAGCAATATTTTAAGCATTGATGAATGGTAGACTTATAGATATGTAAGATAGTTTCTGGAGAGAAAAATTGTCTCACCCAACACAGTTTGGCTTTCTTTTATAAATTTTCACATGAAAATATCTTATCAAAGACAAAAAAATTAAAAGAAAGTATCTGAATTACATTATATTACATTATATTTCATTATATCTAATAAACTGTTATTATGGATAGAAGACTGATCACTAAAAGCTTGAGCTGTAGTTTGGAATAAATTGCAGTAAACAAGACTTTATAAAATATAAAACATTTATCTCATCAGTTGGTAACTATAGTAAATAAGAAAGAGAATGCATTATTTTAATTGTTTCACCCCAAGCAAAGCAATAATGCCACTAAGACACAGGGGGTTACAAGTAATGAAAAATAATGAGAAGATTTTACCGAGGAGAAGTAAGGAAAAGACAATAGAGGAACAGGGTTCAGGAAGACAGAAGATGGTGATTGATATTGCACTTCAATTTTTGAAAATTGTAGGTGGCAGGGAAGCAAAAAATTGGAAGGGAATTGAGAAGTGCAAGAAAAGGAGGTGATAGAATAAAATTTGTGGTTGCATCTAGCTAGTTCAACAGTAAGACCTAATTGCCAATCTAGTAGAATGCTTACATTTATGTAATCAAGGCACTAGTGGAAAGAGCATATTAAAACAATTGCCAATTGCTATTTGTAAAATGACAGAGGGAGTTCATGGTGAGAAAGTGAATGAAGTCAAGATGCCAGGTCAAGATCAATTACATTACAGATCCTTGCAGTCCAGTATGTAAATAATGATAACTCCTCATCCATGAAATTTAGGCACTGTAAGGAGTATTAATAAAATGAAAATAGGCTATTATTGAAAAAGAAAGGCTTTATATGCAAGGCTTTGTGAATAACTTATTAAATGTATATCTGCTTTCCACATTGTAAATTTCAGAAAAGTGTTTCTTTTCTTATTATCAATTTTTTTCAACAGTATTAATTGCCTTTATGAACAAGATTGATAAAAAATAAAATAGGGCAAAATATAAAAATATACAGGGAATATGATCTTTGGCAGTAATAGTAAGCTAAATGCTAATGAACGTAGATGTCAAAAAATAAGTACAAAAAAAGTATGGGAAATCGTAGAAAAGTTTATTGAATGACCTCTTGCTAATTGTTCTGACGTCAATGAAAATGTTTGATTATCTTGTCTTTGATACTTGCAATGATAGAATTAGACAAATTTTATTCAAGCTATTTTTTTCCATAAATCAGCACAAGAACTTACCATTTAATGATTGATTTTTTGCTCTCAAACTGATTTTTTGATACACATATGGTAAAGAGTTAAATGTCACTTAGAGCTATAAGTTATAGGAAGTTGTGGAGAGCTATGATCACCCACCTCCTGATGGGAAATTGCACATAAACAAGGATGATAGACAGCAACTATTCCACATTAATCTTAGTCAAACTACTATTTAAAATAATTGGTCACTTATAAAAGTTAATATTAGCATCACATAGCATTCCTGACATTTACAGTGAAGAAAATAAGTATTTAATCCCCCGCTGATCTTCTGAGTTTGCCACCTTACAAAAATGGGAATGGTCTATAATTTTTAGGGTAGGTCTGTCTTGAAAGTGAGAGATAGAATATAAAAAAATTCTAGAAAAGCACATTATATTAATTTTTGAACATTTCTTTCTTTTTTTTATTGAAAAAATAAGTATTTCACACCATAGGAAAACATAACTCAATATTTGGTGAAGAAACCCTTGTTGGCAAGCACAGCAGCCAGACATTTCCTGTAGTTGGTTACCAAGTTTTTTACAGATCCCAGGGGGGATTTTGGCCCACTCCTCTTTGCAGATCCTCTCCAAATCCTTAAGGTTTGTAGGTTGTCGTTGGGCAACTTGAAGCTTCAGCTCCCTTCACAGATTCTCTAAAGGATTAAGGTCAGGAGACTGACTAGGCCACTCCATTACCTTAATGCACTTCTTTTTGAGCCACTCCTTTGTTGCATTAGCCATATGCTTTGGGTCATTGTCATACTGGAACACCCATCCATGACCCATCTTCAGTGTCCTGGCTGAGGTAAGCAGGTTTTCACTCAAGATTTCTCTGTACTTGGACCTATCCATCTTTCCCTTGATCCTGTCCCCTTAGCAGAGAAACAGCCCCAAAGCATAATGTTTCCGCCATCATGCTTAATGGTTGGGATAGTGTTCTTGGAGTCCAAGTCAGCTTTTTTTTACTTCAAAACATGATAAGTCAAGTTGATGCCAAAAAGCTCAATTTTAGTCTTGTCTGATGACAGCACATTCTCCTAACCCTCCTCTGAATCATCCAGGTGCTCATTTGCAAACTTCTGACGAGCCTGTAGATGTACCTTCTTGAGTAGGGGGACCTCGCAGGCACTATATGGTTTCAGTCTACTACAACGTAGTGAGTTACTAATGGTCATCTTGATGACTTTGGTCCCAGCTGCCTTGAGATCATCAAGAAGCTCTTGCTGCATAGTTCTGGATTGTTTCCTCTCGTTTCTCAACATCAGTTTCACTCCACGTTGGGAGATCTTGCATGGAGCTCTATCCCATGGCAGACTGATAGTAAATTGATGTTTCTTCCATTTTCTTTTTATCACACCAACAGTTGACTCCTTCTCACCTAACTGCTTACCAATGGGTGTAGCCCATTCCAGTCTTGTGCAGGTATACAGTTTTGGATGTTCTTAGCCAATTCTTTCATCTTGCCCATTGTGGAGAGATTAGATTCTCATTCATTGTGTGATTCTATGAACTAGTGTCTAGTGAACAGGTAATGAGTACTTGATTAGGAGTAATAATTGAGTAATAGGACTAATCTATATGCCTCCTGGTCACATAACTTGTCTGTGGGACCTGAATCATTGCTGGTTGGTAGGGGGTAAAATATTTATTTTTTCAATAAAATGGAATAAATATTCAAAAGTTAATATAATATGATTTTCTAGATTTGTTTTATATTTTATCTCTCACTTTCAAGATAGACCTACCCTATAAATTATACACTGTTCCAATTTTTGTAAGGTGGCAAACTCAGAAAATCAGCAGGGGATGAAATACTTATTTTCCCCACTGTATGTATTTTTGTTTTGCATATTTTTCTTTTTAAATGCATTATTATTTATTTTAATTCAAAATTTCCTCATCAAGTAAGCATTAACACTTAATTAAAATGGTGAATTATGCTTCAAGTTAAATCCATATTAATTAAATATATTCATTAATATCTTTATTTATAAGTTAGTTATTTCTTATAGGGCCTTATACTATAATGATTCTATAAAATCTGTTAAATAAAATTTTAAGTGTGCATTGATTAAAACTGATTATAAAATACAAACCAGATTAAATTAAGAACTGTATTTATTGGGAATAAAACCTATTTTCAACACAGTTACATACTCATATACATACCATAATAAAACACACCCAAACTTTATTTTCTACCCAATAGCAGACAATATTAAAACATGCCGAAAAGATTCAACAATACAACACACACCATTTAAATCAAGATGTCTATTGGTTAGAAAATAACATCATAGGAAATATTTGACCAATCAGAGAAAACTAAAACCCTATGTTTCTTGAGACTACTTCTGGGAAAAATTTCTTATAAAAGTGGCCATATTTCCATAGCTTTTACCTTTCCCCTTAGAGCATGCTGAAAGAAGCATGTATCAGTGATTTCAAATGAATCATCTCCAACAACAACAGCAGGCATGGTCAGTTGGCAACATCAATTGATCCATTTCCAACAAAAATAACAAAGATGATCAGTGAAACTTCACTAACAATAAAAGTCTTTTCTTGATTACTTTTTCCTGTGGATCAATTATTTTAATTTTTTTTCTAAACTACAGATTTTTCTGTGAAATAAATAACCACAGAATTTAACTCAGCTAAAGATTATTTTTATTCCTTTTCACTCTTTTGAATTCATGTACATATGTTTGTAAATACAAATGATTTATTTAAGAGGTACACCCATGTTTTATTTATTTTTATTTTATTATTGTTTAAAATTGAGATGTT
Organism: Acanthosepion esculentum; assembly: GCA_964036315.1. NCBI lineage: Eukaryota > Metazoa > Mollusca > Cephalopoda > Sepiida > Sepiidae > Acanthosepion > Acanthosepion esculentum. The sequence continues at coordinate 56,073,208 of OZ038488.1, forward strand.
CAGATTTTTAATATAAAGAATTCTTGAACAGAATTTCCTACATATTTAATGAAAGTACTTTAAGGGATAAAACATTTTACTTTTCTGTAATGCATTCTATATTCTGTTATCAAACCATAGAAATATTGTTATTGTTCTATCCAAAACTATTCTTATTGGCTTCAGTTATTGGTTTCTTTTGCTGCTACTTAGCTAGGTAAAGTAGCTCCAGCAGAATAATTTTCTCAAGAGTTCACTCACCAACTCTCTTCTCCATTGATCACTGAAGAAATTTTGTCATGATATCAGGTTATGGGAGAGAGCACAGGGAAAAGAGGAGTCATGCTTTTCCAAAGGTTATTAGCACAAAGTAAACATAAGATGTATTCAAGGTATCAGTGCAAACAGTACATAAGAAGACTCAACTAAAATTCAAACTTTGTTTTAGGTGTACCTATAACTATCCTGTACAGAAAGTTGATCCTGAGTGAACTAGATGACAAGAAGATCTACCAGTATCTATTATTGGCTGACATGACCGTAACAACCAAATTGACTATGGATAAAAACTAACCTTATATTAAAGTTAAAAAAATTCATGATAGTCACTTAATAATAAGATATCTAAGAATGGAAGCAACCCAGATTGAAAAATATAATTTTTCATGCATCCTAATCGGGGATTTTTTTCTTGTTTGTATTTAGATAATTACTAATCTTTGTCAGATGGAAGTATGTAAATCATTAATGGAAGAATTATCACAAAATTTTGCTGTCAGATTTGGTTTAGTGCTTCTGCACCAAAGATTATATGAAATCCCAGCCTCTGTTGGATTATTCAGTGTAGAATTTTGTATGATCCACCACAAATGAAAGTGAAACTCATTATTCAACAATAATTATCAACCAGACTCTAGTATCACTATAGCGATAATGTTGACACTAAGGGGGAACCATATCTGTTTGTGAGTGTATACGTAACTGTGTATAATTTATATCTGAATTCCCTTTTGTAAAAACATTTTGTTGAAATACAATATTTATTTCTTGGTTGTCAAAGCATCCCATGTTTTATCTACTGATACATATGGGAGTTACTGATTTTTTCCCTAGGAAACAATGATTGCAGCTTAGAATACAGTGATAGGGATATTATAAAGGATTATTTTAGGCTCATATTTGGTGCATCAAGTGTGATAATGGAAAGAGGAAAAAGTTGGAAAAGATGTGATCCAGGAAATATTACTAAAAACATGATAGGAAAATATGTGAAATTATTTTATTATAAATAGATTTGTAAGTTTTTGGAAAGATCAACAAAAAAACATATTAAAGCTTCAAAGCAAGAAATGTCACTCCAGAATTATTTTTATTTTGGGTGTTCTCTGAACAAGGCTTATCAAATAAAATAAATCCATTCCTTAAATACACTGATGAGTAAAGACAATATGATTACCTTAAAAGGTGTTGGTCCTCCATGTGTCCATAAAACTTAGTTAGGTATAAACTTTACATGACCTCTAAGAGTTCATCTGGTATCAGAATATTAATAAAGTTATATGATGGAGTTTCTGTATATTGAACTTGTTGGTTCAACACAACCCACAAGTACCCAATGAGATAAGATCTGGGGAGTTTGTACAAAATAGCAAAGCCATCTTTAAGTTCCTGAAATCATTGTCATACAACTCATGCAGTGTTATAGGGTGCATTGTTCAACAGAAAAATGCCACTATCATTGTAGACAGTTTGGTGATGCCCTGGGTCAACTCCTTGATTGGAGGCCTACTCCAGTTTCACTTATCAAAACATGGATCCGCATTCACAGCAGCTTGTGGGACTGTAGTTAACAAAGTTAACAAAGACAATTTTGAATTTCAAAAACTAAATTTTCATTTCACTCTTTGGTTGGATGCCTTTATGTTATGGATGCCTGAAGCCGTCTCATCCTCTGCTACCACTTCTGCATGCTACTGATTGTAGAAGGCTGTTTCTATGAAGGATTGGTCTTCAGCGATGTTGAAGTAGGTGGTATACAACTTTCTACATTTGTGATAAAACCTAGTGCTTCAAATCATCACAATACCTCTATCAGCTTGTTATTTTCTGCACTATGTATCCTAGTGCTTTGCATGATAATGATGCACATCCTCTGTCATCCACCTTGTTTGGGAAAATGTAAGAATTATTAAACAAATTGCCTTTCTTCCACTGAAGTTCTTCCCTATCCATTCAAATGCTTACGGAAGACACTTTTGGCAATGGACATTGGTTTAGCATGGATACACTGTCTACCCAGCCCCCATATACAAGGATTGATATACAATGTGGTGAGTCACATTCCTTCCTACATATTGATTAAATCTATTTGCAATTTGTGTTTCAATAGTCAATCTGTTGGCTCACACTTGACAGGAAATATTCTTTTCAAATCTCATATAAATAAGTTTTGGCCACTAAATGCCTTTTCAGTGGCTTGTGGTTTTTTCACCTCAGACTTGTACTGATAGTCATCCAGCACAATATAAACTGCCCTTAATATAAACGTCCCATAAAACAAGCCATTGAGAAATGCTCTGGCTTAGTCTTCCAAAAATTTGGCCTTCAGCAATGTCACTCAAAGCTTTCTTCTTTCCCATAATGTTGATATTTATTATATCAATCGAAGGCCAGTTTACCTGCTTATAAATGTGCATGTAACTCTTATGAGTACAACTGTTGTGCGATAGTAGATGTCATTCTTGCTACATCTCACTGGCACATTTGTGTATCATCACATATAAAATCATTTTTTATTTAAAGGGTGTCTTATTCAGTAAATATTATTCATCTAAAAATTCTTTAAATAGATAAAATGAATAAATTGTAGAAGTTGTTTTCAAATATCTGCCATTCCTTCGAATTTTAGTATTCTTAATAAACAGTTATCTTCTTTGAACTGTATTATTTTATGTTCACCTCCCCCTATAGGTTAAATAGTAGGATTTAGATCTGGAAAATCACTGTTATTCTCAAAAAACCCTTCAGTTGCATGATTGGACATGGGAAGTTCTTGGCCTGCTCCACTTCCCAAAATCTGACCAAATGACCAAATATTAGAATGTTTTTTGTTTTTTTAATCCCTTCTTGATCATACTGAGAATTACTTTGTAAAAAAAGAAAAAATGATACATTTTCATGGTGAAGCATTTAGATATATACCTTTTAATCATGTGCATGAAAAATATTATATTCAGAAATGTTGCTTGTTGAGATGTTAATACATATTGCACATTAGAAGGACATATCCACTTTCATAAATGGTAGGTATTTTTTGCTTTTTGCTATCTCAGATTTTATAAGTATCTTTATGCTATGTCTGATTGGGAGAAAGATTTCATATTGCATATCAACTGAGAGCAAGAATACTGTCATCTTCAAAAACTAGTATTTAAAATGTTGGACATTAATTGCAAGCTTCAATTATTTCAATTGCTACACATTCAGCTGAAAAATGAAGAAATTTATATGAAGGCTTAAAAAGAACATGAACAAACTTTTTTGTATCAATAAGATATATTCGTATATGGATGCAATGTCAATATTAGAAAATAAAATAAAATTAGATGTTTTTGTGTCAGCTTCTGAATTATACTTTTTGAAATAATAAAAAGGAGAAAAGAAAAACATTAAAGAAAAACTGCCTGCTCATTTTTCATAAATGTAGCTTCATGGCATTATTGTTATTATTGGTATAGAAAGAAAATAGCCTTTTATGAGACATTTTTTTTTAAATGGACTTGTTACTCATTTAACTCTCAAGGAAATGGTTTGATGATGTTATATGAGTGAAGATGGATTTCAGCAGTTCTACTCAGGCATATTGGCATAATATGATTCATCAAGTAACAAAAAATATCCGTTATACGAAGTCAATTAATGAAGCCTTTAGCTTTAAAATAGGGCAAATGCATTTGAATGAAGGAAAGAATTATTAAGTTCAAATATTGATTAGATTTAATTTTCCTTTCTGCTTTTATTAGAATTCATTGAAATCAAACAGATAAACAGATGGCTGTAATGATAAACAACTTCATTTTAAGGATTGTCTTCACTTGCAATGAAAAAGATTTCTCATTTATGATTTAATTATAACAAATAAAATCAATTAAGATGCTTACAACATTAATGCAAAAATAATTTCACAATCATTTTCATGCCAAACTGAAATATTATTTTACTGAAATACACTGACAGAAAATAAAATTGCAGGGATTATATCAGTTTGGTGTACAGTATATGCATGCTAGTGTATAGAATATATACTAAGATCTTCAGCCATCTTGTGTCATAGAAGCACTCATCAGTCAGTAAAGTGCCATCTGTGATACATGCTTGAGTGATCATGTCTCTTTCAATTCATGACAAAGCAGAAGATTTTCCTACACTAGGTTGCCATTTCTTTCTGTGGTAGACTGATTATCACTCAAAGCTGTATGACCCTGTCTGTCCTGCTATTCAACCCATAACTGGAGGGAGAAGAAAAGGATCCATACCTTTCCCAAGGGCATTTGTGTGTAAGTAAATGTAATGAAACTGACTGGCACTCATAGCAGCACTAAATCTGTGTATGAGGCTTCAATGGTGATGAATAATACAACAAAGTTCAGAAATATATCTTTATCTCACTCATTTTTCAATCTTTATTTTATCTGTTGCTCTCTTTTATCATATATATATTCTCAATAACTTTTACATATTTTTCATAATACCCTGTTTTTTGGTTAGTTGAAGACAAATCCATCAGTGTTGAAATACATATATTTTATAATTTTAAATAAATGTCTTTGTTGACATTTTAAACACATATTTGATAGAGTAAAGATGAAACACATATATTGGTGCAGTTTTGTAGTAAATTCTTACTATCCTTGTAAGTAAATTCTTACTATCCTTGTAAGTAAATAATGCAATAAATCTGTTTTTTTTTTGTGTTGCATGTTCAATACTTATTTTCCTCATATGTACATTATGTTATGATTAAATTGTAACCATTATATAATTTGTTTTACTGATGGTATTAAATCTGCATTTTCCTAATAGATAGTTAAATTTACATGTCTTTCCTTATATATGGGAAAGAAGAGAAGAGGGGACCAGTCTCTCCACACTTCCAGCAAGTTGTTCTATGGTCAGTTACAATTATTGTCATTTTCTGCACTACATCCAGACAGTTGGGGATGGAGATGAAGATCTTCTGATTGATCATTATTTCGAAACTCCATCCCCCAGTCAGTTCATCAGAGGAAGCACTTAGTATCTGTCCAAACTGGTATAGATGTGCAGCCAAGCGCTCCCTGACAATCTGAGGAGGAACTTCATATACTGATACATTTTTGACACAAATTGTATTTTAACCTTCTGTAGTTCAACAGGGTTAGTCCATCTTCTGTGACAAGATGTGTTACACACAGACAAGAATGTTAGACGTTTAACAACAACAATGTATAAGTCTCTTTTTAAAAACAATACAAAAGTAAAAAAAATAAAACAAAATGCTGCAAAAGAAATATGTAAAATGACAAGTCTTAAAAATACAAAATGGTTGATATATAAAAACAAGTCTTGCCAAAAGAGACCTGAAATAAAATTAAGAAGAAAAAAAAATGGCAGATTAGACAAAATAAACACAAAAAGTTAAATTAGAAAAATAAATACACATAAGATTTAACAAATAAAAACACAGAAGATATAACAGATATTTAATGGGATGACAAAAAGAAAAACAAAGAATGAAGTAACGAAAATAAAGTCTGGTAGGGATTACAGAAAATTAAACGGAAATATATTAAAAAATATATTTTAAAAATAAAAGAAAATCACAAACCTAATAATAAAAGAAATAAGTACAAAAAAGGATAAAATAAAAATTATGGGAAGTTAAAAATAATGAAAAAGAAAAAAATCAAACTTTGGCGAAAAAACAGTCATTAAAAAAATTTAAGAAAAAGGTAAATTAAATGAATTTAACGTAAACAAGGTTTGTAATTCAAATAACAGTTCATAGAGAGAGGCAGAAACACATCCGGCATCAACCACTAGTCATAAAAGGTCTGAAAAATAAGAAACTCTCACCACAAATGTACCATGGTGGAGAACTCATTCGAACAATTACTATGAAAGTATTTATAGAAAAGACATAGAGAGTGTAAAAAAGTGTTTAAGGAAATAATACAAAAATTAACTTCGGAGCTAGCACTGACACATTTCGATCCTGAATTAGAAATCATTATTGCAAGTGACGCGAGCTCACATGATGGGGTAGGTGCGTGTATTCTACACAAGATACGGGACGGTACAAAGAAACCGTTGCTCACGCATCTAGATCATTATTATTGGCGGAGAGAAACTATTCACAGATCGAAAAGGAGACATTAGGCATAATATTTGCAATAACTCGTTTTCACAGATATATTTATGGGAGAGAGTTCACGCTCCAAACGGACCACAAACCCCTTACGATTTTCGATTCATAAAAAGGTCTACCAGTCTATACAGCGAACAGACTTTTAAAATAGGGAACTGTGTTACTAAGCTACAATTTCAAACTTGAGTTCTTACCATCAAAGAAAATTGGGCAGCTGATGGACTATCACGATTAATACCGGCGAAAAGTGAACCGTTGGAAGACTCGGTAATAGTGGCATTACAAGCTGAAGATGAAATCAGTAAAGTGTTATACAATACAATAAAGGAACTACCTGTGACTTTGCTAGAGATAAGAAGAGAAGCAGAAAAGGATGAATTTATTCAGAATACCAAGAAAAAAATAGAAGAGAAGGAAAGGAATTTAGCAGACAGGTTCTCAATCTGTGACTACATATTATTGTATAACGAGAGAGTGGTAATACCGAAGTCGCTACGAAGGCGAATCTTGAAATTTTCATTTAGGACATCCGGGAAAAAACTGGATGAAGGCACTTATGAGAAGTTTTGTTTACTGGCCTAACATGAATATTATGCAAATGGTGGAAAGTTGTAAAGGCTGTGCTGCTGCGGCGAAAGCACCACCCTCTATACAAAAGCCATGGCCTAAAGTTGACACACCGTGGTCCAGAAACCATGTGGATTACAAGAGGAACCATAAAGGGTTACTACTACTTAATAACAGTAGATAGTTTCAGTAAATGGCCTGAGGTTTCCAGATTCAAACACCTGATGACAGAAAATACCATAAACTGTATACACAAATTATTCGCCAGATTCGGTGTCGTGGATTGCTTGGTAACTAATAACGGTACACAATTTACCTCCAGTGACTTCAAAGAATTTTGTGAGACATACCAAGTAAAGCATATCAAGATAGCTCCGTACCACCCGAGGTCGAACGGACAAGCCGAAAGATTCGTAGACACACTAAAAAGTGCTTTAAAAAAGCCGAAGATGTACCGACGGAAAAAGCGATTCAGCATTTCCTCCAAGTATACAGAATAACATCTAACGGGGGAAACACCATCTGGTCTTTCACCAGCGGAATTGATGTTTGCCTGGAGAATATTGTTTGTGTTTGATAAATTATTGCCAAACAAGAACAAAAACTAGTATACACCTATTGTACCAAAGAGATCAATTAAACCAGGAGAACGAGTTTACTTTAGGATGTTCAGAAACAATATGGCTTACTAGGAGCCTGGCACAATAATTAACAGACTGGGAAATGTGATGTACACAGTACAAGGCGAAAAGTTTACCCATAGAAGACATATTGACCAAATACAAAAAAGATGTCTTTGTCTCCTAATTTCTGCATTGCAAGTAACGTTTTCAGTGCATGTATTCGATTCCCATAGTTCTTGGAATGCTCAACTTGGCTTGGTGTTACATGACAGATGTATTTTTCCAAGGTTGTAGGGCAATTTAGCCCCTCACCTTTTCTCCTCAGTTTCCACCGAAGGGCTTCGCTGTCTCTTTTGGGAGTTTGGTGTAGGAGATGGTACTGGATTTTGGGCAGGAGTGAAAAGATTGTGATGCAGAAGAAGTGGGCACCTTTTTAGAGGGGGATATATTCATTGGGGTTGGGGTCTGGGACCTAGTCACATTCTGAGATTTGCATGATGGGGAATTTGAGGCAGAGGCTGAGAAGTGAGGTACCCCCACTGGTCTTTTATCAACTTTCCCAGAGGATGTGGACACCTTTTTCAAGATGGTCATTTTTGAGGGCGTTAAGGACAACGCCCTAGTCATTGGTGGTGGGGCTAATATTTTTTGCGGGAAAGATGGTACAGAGGCCAAGGGACATGGTACCCCCACTGATCCAGACTGTTTTTACTGTCTAAGTTTTTTGTCTAATTCCTTAATTTTCAAGGACTTCTCATAACCTGGGTCAAATCTCTTTGACTGCTTGTGCAGCTTTTGGACATAACTAGCAGGAGTAACACTCTTGGGAATGGGACTGTTAGTGCCCTTGCTCTTGGGGGCTTCCAGGGACTGAGATCCTGCAGCTTGGGGCTTCACTCTTACTCTACCCATGACTTGCCATTCCTCCTTATCTTCTGCCTTCTTTTTGGCAGTGAATGTGGCATCTGGAAGAGAACCAACCGGGAATTTTCCTCCACCGGTGCCAGTCACAGATAGGCCCATTACAGGCGCCACAGAACAAGAAGTATCAGTTTGAGGGGTATCAGACTTAGACAGGACTCCAGAGGTCTTCTTCTCTGGGCAGGAAGGGGTGAGATGACCAATCTCCCCACACTTCTAACAAGCTGGTTTCCTACCTGTCACAATGGAGGTGAAGGTGAAGGCTTCTCAATCTATCCTTCTCTCGAACCACCACTCACCTATCTCATATTCTGGAGTGACATTCACAATCTGGCCATACTGCATGAGATATGCCCCTAAACGCTCTCCAAGAATATAATCAGGGATCTCATATATTGTCACCTTGGTCCGACGCCGTCCTTGGTATTCTGTGCGAATGATGTAGTCTTTCGTGATCAAATCACGAGACGTTGCATCCACACAGTCCTCTGGTGTGGGCAACAATATATCCCACACGAAGAAACCTCGTCCTTTAATTATCTGTAGAGGTTTAACCCCCAAGGAATTCAGTGCATTCAACACTGTGTCTTTCATGCATTGACAAATTTTTCACGCTAGCATGTTGAGCACAAAGACTGACACTGTTCTTTTCACAATGCGTTCTTGTGCATCAAGGTCTACCAAAAGCCTGCCATCACTAACCAGAGGAGCATACGTTTTGGCTCTCTTAATGAACTCCGCTACATTGACTATGCATTTCGGGGGGGGGGGACTCCAGAGAGAGGTTGATTCACCTGCCGCTACACTGCTGACTTCGGTCTCCATGCTAGTGCTAGCTTCTTTGTCGTTGTCATTTTCATTAGTCATATCTATAACAAGGGTAGGTATACTGGATTTTCCTTTATAGGGCCCACCTTTTTTGTCCCTTTTTGGTTGGGGGTAAAGAGCCTCATTAGATTTGTCTGGTGGATCTGCCTTAGTGGCAGTTCCAAATAGGTTTTGATGGTCCGACTCTGGACAGCCATTGTGTAAAATGATCTTTTTAAACAGCCAAAATACAATTCTTTTTTTAACCAGGCCACAAAATTCAAAGAAGGAAGCAAAAAAAAAAAAACACAAACGAAAACAAAATGCAAACAGGCAGAAAAAAAAACAAAAAAAAAACAAGTCTGACAAAACAAAAGATCTGAAAACAAAACTTAAATCAGTCTGCCACTGAAAAGAGAGTAAGAAAACTGAAAAAGATAGAATGTAATCAAAAAAAGAAAGAGACTTTGTCAAAACAGAAATAAACTTAACTAAAAGTAAGTTCCAAAAACGGTCCTCCTGTGGTCTAATGCATGTCAAGCAATAGCAAAGTCTGGATGCGAAAATAGACTAGGAATGCAAACGAATCTCCAATTGCAGACTAAAATATAGTATTTACTACTGTATTTATATGAATGGGGACATACCCATTATTGTCCATAGGTATACTACAACAGTAATGTTGACATACTCAAACCAGATTATTTTTATCTATGTTATGCTAGTTATGCCTATTGCATAGTAGTCTAACTTATTCAGGTCTGGTGAGCTAAGAGGTCATATATTTGGAGTTACATGATTGTAGAGATTGCAACTCATCAATTCTTGGTTAGTCTTAGCAGTGCTGAGACAGCAGTGTTGTTGGTAGGCATATGGTCTTCCTCTGCTCACACTCTTTATCCAAAGTCTCACAGACCTCTTTAACACCTCCTTATAGTCAGCAGCAATAACCCTTAAGGCCTGAGGAAAGAATTGAGGAGGCAGGACCTCCATGTATCTAACTGCCCTCTTGTTCACTGCCACTCACTTTATATGCATTCGGTAGATACACTAAGCCAGCACATCCAGGTTATTCCATCAAAAGTTTTCTTTTATGAAATGATTCTGCCCTGGTTTTTATTTGTAGCATGGAGCCAATGGCATCAACAGGTGCACTTTTTCAGCCTTTTTGAAGGTAAGTGAATTTCTTCAGCACACTCTGTCATTGCCCATGACTCAAAGAACCATCACAATTGCTGGAAATATTGTGTGCATTACCATTGGAACATCCTTAGGATCTGTCATTCCTTTGGTTGATCTTTTCATCCTCATCAAAGTTTTTCTCATCAGAGAAAAAACAAGGCATTCTAAGCTCTTGATGTCTCAACTTGCCCAACTAGTTCTTTGCACAGATCAGACAGTTATCTCTGGTCTTTGCAGACATCAATTGGCCTCTCTGCATCACAACTGACTTGTATCAAAGGTCCTCATGCACAATTCTTCCAACAGAGTGCCTTGAAACCTTGAGCCACTTAACAATAGTGTTAATTAGTTTTCTGGGGCTTTTATTGATAATTTTCTGCACCTGATGGTATTAGGACCCTTTGTAGGTGATTTACATTTGACCACTGCTATAATCAGTGACTTCCAAGTTTTGACAATAAACGACTGTGCAACTTTCAGGAAGCAAGCAATCTCTAAATCCCTATGCTCTGCCTTTAAATCAATGATTACAGCATACCTTTTCGTTTGCTGAGTTAGCTAGATGTTTGTCATCATCTGAATAGATATGATAATCAGAATAAGTTGCAAAAAGGAGCTATTAAAAGATGTGTCCTCAAAGAGCTGAGCATGCATATATATATATATATATATATATATATATATATATATATGTGTGTGTGTGTGTGTGTGTGTGTGTGTGTGTGTGTGTGTGTGTATATAATATGGATGAAATGAAGGAATGTAGAAGAGAAAATAATCAAGGCATTGAAACTCATTTCTGAGCTACATACAATTATACAATTTTGTTTTTTCAATAATTTTGAAAACGCTATGAAATATTTTTTTAAAGTATCTTATTCTACAACAGGCAAGTGTCAACCACTTTTTTCATTTCCATATTTGTCCCATTTTGTTGATAAGATGAACAATTTGTTTTTTTGGAAAGATTTTTAAGATGCACTGGATCACATGTTGTTCACACTGAAGTACCAAAAGGTTAGTCTATAGTTCATACTATTTATATATTTATAATTTTCAAACATTTAGAAACAAAATTTTAATAAAAAACATTATTGTATGTAAAATACACTATGTGTGTGTGTTGATAAAATGAAATAGACATATACAAATTTTATAGAATATATTTAAATGCTTGCACAGTATTTTGAAAAAATTCTAACTAAGAAATGTCAAAAATATTGATCTCAAAAATGGTTGGGAATGGTAAGTGCTTACATATTAAATATTCATGAAGAAAAGGCAGTTTCTGTTCGATGCATTAAAACATGATTTTGTCTTTTTAACTTGATGATAAATGCATACTTGAATTGTCAATGGGTTGTTTTAAAAAGTTGAATATATTTTTATATGAATTACATATGATTCATATATGACACTAAATTCAATGGGTATTTGAAGTATTTGTACATACAGGGTACCATGGATTTTATATATAGAAGAGTGTACATTCTAAGTATAGCCCTTCAACTTAGTTTAAAATAAGTTTGTTTTTAGAAAAATACAGCAAATTTGTATTCAAGATACTATTTAAGATAAAATCAAATTCTTATATCCTTTTGCTTAGTTTGTTACATCTAAATACGTTACATATTTCCAGATGTGTAAAGTACTTCAAAAGATGTGTAAAGTACTTCTAAAGATGTGTAAAGTACTTCTAAAGATATTATTAGCTTTCAATGTAATTGAGTTCCTTTTATTTTTAATTTGATAATATCCCTATCCTCATCTCGAGTTTTGGTAAACTTTTAAAAAATGCTTGTATTTTGGGGCAAATTGCAACAGTTAATATATACAGATGAGGTGTTTTTCTTTGATAAAAATTCCCATGTAAAATTTATTATATTCTTTGAGTTATATAACAATTTTTAAGATTTTCATCCTATCCACTATCAACTGAAAAATTATAACAACTAAGTTTTGAAATTAGTCATTGCCTATTTTACTGTAACTACCTATTAATGAAAAACAGAATGTATTTTTGTCAGGAAAAGGAACAGTCCAAGATGTAAGCTACAAATTGGAGATTTGTCAAAATAAAACAAATAGAGACATTTAAATATCTGAGAAGTGCTTTAACAGATCACAGAAAATGTGACACTGAAATCCAAAAGCTCATTTGAATAGCAAAAGAAGACTTCCAAAAGCTAAACAAAGTATGAAGTAAAAGGGAAATTTTATTAGAAACAAAAAAAGACAACTGTTAGACTTGTATATTATATCAGTCTGCCTATATGGCAGTGAATTCTGTACAATTTCATCACAAATGAAGAGGACACTTGAGGCTACAGAGATGTGGCTCTACAGAAGCATTCTGAAAATACCATGGACAGAACATATAAGCAATAAGGAAGTTTTAGAGAAAATAGAAACAAAAAAGACACTTATACTTAGAATTAGAAAAGAAACAGTTGAAACTTTTAGAACACATAATGAGGAAAGAGGCCTTGGAGAATTTGACACCAGGAGAACATATTGAAAGCAAGAGGAACAGAGCAAATAACATAGCTACTAATCTTGTGTAAATGGATGGCAGAATGGAAAATGGGTAGGATAGGGAAAAAACAAGCTTTTCAAAGAGCTATAAAGCACAGGAAGTTGTGGCTTCTTCAAGGTGCCATGTGTCTTTGGGAAATGGCACCTAGAAAAAGATTGATTAGTCTCTTTGTAGTTCTAACAAGTTCTGCTGCATGACACTTGAATCTCTGTTCATATTCATTTTTTTATCTTTCTTTTATGTTACTTGGTAGATGAAATAATAGTGAGTTTTTCTTTTATATCTGTAATCAAGACTAACATAAAATGTCACTTTTTAAAATGCTCATATTAAAACTTGATTAAGAAATGATTGGTTTGTAATCTTAGCAACATTTGTCAGTACATTCATCTAGTGTAAAATCTAAATGGCATAAATCTGTCTAATTTTTTTACCTGATATTTAGGCTGAAATCAAAGAAAATTCTAACTCTTCCTATATCAGACATGTTTTAATGTTGATGATGTTAGAACAAAAAAATATTGCAACATTTTGAATGACCAAGATGTTTTTGTTTGTCTCATATAATTCCATTCTTTATTTCTGGTTCATGGAAATTATTTTTCTTTTTTTCCAGTCTTATAACATAAAGTTCAGAAAGAAAAACAATTTGAATCCAAAATACCTATGAGCAATGTAGCTATTGGCCTGCAAGACACAGGTTAATTGTCAAAATATTTTGGGGAAAAAATAGTGGCTTCACTTCCAGAATATATGATGATTAATTATTGATCATTGATGATGTCAGTGAAATTAGAATTGATTCAATCTTAGTTAATTTGCTTGACATTTAATGATTGTAATCTTGAAAATCCTGAGGAATTAATTCTTTTGTTTTTAATAACTATCAGATATGCTAAGGAGGCAGTATAATTCATTTGTTCTCTAGCAGAATTTTTTAAGTTTGATGAATAAGCAGACACATTTTTCTTTTCAATAAGTAGCAGTAATAAATTCTTATTCATGTTTTGTGACAGTTTAATTCTTTTGTTCATTAATTAACTGTATTAATAAAACAATTGGCATTGGTATATATAGACAATATTTATGTCTGTCTATATTTCTTATATTATATGTCTTATAATTATGTACATTATTTGGACTATTGTCCTCATCTTTGTTGCCATGTTTATCACAACTTTTCAGCCGTTGTACAATCCGGCCTTCTTCAGGTGGTTGGAATGTTAAACTGAATCCTTTATTTCGCTCACTGGGGTGCCATGTTTAACCTGATCCCACAGAGGGCGGTGATCTCCCTTCTCTCTCCATATGTGGTCAGCCACACCTGATTTTTCCACTTCACCTCATGTTACAGCTCTTTCTGCAGCTGCACGGGATAGCATACACACAGTCTTTAGTCATGTTCTCCTCTATGGGGTCTTACTTGGGAGAGATATCTGCGAAGTGTCATCAAGTTTTTGAAGGTTGTCCTGATGTTATTTGGATCGCAGATCCTTTGTATTTTCTCTGATAACCCCTTCACATAAGGCAGGAAGACTGTTTTCTGAATGTTGTTGTCCTCCTCGTCTTGTACCCATTTATCCCAGTTTTTGGGGGCTGCTGCCATGTACCCAGGGTAGTTGTTACATTGTAGGGTACTCCTTATACTGACCAATTCTTTATCTAATGTCTTTAGGTCGCCACTTATGACTTTTGCTCGATGTAAGCAGTGGACGATCCCTTTCTTTACGCTGTATGGATGGTGGGAGTTGAAATTGATGTACTGTCCGGTGAATGTCGGTTTATGGTATACGGATGTCTTGAACCCATGCTCTGTTCGAGATATTAGAACATCCAGGAAAGGGAGTGTGTTGTTACTTTCTTTCTCCATTGTGAACTGTATCGAAAGTCTTATTGAGTTCACATGGTCCAGTAGAACCTGAATATCTTCCTGGTGTGGCCAGAGTATGAAGGTGTCATCTACGCACCATAACCATATAGTTGGCTTTAGAGATATAGATTCTAATGCCATTTCCTCAAAGTATTCCATGTATATATTCGCCATTGCTGGTGATAATGGTGAGCCCATTGCTAAGCCCTCATCCTGTCAATATATGTGTGATCCCATTCCAAGGTGTGTTATTTGTATACAGAAAATCAATATATCTATCAGATTATCTATTGGAATACTGGGCCGTTCTTCTAGGGATGAGTCAGAGGCCAATCTGTCTCTGACTACCGAGAGTGCCTCCTCCATGGGTACCTTGGTGAACAAACTCACCACGTCCAATCTCATCATCTGGTTGGATAGGATGGGAGCATCTTTGATTATTTCCGCAAAGTGGGCTGAGTTTCGGACATAAGAAGGAGACTTTCCGATCAATGGGTCAATTATATCCACAAGGAAGTGACTCAGAGGGTGGCGCACAGAGCCTTGGCAACTAACAATCGGCCTGAGCGGAATACCGTCTTTGTGAATCTTTAGGGAGACTGTATATGTGAGGTAGCTTGGTGTAATGCTGCGATAACTGCCTATATGTCTTAGGTGCAAAGTGATCCTTGTTCTTGATCAGTATCTGTGACAGTTTGTGTTCTGTTTTCATAGTAGGATCCTTTTTTACTTTGCTGTAGCTACCGTTGCTAATGAGGTCTTCCAGCTTTCTAGTATAATCTGATTTGTCCATCACTACAGTTGCATTGCCTTTGTCAGCTGGTGATGTTTTTGTTCCTCTGTAGAGATCCAATTGCCAGCCTCTCCAGTTTTGTTATGTTAGACCTGGTCGGCTTGGCCCTCTCCAAGATCTGTCTCACCTTCCATCTCAGTTCATTCGACTGAGCCTGAGGGATGTTAAAGGCCACCTCCTCAACTCTAGTAATGATGTCCAAGTATGGTACTCGCCTGATGGTTGTGGCGAAGTTGAGACCCTTATTCAATACTGACTCCTCAGAGGCACTCAGTTGATATTAGCTGATGTTGACTACTGCTTTCACTGGTGGGTGATGGACCTTTTGTGTCAGCTTCTGATCTTTCAATCTATTTAATTATTGTACTTGGTGGCCCTTGACTACATCAAATTCATGTCTGAAGGAAGGATTTATCCAGGTAATTTTGGATCCTTCTCTGGTCTTCTTCATTTGTAATTCTGTTGAAGAAATCCTCGAGCCTCTGGGAGATATGAGCTTGTAGTCTCTGTTTTATCCAACGATTGTACTGGATTCTCTCTTGGACAAGGGCGTGTCCTACTTTCTCTGCGACCAGACGGGCTCTCCTTGAATTGACGGGAAGTCTTGGTGCCAAGCTGGAAGGGATGAGTTTTAGGTCTCTGCATCGGTGTAGGAATGTCAGATGGTGTGGAAAGAAATATAAAGGAGAGACAGGCCACCCCATTAAGGTGAGGCTTCAAGAACACCAAAAAGCTGTAACATGTGGGGAAGTGGAAAAATCAGGTGTGGCTGACCACATATGGAGAGAGAAGGGAGATCACCGCCCTCTGTGGGATCAGGTTGAGATCATAGACAAGGAACACCATTGGAAAATTCGTAAACTTAAGGAATCAGCACATATGCTAGGCCACAAAAATCTCCTGAGCCGACCAAGCATAGAAATTAATACAATATGGGAACCAGTAATAAGAAGTGCCAGAGAAAAGCGATAATAACAACAAAGTTGCAATAAGAGCTCTGGTAAAAAAACATGCAATGATAACAGCAAAAAATTGCAATATGAGCACTGGTAAAAATGGTTGCTGAAGACATTAGGTTTATAATACCCAGAAATTCATACACAGATGTCCTCAAGGCACAGTGGATAAAGGGGTTGGTTAGATCCAGTGACAGGGCCCAAAGAGTGTGAGTTCAGTGGAGAACTTTCAGAGGGAAAATTATAACTGATAACTGACATCCATTAAACAGGGCATGTGGAACTAGAACAGTGAGGGAAATAAAAGGTTCAGTTCGACATTCCAATCACCTGAAGAAGGCCGGAGTGTACAACGGCCAAAAAGTTGTGATAAACATGGCGACTAAGTTGAGGACAAAGATGAATAATGTAAATAATATATATGTCATTGAAACAACAACACCTAGCCATATATGGTTGACATGTAAGCAGTCGGGGCACTTAAAATATAGTGTACGGCCGGAGGGAAAACCTGAAAGGATGCATGTGAGTACAGTAGACTTTGTGACTTTCTGAGAAATTACATTTGTTCTTTTACTGTTCATTATATTTTACTGGGGTTTCTCCACTTCATGATTACCTTTTGGAATCTTTCTGAATAAGATTCATTGACAAATAATTTATTAAAGATATTCATTTAGTATTAATTAGAAATAGTTATAAATTGTTTTTAGTTCACATGTAAATAATATGTAAATATGTAAATAGTGATATTTGAACTTTTGATGAGGTCAGAGAAATAAAATTATTCACTTGTTATTAATGACGAGATAGTCCTGAGTGCAGTTGCTAATTGATAAGATACAATAGAATTTAACAAAAAATAAAACTGACAACCAGGTGCACTTATAGATGGACAACACTGAAGAAGGATTTTAATCAACAAACAACAAATAGGAAGCAATGATGTCTTATTTGTTTATTTTTTTTAGGTGTAGAATGGGAACTGAGTTAACAGAAGCACCACATACAGATATATTTGAACTGTTTTATTTCATCTTATTTTTCTTGCAACTTTTGAATACATTGACCTTTGACCATAAGCTATCATCAGATTATCACTGATTATAAAAAGTATTTTTTATTATTGAGCAACGGCAACTTAGAAATATTGATCTTTGAAAGTAGGGAAAACTGTTCACTGATATTCCCCAGATGATAAAACAAGACTGTGCTGAAAAGTGTTGATAAAATCCACTAGTATATAATGATATATACCCAAAAATATGAAACAAACCATTATTATTTTTTATTTAATTTTTGTTATGGAAATAAAGATATGAAATAGTAAATACCTGTTTGCATAAAGGTTTGCAAAAATAAAATACTAGTTGAAATGACTTATAATCAAATTTTCTATAACAAAACAGTTAAAGTAAAAATCAAGCATTCATATGTTTAAAACAAACCATATTTCAGCTTGCTAATTTAGATTTTGTTAAAATAAACTCTTTTTCTGATGGTACAGATTCATCCGCAAAATGTCAAAATAGAAGTTTTCAGAATTTTAAATACATATTTACTATTACATCAAATTACATTGAATTCTCATCCATATATATATATATATTATTTCAGCTTATTCTTTTCAAATGTTCATTTTAAATAATTTATTCTGTACAGTGTAAAGTTTTTTAGCACATTGTATCATTTCAAAAAGGGCAAATTAAATTTATCCCAACCTAAATGGGGTGAAAATCAAAGAAAACCTTAACTCAGTGACTGAATGGTTGGGGGTGAGGCACGTGACTGGGGTAGTGTTGAGGAAATATGATATCAGTGAGCAGTACTGATCATAAATGTAAAATTCACAGACAAAGAGATACATAAACATGCTAACACATATACATATATATATAAACACAGGCTCAATATAGATACACATTATTAAAAAAAAACATAACTGGCTAGAGATTTTTAAAAACTATATATTTTAGTTAGATTAAAGGAATCATTATGGCATTTAATTTATACCAATAGTATATTCTGTTAAAGAAGGTAATGAGCCCAACAAACATTGATGACCTAGTGTTGCAAGTGATATATATATATATATATATATATATATATATATATATATATATATATATATATATATATATATTCAAGCATGTTTCATTGAATAATAAAGAACTAGAAAGGATTATTATATAATAAATAGACATAATATGTCTATATTATTCAATGAAACATATTGAATGAAGGTATGCTGCCTATATATATATATATATATATATATATATATATATATAAATTCTGACTTTAAAATCTTTCTCTTCATGCCTCAGTTTACTCAAAAGGCTAATATATAATAAATATCATCAATCTTATTGCCAATATTGTAACCATTTTGTCATTTTTTATTCCTCAAATTTCATTATCCACCCTATTAAATCTGCACATATATATATATATATATATATATATATATATATATATATATAAGATCAATTATTCAAAAATTATAACATAAAAATGTTATAAAATCACTACAAAAATAGCCATTTTGTTTCAACACTTCTGGTGTCTTATCACTTGATAAGACACCAGAAGTGTTGAAACAAAATGGCTATTTTATAACATTTTTATGATAACAAAATGGCTATTTTATAACATATTTATGTTATAATTTTCAAATAAATGATTATATTTGCTCTACTCTGTATTGAGCACTCTTTTAAGAATATTATTTGTTGGTTATTGGAATTTATTCCATATACACCAATCTTATACTTGGGTATATATATATATCCAAGAAATAAATGATTATATATATATATATATATATATATATATATATTTCGCATTCAAACAACAGTTCAGCATGTATCAAGTTGGATTTGGTCGAGATCAAAACAACAAGCAAATAAAATGTGCACAACATCATGACTTAACATGTGCAAGTGAAATATGTGTGTGGTCATCTATAACAATTTTTACGAGTGCGTCAATAACAAACACATTCAGGAAACTTTCATTACAGATAGAAGCTGCAAAGAGGAACAATCGTTTTGTTTATTTCATTATGAGAATTTAAAAAGAGGAATGATCAATTAGCTTATCTTCATACCCTGCCTGGTGGCAAATGCTGCTGGTGGCACCAGGGGTGGCGGTCCCGCCACACCCACTGAAACCGTGATATCACTCTTGGCCAGCAGCTGATGAAGACAGGGTATCATACATGCTAACACATGTTGTATGTTAAAATAAAATATATATATCAGATTATTTTGAAACAGTTGAGCTATATTAAAATTTTACATAGAAATAAGCTTTTATTCTTATATGTGTGTATGTGTGCATGCATGTGTGTGTGTTGAAATGTTTATATATAGTGTATGATTGTAGTTGACGGTCACATTCCCATATGATTCATGTGCAGATCTTAAACAAACTCATTAATACCTGAAGTAAGAAGTCTGAAAAATGTTCAAGTATTTTTATATGCAGATTAATTTTTATACACAATTTCCTCATGTTTGTTTTCGTCATAGAGTTTTGGCACATTACCTTTTGACCTTCTTCATATGACATTTGTTAATGAGTAAATGATTCTCATTCCTTACCTTTTTTATTCTAGAGAATTTCTCAATACATGGCTATCAATTCTCCTTTAAAAATACACTCTGAACCACTATACCCTCATTACTTGACCAAGGACTGAACTCACTAATTCCAGAAAACCAGATTAACTCAACCATTACATTTTACTTCTGAGACTCTTTTCCAAGAAGGTTTTTCATATATAGTGTTAATATCTATGCTTGACCTACTGAAAGGATTACTGGGGCATATACTGATTCTTTTAATCTACTTATTCTCCAATCTTATCTGATGGTTTCATATGTCAGTTTTTGAAAGTTTTATGAATTTAATAATTCTCAAAACACATAATGCTAGGAAGAGTTGAGTGATCATTTTTGTGAAAGGAACTTGTAGTTCCTTTCACAAAAATGTACTTAAAATTTGTTTTTATTGTACAAAATTTCAAGAGACCATAATTTTTCTCTTTTTTCCTTCCATTAAATATTCCACATTCCTCAAAACTCGATATTTAGGAAGTTTGTATAAAAAATTATAATGCCTCAGATTTAATTTAAATGTTGAAATAGGTAACATTAAAAATTCATATATGTAAAACACAAAGAAAATTCACATAACACACACACACATACATATACAGTTTCATTCTAAGATATATATAATCATAAAACAATCTCTAGAAAAAAAAGATTGAAAAGATGAGAAAGAGGGGGGTGAATGAAAGAAAGAGAGAATTTGTGTTAAAGAAAATAAGACAGAAAGAGAAAACCTGAACAACTGAAGAATTATTTAAACATGTCTACTCAAAACCAACATACATTTCTGGAATATCTATTTACAGAGGAGAGGTTAAAATCCTATACTAGCAAGGCATGGTGAAAAAATTCAATAGTTTAACAAATACTTATCAATACAGATATTTTATACACACACATGCACACACATACACATACACACACATATATATAATACAGGCAAATATTTGTTGAAATACCAATATACTAAATGATGAAAATAATGAACAAAAACTTCAAATTCTTGAGGCCCTCTCTATCAAAAACAAGTGATAGAATTTTGGGGGGATTAGAATAATCATTATAGTAATTCATTGAGTCTAGAAGAGTCCTCAACAAATTGTAGAAAGCACTGGAAGGTTGTTTTTTCCTATTTGGGACTCATCAGCAGTGAGCATCCACTATTATGATACAATGCAAGCATCATACCTATGGATAAATGGGCCTCAGTGATGAAGAAGAAACTGACTAGACTCAATATAGCGCTGCTACTCACAAATTCCATGGTGATACTCATCCAAGTATTCACAAACCAACAGGTTGTGCACCAAGAGCAAAGTCTTCCTTCCCCTTAGCCACTCCATCTGAAAGCATTAGCTGGGTCAAGCAAGGATATAGTGATAGATTCTTGATAGTGGATGTGCACTGCTGATGAGTCCCAAATAGTATGAAATGGCCGACAGTGTTTTCTGCATTCTGTTGAGGATTCTTCAAGACTCAATGAATTACTATAATGATTATTCTAATTCCCCCCAAATTCTATCACTTGTATATCCTTGCTTGACCCAACTAATGCTCTGAGATGGAGCATTTTAGAAGGAGAAAGACGTTGCTTTCGATCTTGTTGGATTATTTATATTATACAATCTCACTGCTCACCGTGAAATTAATATAGAAGATATTGGATTGTATAAGGATGATAGCCTTATGGTTGTGAGGAAGTCAACAAACTTCAAAATTGATGAGATAAGAAAACTAATACATAGAGAATTTAAGTGCCTAATTTTAAAAGTTACTATTAATACAAAACTAAAAACGGTAAACTTTCTCAATGTAACATTAGACTTAATGAAAAATATATAAGACCTTATAAGAAACCAAATACCAATCTTTTATATATCCACCCTAAGTTGAATCACCCTCACATCTAGATAAAACTTGTACCATCCATAGAGAAACAAATTAGTATAAATTCTGCTAATGAAGAGATATTCTATAAACATTGTAATTTTTATAATAAAGCTTTAAAGAAAAGTGACTATAAATGCCCAGACATTAAATATAAAAATGATAATAAAAATAACCAGAGAAGAAATCGAAATAGAAAAATCATTTGGTACACCCCCTTACCCTTTTAATCAAATAATTAGTAGTAAGTTAGGACAAACATTTCTGGCTTTGATTGAAAAACATTTTCCAGGAAATAATCCTCTTAGCAAGATTTTCAATAAAAATACCCTAAAATTACCTTATAGTTGTACTGAAATTTTTTAAAACATTATAAAAAACACAATAATAAAATTTTAAATAAACAATTAAACCAGAAGCAAAAAAATAATGGTTCAGAAATAAGAATAAATAATCATAATGAAAAATTATGTAACTGTAGGAATCCCATAAATTGTCCATGGAATAATACAGAATCTATAGTTTATGAGTGTACTATTTCATTTACTGAAAATCCAGATATTAAAAAAATTATATTGGTAGCACTAAAAATGATTTTAAATTAAGATGGTACCAACACCTGTCTTCCTTCAAAAACAATGAGTATCATAACCAAACATCCCTATCTAAATATTTTTGGCATTTAAAACAAACAAATAAAACCCCCACAGTAAAATGGAAATTATTTAAAAAAAAGAGAACTTGTAGGTCTTTAAATGACTCATGTTACTTTTTGCCTACATAAAAAGTTATATATTATTAAGTTTCTTAAAAATAAAGATTTATTATGAAGTCAATGAAAAGAAATAACTGTTTTTTGTAGGCATTGCATTATGTTCACTTTAAAACATAATAAATAAAAAACTTTCATAATTATATATCTATCATTTGATTACAATTAAAAAAATGTGTACTTAATTCCTAAATTTTAAATT
Source organism: Acanthosepion esculentum (assembly GCA_964036315.1). Taxonomy (NCBI): domain Eukaryota; kingdom Metazoa; phylum Mollusca; class Cephalopoda; order Sepiida; family Sepiidae; genus Acanthosepion; species Acanthosepion esculentum. The sequence goes on from OZ038488.1 coordinate 56,096,326, forward strand.
TTAATTTTAACAATGCCATATCTAATGTAATAAATATAGCATTTTAGACCTTTATAATTAAAAAAATAAATATATAAAATATAATTTAATTATATTTGAAGCCATTTAAGACAGCCCCAATGTAATTGAAAAAATAAAATAAATAAATAAAAATGCCAAAATTAACCCATGGTTTGATACAAATAACTCTCTGTATTTTAATGTACCTTATATATATGTTCCAAAAACGGTAGACAGGATGACACATCTCATCCATGAAAGCCTGTATTGGCAAGCAAAAATTACATAGCCACACCAAATCGTTAATCCACATTTTTCACTTTTCAATCTTAGAATAGACCTGTTCCCTGATTCATCAAAATAGAGAACACCCATTTATAATTTAGAAATCTCATTCCCCCTCCAGTTTAAACTCTTAAATATAATACTACTTTGCTTAAAAAAGTAAATAATATTTTTCTGAAGTTATTCAACATCATTTGATAATGGAATAAAAATTTTAATTTTTATTTACGAAACACAGTAATTTCTGTGTCACAATGAAAACATATTTTTAAATAATATTATTATAATATATATATATATATAGAGAGAGAGAGACAGACAGAGTGATAGATAGGTAGATAGATAGATAGATAGATAGATAGATAACCACTGTAGGGCATATTGTTATTAGTCAAGATTTAATATAAAATAGTTAATATTTCAGTGTTTAAACATATCATCCTTAGCATAATAGTGCTCTAAGGATAATATGAGAAAAATCTATGTTCCATGTCCCTTCAAGGTGTGGCCAATCATAGATCTCTGCAGCTTCCTATCTTTCTATGTTTTTCTTTTTTCAACAAGACTTGCTCCTTTATGACTCCAATTGATTTTCTATTTACTAAAAATTGTCAGTTAAGTTTCTTTCTGCTTTACTTGTATTCAATGCTTTGTGTGAATATTGGGATGTATTAACATAAATTTAAAGGAAATTACTCCTAGAAATACCAACGAAATTAACCACACTGATAAACCACATTCATTCAGAGCTTTAAAATTGTTTGATAAACAAAGTTATATGTACATGTTTATGCTCACACACACGCACACAAAGAGAGAGAAAGTAAAGGTTTAGTTGCTTTATTATGTGTTCAGCAATTGTAAAATTATGTATTCTAATAAGCATATAATAATAACAATAAAATTTGGATTGACTCCTCTTTCGACTCTTTCCAATAAGATTTTATCATTCACAATTATTTGCAGACATTTCTGAATCAAATTCACTGCATCAGTTTGAGTAATCATAGCACCAAGCCTGACTAAACTTTAAAGCAAACAACACATAATTTATGATTATTTAATATCTCACCATAGTTTAGTACAAAAATTGAAAATTATTTTGGCCTTAAAACTGGAAATATCAGTTGATAGTGTCTAACATCTATCAGATGTAAATTTGATTGAAAAAACTGCAGACGTACTAACCATAACATTGTGTTATTATGAACAACAAAAATATAAATTTATTAGTTTGTATAATTAGGTTTGATCATCATGGATATAATAAAAATTGCAACATTCAAAATAAAGGCATAAATTAAAACTTGAAATGAAAGCCTGAAAAAGAGTGAAAATTTAAATAGCCAAAACACTGTTTTCAATAAAGCATTGAAAATCTTTAAATAACCATTAGGTATTATCCACTAATGCATATAAAGATAAAAACATTATAGTCCTCAAAATCAGAGGTTTGAGGAATTCTTTTAATTAGTTCTTACTGGATTTGGAATAAGAACAGATACAGTGGATGTCATAATTACTTACACAATGTGAATCATTTGATCAAATTAATTGTTGAAAAAAGCACAGAAACTTGATGCACTTAATTTTAAGGTTAAAGAATATCATTATATTATTGCACTTGAAATGTTTATTTTAAAATGCTTGGGAATTAGCAATTGTAGCCAGGAGTATCAATAATTTAATGATGCAGTATGAAAATAAATGTGTTACTGATGATAGAATTGCCAAAAGCATTTTAGAAAATAGTCTCAAAGATTTGCATTTAATAAAATTCAATGATTTATATCAATTATTGTAACAGACTTTTGAACATTTCCTTCATTTTCATTTTTAAGGAAAACAAGTAATAAAGCAATAAATAACGTTATGAAAATATTTCTAACAGAAACAAAAATATTGTTTGAGCTGTAACAATTTTCACATCAGTTCTAACTTTGATAAAAAATGATGACTTAAGAATTAAAAATATAAAACAAATAAAATATGTTTCACCAGTAACTAAAATTTCTGTTATCATTTTCTGCAGATCCATAGCTTTAGGCAGTAAAATTTTGTCATTTATTTAATGATCTCTTATTCCAATATCAATAGTAATAAATTTAGTAAATTATTTCTGGGCATATATTTTCAGCAAGGTATTTAATTTATAATTACTTCCATAAATTTGTTTTTATCTTTAACCAGATGAGAACTTAATCTAGACTGGTTTGTTTTAATTGCTATGAATTCAAAATTGATTCAAGAAGCATATGGAAATTTATATTTGGAATCATGAAAATGTGCTATTTTATTTAAAAGTTGATTTCACTTGTTGGATATAGGGCCATATACCAAAGCAAAATAGCTGAATAAATATAATAATTGTAGCTATAATATTACAGGAATAAAGTATATTTGTTGTTGCAGATGCTTAGAAACCTAATTATAAGTTTTTTTTCTAAAAAACAGCTCATAACCTGATAAATATTAACTTAGATTGATAATGATAAATTTAAAAGAAAGTTGATATATCAATTGAATTTTTAAAGTTATCAATACCTAGAGGGCAATAAAAAGCATCAGTTAAAATATTTAAATTATGTATCTACAGTGGGTAAAATAAGTATTTCATTCTCTGCTGATTTTGCCACCTTACAAAAATAGGAACGGTCTATAATTTTCAGGGTAGGTCCATGTTGAAAATGAGAAATAGAATATAAAAAAATTCTAGAAAATCACATTATATTAATTTTTGAACATTTATTTCTTTTTTATTGAAAAAATAAGTATTTCACCCCACAGCAAAACATAACTCAGTATTTGGTGAAGAAACCCTTGTTGGCAAGTATAGCAGCTAGATGTTTCCTGTAGTTGGTTACCAAGTTTTTACAGATCCCAGGGAAGATTTAGGCCCCACACATCTTTGCAGGTCCTCTTCAAATCCTTAAGGTTTGTAGGTTGTTGTTGGGCAACTCAAAGCTTCAGCTCCTTCCACAAATTCTCTAAAGGATTAAGGTTCAGAGACTGACTAGGCCATTCCATGAACAAATTACCACTTGGAAAAACTAAAAAATATAAAGAATTCAATATATAAGCAGGCATTTTTGAAGAGCATATACTGTAGCAAATATTCAATATCTGTATTTACAGAGCCGTGCAAAAGTAAGTGAACCCCTAAGATAATATTTAAAAAAAATTGTCTCTTTTTTTCCAGACAATCTACAAATCCTAATTAAACTATATATTCATTAAAAAAAATCCTTATTCAACAAATTACAATCACCTTGAAATTTTTATCAATCTGGAATAAAAATATTAATTAAAAATTAAAAATATGCCAAACTCTGTCATATGCCTTTGAGATATTTAAAGCAACAGTCCAAGCTACACCATTCTTATGAATAAGTTGAAAGTTTATGGCATTTCTGGATGAATTTTTAAACTGAGTCCGTCTTTCTTATCAAATCTCAAAATGAAAGTTGACTTGAATGGCCATGCTTCTAGATCTTTTTGCATTAATACAAGAGTCCCCCAGGGCTGTATCCTTGGACCTACATTTTTCCTAATTTTCATTAACAACATTCCTCATAGAATCGGTTCTTAAACTGGGATCTATGCTGATGACACAACCATTTATTCCTGTCTTAATAGTACATCTGGTCAGTTTGACATGGTGGAATTGGCAGCTGATCTAAAAAATGACCTACAATCTGTTAACTGGGGCAAGGAATGGCTTGTTAATTTTAACATATCAAAAATGAAACTGCTCTCTTTTAATCATCTGAGAGAACCCTTTTTGCCTTCCATCAGCATGTCCAATTCTAACCTCCAGGAGAGTGATTCATTGTGCCGTCTTGGACTATTGTTTTCCACTGGCATGAAGTGGAAAGATTATATTGAAACATTTACCAAGTCTGCTGCTAGGAAAATTGGTTTCCAGTGTTGGGCTAGACAATTTTTCTTGCCAGAATCTATCTTACATATCTATAGGTCTACCATTTGTCCCTGCTTTGAATATTGCTGCCACATATGGTCTGGTGTTTCTGCTATATATTTAGAGATTCTTGATAAAATCCAAGGAAGAATCTGCAATGTTATTGGTCCTGACCTGGTATCTCACCTTCAGTCATTTTCTCACCACCATATTGTAGTTTTCTCATGCTTTTTCTATAAATAGTTTCATGGTAATTGTTCTGATGTACTTTCCTCTATGAATTTAAGTGCTGTACTAATTTGGTGGCAAGGTCTCATCATTTCACAGTTGAAATGGCTGCTCTATGTAACCACAAGTTCTTTGCTAACAGTTTCTTCTATTACGCTTTTCATTTGTGAAACTCTATCCCAGCTTCTTACTTCCCAGTCAATTTTGATCTTCAAAAATTTTAAATTTTGTTTCTTCTTAATTCTTGTTTTAATGTTCTCATTACTTAATAGCTTTTTCTTTTTCTCATTTTATCTAACATTCAGTAACTCCTTGTGTCTTAGTGGCTTTATTGCCTTGCTTAAGGAGAAATGATTAAAATAAATATGAATGGTGACTTCTCAAATTTTGTTTTCAAGTCAGCTTGCAAAGTCTGTCATTTTACCACTGTCTTGTCTTTGAAGGCCCCATGCTCAGCTGAGATGTAGAAAATTTGTCATTTAACTGCTGTGGGTATAAAGTAAGCCTTTAGTTGTTCATAGATGGAGATATTCTGTTAGAATATGCCTTCCTTAAGCAGTAGTTTGGCAGTTTTGACAAATTCATCTTCCATTCATAGTTGGCAAGTTTTGTTTTGACTGCTTTATTCATATTCATAATGAGATGATTGATATCATTGCTCAGTTCAAATTTTCTGATATCTTACATTGCATCAAGTAGTGGTTGTTACTGCATTATTAGATCACAGTCTATTGTGTAGACTCAGTTTTGAGATTCATGATTGCTGTCCACTGTTGCTTGATGAGGTTGAGAATTTCTGTGTATGTGAGGCCAGTGTAATCCATTTTGTTAGTTCTCTTGCTGCATGCAGTCACCAACTGTTATGTGTGGATTCTGGTTTGATTGGAGAACAAACAATAAAGCCAATAAAATGCCTGTGAGACAGAAAGGAAATAGACTGTTTGCTAATGTAAAATTCTTTGTATTTTAGATACAGAGGAAAGTGAGTGGAATGTCTCTTTGTATGCAAAGGAAGTGACTTAGAGGAAGGGTAGAGTTGGTAAAGCCTGGAGTTGATGTGTGTCAGCTCATTTGACTGAGGTTACTGGTGGTGATGTTGACAGCTTACTTGTTTGCTGCAACTCTCCTTCAGTGTCATCATTGCTGTTCTTAAAAGCATATGGGTTGGATTATGACTCTTTGTTCTTTATCATGTTTTTTATTTTTGCAGCAACATTTGTGAGTGACTCCTTTTATATTGTATTTTATTTATTTTTTGAGGGAATTTGTTTTGTGAGCTGGATGTGATGCTCAGAGCCTCTGCACAGAAGACAACTTTTTATATTTGGCTTTGCTTTCTTAGCATTCACATAGAGTGAATCAGAAAAAAGATCTAATTTGCAGCATAGTATAAAATGCATATTCTCTTTAATCACTATTCAATTCACTCACAAATTAGAAAATGTTTTTTAGCCACCCCAAAAACAAAGAAATTTCTAACGACATGCAGTTTTAGTCAATCCAAAAACAAAAAAAATCTAAAAATATGTATTTTAGCCACTCCAAAAACAAAGACATTTCTAACAAGATGTATTTCTAGCCACTCCATCAAAAAAAAATATTCTCATAATTTTATTTCCAACCGCATTATTTCTCAATAAATATTTCATCAAGAGTTCCTAAGTTGTTCATTGAAATGGAATTTTATTTTAGCCTGCAATTACATTCTAAAGTTACACTCTGAATGAGTTTACCACTGTTTAAAATGCTCAACTTAGACAAGTAAGTGAAGGACCAGTTATAATAAATGAAACTTTACTCTCTATAAACATGTGAATATAGTGAAAGAAACCTATTTCTAACTGAATATAAGTCTGATGGCAATTTTTCTTCAAAGCTATTCATTTTGAACTGATGTTAACATCTGAAAAAGAGCCTTAGACCAATTGAAACTTCTACTATTAAGCCACTCCTGCACTCAATTGAGAGGCCTTTAAATTGATGAAAACAAAATACTTAATCTTATGTAACTTGGTACTTTCCTAATTACATGAGGTAGTCATTTAGTTAGAGAAAAATTGTTTCTTTTGTTTATATACAGTCATTTATTTGATGAATTACTTGATTGAATGCAAGTTTTCCAAATTAATTAAAACTAATTCTTTCCAATGTCACAACAAGCATTCCAATTGACTTTTTGGATCATTCTTTTTTTCTGGTTTTTCTCATCTCCTTGTGGGTCTGCCTACTTGAGCTATCAATTGCCAGCTAATCTGTCCTGAGCCTTTTGCCATTACAAGTTAGTGATTAGATCAAAGTCAGACATTGATGAATCACCAGCCACTTGGAGTCAGGAACCCAAATCAATGTTGACCTTTTGTTTTCGATGAAGAACAAAAAAAAGACACTTTGTTTTCCTTACCCCAACCTACAATCTGTCACCACCTACTCCTGATTTGTATTTCATTCTGTCTTTTCCACTCAAGATGTTTTCTTGCTTTACAAGATTACCACCAAGATAGAGAAAAAAACAAAAGAAACTCAAGTGCATTGTTGTGGCAACTTGTCCTGGTAACAATATCTTCTACTCTGCCTATTAGACTTAAAACATTCTTTTTTATTTGTATTTACTTAATTCATCTGTGCTGTGTTGACACTAGTCTGCAACGAAGAATTGGTACACATAAAGATATCTGTATTATTGATAAAAATTTTATACTAGAAGAAAAGCTTATATGAATAATTTTCCCTCATTTGAATGTAGCAGGGATTTTACAGGATATTAATAACTTTACAATCCTAATTTTTTTTTCTTTTTACTTCTTCTTCTATGTGCCATGTCTCTTCAGGACTTTGGCGATCATAGCTCTCCACAACTTCCTGTACTTTGTAGCTCTTAATAAATTTTGTTATTTTGTTCTGTCTTCCATTTACTCAAGCTTGGTAGATAAGTTATGTTTTGTTTTCCTCTGTCTCTCTTGCTTTCAAATTGTCTTGTGAGTATCAAAATTTCCGAGCCCTCTTTCCTCATGATGAGTCCTAAAAATTTTAACTCTTTCTTACTGATATTAAATATAAATATCCTTTTTGTTTCCATTTTCTCTAAAACTTTGTTGTTGTGCACATGTTTAGTCCATGGTATTCTTAGCATCATTTTGAAATAATGATTTTTTCCTTAGTTTTCACTTTCAGATTAATGAATTATCGAACTACCCCAAATTTGTAGCTATGTCATTAGAACCAATGCTTAAATGTATTCACACTCAATGCTACACTTCTTTTATGTGTCATATCCCTTCAGGACATCAATGATCATGGCTCTCCATAACTGCCTATTCTTCATTGCTCTTAGTATTTTTGCTTTTTCACTACCCCTCCAACTCCCTCCCTACATGCAAGCCACTAGTGGCTCACTGGCGGGCCACTGATGATATCGCCAGCGGTCATCTGGTAAACGCTAGTGGTATGCCACCCAGTGGCAGATTGGTGGCTTGTTAGGTATGTTACTCACTGTTTCTTCCGCCTCTTTTGCCTTCAATATGTCCTGTGAGTGTCAAGCTCTCCACGTTCACCCTTTCTTCATTATATATCTCAGTAATTTCAACTGCCTCTTTCTGATTTTAAGTATAAGTGACTTTTTTGTTTTCATTTTCTTTAAAGCTTTCTTGTTGCTCACATACTCTATCCAAAGTATTCTTAGCATCTTTCTGTAGAATCACATCTCTATTGCATTCTCTTTCTTTGTGAGGAAATTGTCCAACATTTCCTGCCATATAGGATGACTGATATTCCATAGCAGTTTAGCACACTTAGCATTGTTTAAACATTTTTCTCCTGAGAAAAATATAGGTTATGCATCGCATGTTACATTTGGTTATGATTGCTAGTAGAGAAAACTACAGATTTAACTAAAGAAAATATTTGGAAGAATATAGGGAACTTGGAGTTCAGCCAGTGACTTTTGTTTTTTTAGTTGATCTGTATTTGTTCTTTTTCTTTAGAAACTTTTCTACATTAATACTGGCATTTCTCCATGATGTTCAAAGTTTTCATGAGAATATTTTGTGAGGCTCAGTTTTCACCTCTGGTGATATTTGATGAAGCTCAAATAAACTTCATGTATTTAAACATACTTCCATCATTGTAACTTTTATGTTTTTTTTTATGATAAACTCTGTTCTGGGAAAATGTGAGTGCTAAACATTTCCTTTATGGTCTGATTTACATTGAACAAGAATTGAAGTGCTGATTGTCTTCAGCTTGTTTATTTCACATCTCAGTTGATTTTCTCCTTATTTAAGTTTTTATAATTGGTTTTACCGAAGCATTCATAATCTGAATGATAATTAATCTTCCTCTTCTTTCATTTTTCTTTCTGCTTTCATTTATTTCTTTTTTTCATGTTATTCTCTCCTCCTTTACTTTCTACTTTCCCATACATTTTTTCTCTCTTTTCTACTTCTTATTGTTTTCTTTCCAAATTCTTCCTTCCTTTTTTCAAAAAATATCTTAGTATTTTCCTTTCTCTTATCAATTGCAATTACTTTTCCATCTATTCTCCTTTCTTTTTGTATTCCTACCCTTCCTCCCTTTCTCATCTCAGTTTCCTTACTCAACCATTTTTTAATTTCTTTTCTTATACTCCCAATTCATTTAGTGTCTTTCTTTCTTGTTAAGAGAACACTTCAATTTTCCTTTTCTTCTTTGTAACACTTTAAATTGCTTTCTTTGGCTATTATCTTTTTCATTAATGCTTTCTATCTTTTTATTAAACTATCATCATTCTATATTAATCATCAATATGTTTACTATATACACAGAATTTATTGATTTTGATAAGTTTCTGTAAAAAAAAAAATAAGGGATTTATGTTCAGCAACTTTCAACTTCTTTGAAATTCTTATGGAATTAGAATAGCAATATCAACGATTCCTGACAAGAATTTAAGTATTTTGTTACACAAGTTTTTAACTTTCTTCCACATATTTCAGTACACTGAATTTTCTTAATTTAACTCCTTTGCTCTGTTCAAGAAAGTAGTTTTCAGGATCTTGCACATACTTAAAAATTAATTGATAAACATATTTTTCTAACACGATCTACAGAATTTTAAGTGGCCTTTGTGATTTTCTCATAATGCCTATAGCTCTTTTTATGCATTCATGATATGGATTAATTAGTGTTTCGTGCGTGTGCACAGGAGATTGTCTAATGTATGACATGCCTTCTATATGCACTATATTATCTTTTATGTCCAGTTATTATCTTGTGTAGGCATTATATTGCCTTGTGTATGCATTATATTGTCTTTTGTATGCATTATATTGTCTTGTGTATGCATTATATTGTCTTGTGTATGGATTATATTGTATTGTTAATGTATTGTTTGTATATATATTTATTACATTGCTTTTATGCATTTATCATATTTTCTTGATATGTATTTTTTTATTGTATTATGCATGAATTTATGATACTGTGTGCACATTTATTGAATCCTCTTTCATTTTTATTTACACTTTTTAAATTAATGACCCTGCTGGTTGTCATCTTGATTAATGAGAGTAAAAGTGATTATTTTGTCTTTTTATGCATAAAATAAGAAGTCTACATTTTTCTAACTATTCTTTGACTTATTTCCCAATGGACTCTCAATTTTATCTCTTTTGTTGTTTTCCTTTTCTTTTACATTTGCTTTCTTTCTTTCACTTTCCCTTCATTTTTGACTTGATATTTCTTTCTTTTCTATGAGTTTCATACTTTTCTTTTCCCTTTTTCCATATGTTCTCTTTCTCTTTTTTTCTTTTTTCCATTTCTCTCATTTCCTTTTTCATTTTTCTCTGCTTCCTTTCCTTTCTGCTTCAATCTTTGTTTTGTTATTTTCATTTTTTCTCTCTCTTTTCTCATTCATATTCCTTTTATTCTTACTACTTATCACTGAATGTTTCCTATACGTTTTCCTTTCTTTTTTCTATCATCTATAGTCTTATAAGAGAAGAGAGATAAAAGTAAAGGAAATATTTCCTTAATTAACCTATTATTCTAGTACCAACAAAATCCAGTTTTCCAGCACAACTAAATTAATCAAAATCAAGATTTTTTTTTCTTTCCTCAACTTACTCTTTGAACACAGAATCTCTGCACCCAAACATAATGTGGATATGGGATTGGTAGTCTTAAAGATCCATTTTCTTTTTCTTTTTCCCATTCTTTCAAAAGACATTGTTGTGGCTATTGATTCTTGACTTGATACAATCAAATCCAAATTCAAAGAAGATATGATATTCTATTAACTTTCTATAAGTAAGAAATAAGAAAAATGAATTAAAAAAAGGTCAAGAAAACACAAATTTGTCAATGGAACAGCAAGAGGTGCCAAAGGGATGAGCAAGTTCAGTATCTTTTGATCAGCTAGCAATCTGATGACATTCCAAGGAAGGAAATTCTTTCACCAAGGCCATTTTGCTTTCACCTTTACATTTTTTTTCTGAATCTATGGATCCAGCTCTTTTCATTCCCATCATCCTAAACCAGTTCCTATTCATAATCATCCAGTAACATTCTTCATCATGGGCTTTCTTTTCAAGCGCATTCTCAGTGATAACCCAGTCGTTAAAGCATGAAGCTGCAGAAAATGAAAGTCTCCATTCGCTTTCCTTGATTTTTGAATTTTTTGGCTGCAATTTCATTATTTCATTCTTTTATTTTTATTTCTGCTTCTTTAGTTTTTCATTTTTTATTTCTTTATTCATAATTATTCATTTATTTTATTTCTCCTTTTTTCTTGTTTTCCTTTTCTCCCTTTCAGCTTTACTCTTTTTCCTATTTCTTTCTCATGTCCGCTATCATTCAACAATGTCCCATCCTGATTGTTAACCTGTGAAAGTGAATTTGAGATAAATGTTGCAAAGATGAATATGTTAATCTCTAGACTGTAATGCACCAAGAATGTTTCAGAAATCACTGTATCTTCTGTCAGTAATGCAAAAAATGCTGACATTAATCCATCTTGACAGCTTACTGACTATAAGACTTCTTTACTGCTACAGGAAGCAACAAAATTTCATCTGTCCCTCAAAAGACAAGAACTCAGTGGTTATGTCAATAGTTAGAAGGCTTTATTCAAAATCCATAATTTCATTGAATAATCATTCAAACTATTGGACTCTTGTAAATAATTAGTATATGTTAAACAGATATTTAATAGTAAACTAAAAATTATTCAGTACCAATTATAAAAATTAAAATAAAAGTTTGGTATTAATTATAGATTTTTTTTTAGCTATGAAACTTTCATGGTCACCATGACTCTATTTTTAGGGGCATTGAGGATTAATTTAGTATTGATTACAACTGAGAATTGATTAATAATCAAGCTGAAAATGGAGTACTGCTGTCATATTTAGGCAGGAGCTGTCCAGTTTTCACTTTTCAGCTTTGATAGAGTCCAAAAGCATCTCCAGATCCTTGTGGGTGACAAATTATTTTCCATCCTATACCATAACTAAAAATTTCTCATGTCTTAAACAAAAATCTTGGTTAATTAATCTCTAAATCCATGCTGATCCTTTGTATAAATATTGAGTGAATTAAAGCTCATCTGAAAATCTTAGTGTACCGAAACTTCAAGTGTCAATCCACCATTTCAGTTCGCCACTGTTTTATCTGCTATACTTTGACTATTTTAATTGGCTTCCTTCTTGAGACTTTGCTATAATAACAAAAAACAATAAAGATACTATATTAAGATTATTAGATGTAGTGGTACTTGAATTCATAGATAAAGTATAGTTAATTATTATAAATTTTTTACTAATATTTCTTAATTTGCTGTTTTTTCTTGTAATTCTCACACCATCATCATTCAATCATTGAGCAGAAATAATGAATAAAAATGCAAGGTGATCAGCTTTGTGCACAAGAACAGTTTCTTGCACACTAATTAAAAAACAATTTCATTTAAGCTTGAGTGCCTATTAAGACTTAAACTCAAGCTAGACCTCAAGTGGAACTCATACATATAATCCATCACTAAACATGATGAAAAAATGGTCAGTTCCCTGTACTGCTCCAGCAAGTAGCTGACTTCTCCTGCTGTCCTCTACCTTTATAAGTGTGAGATCAGGCCTAAAATTGAGTACTGCTGCCATATATGGGGCAGGAGTACTCAGTCTTCCCTTTTCAATCTCAACAGAGTCCAAAAGTGTCTCCACATCCTTGTTGGTGACAAATTATATTCAATCCTACAACCCCATTCTCACAGATGAAACATTGCAAGCCTCTCACGTCTCAATCACTATTTCTTTGGAAAGTGTTCAGATTAACTACATTCTCTAGTTTCACCATTTCTAACCTACATGGCTAAGATCTACCATGCTATACACATTGTAGTGAACCATCCTCATTTCCTTTGTATTCCACTGCTAAGATGTATGTTCCACCCAAGCAGGTTCTTCCCACAAACTGCTGCTTTGTAGAACCGATTCCCAAGAGAATGTTTTCCAGATCAATACACTTTTTACCTGTTCAAGCTAAGGGTCAACTTATCTTCCCAACATATCGGCATAAACTTTACTTCTTACTCTGTAATCCTCTACCTCTTGTGCAGGATGAACATCAATGCAAAAAAAAAAAGATTAGTTCATCTACTTTTGTTGCTTTTTATCCCAATGTTCAGATCATTTTTCCATTCTATGATAATTAAGCAAACAGCATGGATCAGAATATGAACAATATGCTTCTGGTAAGTATTGAATTCACATTGTAATTGTAAACTATTTAAAAAACTATTTAAAATTTATTTATTACTAGATGTAAACAAGATGTAAACAGATGTAGACAGTCTGACATGGAGTACAATTCAGATAATTAAGATTATAGCTAGGGTAATTTGAATAATTTTTTTAATCATTTCACCTCAATCAAGGCAATAAAGCCACTAAGATTCAAGAGGTTGCTGAGCAAAAGAAAACATTATTAAGTAGAGAGAACAATAAAAGAACAGGAATTAAAAGACAGAAGATAATGATAGGTCTTGCATTTAAATCAAACTTGACTGGAAATGAAGAAGTCAGAAGTGAGTTCCACAAGCAAAAAGTGTGAAAGAAGAAACTGTTAGTATAGAACATATGGTTACATCTATCCATTTCAAAATGATGAGACCGAGCTGCCAATCTAGTAGTATACTATATATATATATACTATATATAGGAGGCGCGGGGGATTAATGGATAGCAGCTGGATTGAGGAATTGGAGAGCCGAGTTCCAATTCCAGTAGAATCCATTACATTCACTTACATGCTAATAACCTTGGGAAAGGTATGAATCATTTTCTTCGCCCTCCAGCTATGGGTAAATAGCAGGAAAGACTGAGTTCTATAGCCTTGGATAGAAACTGGTCTAGGAGAAGGACAACTCTGAATTCAAAACCTGTGGAGGGTCAATTGGAAACCTTGTGGCATGTAGTGCACCAGGTCACTGTATTCAGTCCTTCAAAAAGTGCACAAAACCTTCACTACTATAATCAAATCTCATGTGCTGGTGTCGAACTGTTGGTTCTTAGGTTCTTGCTTGACTCACATAAGTTGAATTTGATGGGAGAGTTGAGTTTATATATATATATATATATATATATATATATATATATATATATATATATATATATATATATATATAGCAGTAGTATTTGCTGGTTAGCTTTCCTAATTGGTAAAGCAGTATTTCAGTTAGACAGATTTACAAATTAAATGATATGAATTCAAGCCTGGTTATAAATGTTATTCTTTATTTTTTGATCTACGCCATTTGCTTATCTCAGTTGCAGAGTGTAAAAATGCCATTGTGATAAAAGCACAAAAAATAAAATGATGAAAAAAGACTAATAAAAAAGAAAAAATAATAAGAATGTATCAGCTAAAAAGACTGTGATGAAAATATTTTGTTTGAAAATGTTATCATTGACAAGGTATATACAAGTGCAACACCCACCTAAACACACATACACACACACATAAACATATATTATATATATATATATATATATATATATATATATATATATGAGAATAAAAGTAAATTAAGTCTTTTTTTTGCTATCAAGTAACAAAGACTTTAAAATTTATAAGGTGATCTCAAGCAATAGGTTTTTCAGGATTTCTGGAAGTCTTTCAAAGGTTTTCTTTAGAAATTGCTTTCTTTTTTAATCATTTCAGTCCAGTCTATTTTCACAGGAATATTTTTTATTTGTTAAGCCATGTAACACAAGCCTTTGAATCAAACAAACACAAAAAGGCAACTCACACAAGGAATAAACTGGAGTCGTGTCTACAAATAACAGAAAGCAAGCAAAAACATTTTTAATTATATCTTAAGTGACTTTACACTAATTTTTAATTGTATATTTAGACATTTACTTATCTATTCCTATTTCTTAGCAGGTGTTTTATCTTCAACCCATGCCAAAGATAAGACAGTTTGATGAGTATATGTGTACTAAAATAGCAAAAAACAAAAACTTGACACAATATGGTGATTTTCTAAGTGTAGCTTAGATGTGTCACAAGTAAGGTATCCAGTGAGAATTGAACTTATTTCCCAGTTGTAATTGTTCTAGCAACACTTGGCATTATATGCAGCATGTCCTTAAAAAGTCTGAGGAAAGTAGTCAAGTGAAGGACAAAAGAAGTTGAAGCTTAAAAATCTATCTACAGAAAATGGACAGTATTTGAAAGTCATGTCCTTAAGGAAGGGAAAAAAATCCAGAAAAGACTTGACACAGGATCTTTCAGTTCCTCCATCTTTTCACCTGATCCTCATCAGATATAGTTTCAGTAGAAAGGTGGCTGGTAAGAAGCCATTGTTAAAGAAGAGAAACAGAGAGAAAAGGTTGAGATATGCCAAATCAGACAGGAACACCCTGAAAATCAATGGCAACACATCTTATGGAGATGAATACAAGTTTAAAGATTTTTGTTCAAATTGTCATCATTATGTACAGGGGAAGTCAGAAAAGAGATACATGTGTCTACAGTTATCTGTAAAATATGGTGATGGCTTTGTCATGGTTTGAGGCTACATGTCAGGTGCTAGTATTGGAGATCTTGTCAAAATTAAATGGAATTATGAATGCAGAAAAGTACCATTGGATTTTGATCCACCATGCACGACCATCTGAAAAATATCTGATGGGTAAAAACTTCATTTTTCTGCTAGACAAATAAACTGCTAATGCAGTAAAAGCTAACCTGAGTAGAAAAATGCATGATGAAACACTATCAGTCATAGATTGGCCTCCTTGGAGCTTGATCCTTAAAATTATTGAAGTAGTGTGAGTTCATCTTGACAAAGAATGGAACAAAAGGCAGGCAACATTCAAAGGGAATGGAATGTCCTTCAAGAAGCATGGAGAACTATTCCTGAAGACTACTTAAATCAATTACAAGAAAGCATGGCAAAAAGAATCCAGCCTATTAGAAAATAAATTTGGTCATACCAATTATTTACTTTCAAGCTGTATAAACTTTGCTTTTGTTTCTTGTATATTCCATTCATGTTTGCACATATTTCAATAAATCATGGCATTTCTTTTATACATTTACTAGCAAAATATTTAAAAATGAGGAGTGGCTCCAGGCTTTTGCATAATACAGTATACATATATATATATGTGTAATTTGGCAGCAACCTTTCTTTTAAACATGTAGTATTGAATGTTAAAGACAACATAGTCTTGCATATTTTCTTTTGAATTTTCTCATAATCTCTAATGAGACTTTTTATTTGAAAATGATTTCGAAATATGTATTGTCCATATGATGACCTAGTGCTTTCGAACATCATTGTTCATCTTTAGGGTCAATATTTAGTCAAAATTTTTTTTTTTTTTTAAACAAACATTTGCCAATTATCTTGTAGCGTAATGATGTTGCTATTTTTTTACAAACTAAATAAACGTTAAAATCCTTTTAAATTCAAAAGATATATATATATATATATATATATATATATATATATATATATATATATATATATATATATATATATATATATATACATGGATCAAAATCATCAGAAAAAGAATTTTATTTCAACAAATTCTATATTTGTGAAACAAAATTTGATTCATATTAAGCGTTGAATGCTTGGTTTTTACTTTAATTGCATTGTTATTGAAAATTTCATTATAACTCATTTCAGCTCAGTTTTTAATTTTCCTTATTTATTTATATATTCATATATGTCAAGGTTTATGCATTCTACATTGTTTCAGTATTGCTTTAGTAACAACAAGTGATAAATTGAAATAGCCCAGTCATATATTAATAATCAGGGACTCATAGATCATGGCAGTTTTAATGCATATTTGATTAAATTATACTGTTTTTTAAGCAGCGTGATCTATGGTCAAAACTGTAATCATGAATCCTTTGGTGGCATACAAATGCATTGAGTATATTGTTAAATTTAAAGTTTATATTCACATGTTCTTTTTTTTTAATTTTTGTACGTTTCACTGATATATTTGGGAAGCATTGTTTACATTCTATTTGATACACTCCTGCTTCAAATGTAATATTAACTCTTTTTTATATTGATTAAATTTATAACTGATTCTGAAATGTTTGTTATAATTTTATATTGAAATTAGCTAAATTTCATTCAAGTTCATTTTCAAGTATTTTTTTTTAGATTTGTGGATTTTGTATGTTTCCTTTTGGTATTGTATATAAAATATCTATGATATTGAAGGATTTAAAAAATATTTTCAGTGTACTTCTTTTTATCAGGTAGATATCCTCAGCAACAAACTCTAAGGACCCTTAGATAAAAAAAAACTGCTAGTTTGCTACACTTTGTTTTGTTAATGATTAAATGATCAAATTTCAAATTTAAATTGTAGTATTTTAAATGGACAAATATTTATTATAAGTATATTATATTTAAATGCAGAGGGACTCATAAAAATGTCTTCAAGGTTCTGCACATTTCAGCTTATATTCTTTTTTTTTATCCAGAGGTCAACCCTTGGAAGACAGATGTTCATTTCATTTCCATTCAAATTGTGTATATATGTACATTTGTGTGTATACATGCATATTTTAATTCAGTGACAGACTTAGAACTATTCTACAAAATGAAGAAATGAACTTTAAAAAGAAAAACTTTAACAAATAATTTTATTTATTACCAAATAATTTCTGAAAACAGCACAGAATAAGAAATTGGAGAGTCAAGTTTGAATTCCAGTTGAGTTTGTTAGATTCACTTAGATACAAATGCCATTGGGAATCCATCTCTTCTTTGCCCAACTATGGGCAAATAGCAGACTAAACCCTGAAGCCCTTGATAGATATATGAATATGCTGGCAACAGTGAATATCTTACATCAGGCTATTTGTGGAAAAGTAGTAAATAAATATCAAATGCAATTTTCTTTAAAGATATTGTATCTAAAAGACATTAATTTAAATAATTTTTCATTGGAAACAAAGAAAAGAATGCTGGATTTCTATGTGATATCAATCCTTTTATATGGCAGTGAATGCTGGGAAATCTCTCCATGGATGATGAAAAAACTACAGGCATCAGAAATGTGGTTCTGCAGAAGGATACTGAGAATTCCATGGATGGAATGAGTAAGCAACAATGAAGTCATAAAGAAAATGGCAACAGAATGAATACTTATACACAAAATCAAGAAAAGACAGATGAAATTTTTGGACACATAATGAGGAAGGTGGGCTTGGAAAACTTAATCCTCACAGAGCAAACTGAGGGAAAGAGAGATAGGGGAAGGCAGCAAGTCACTTAACTGATAAGCTTGTGTGAATGCATGGTGGAACAGGTGGCAAAAATTAGGAAAGGGAGAAAACCCACTAAAGGTAACAAGGGGTATCTGTTGTGGAGAGCCATGGTCAACTATGTCCTAAAGGAGTGTGGCACAAGGAAGAAGAAGAAAGCTTCCCATTTTGTGATATATAGGGAAGAATCAATGAATTTAGTATATAACTTTACAAACAGTATTTTGGATGTAACTTATTGGTATGATCTTTAGTCCTTTAAACAAAGATATTGTTTGTTACAATTCAATCTGCTTCATTCAGCTAAGATTTCAAGAGATAAATTGTTTTGTTTGTAACCTATCTCATTAGCTTTTATGTTAAATTCATTTTTTTATCATAGTATTGTATTATCTCTTGTGTAACCATTGTTCTGTTTTATAAAGATTTCAACATCAAATATCATTTGACATTGTAGTTTTTAATCCTTTTTTCCTCTCACTCTTTTTCTCCTTGAAAGTATTCATACAGCTTGTATAAGAATTAAGGAGACGTCACTGCTAGCAATTCATCTAAACATTGGATAAGGTCATTAACATCACAATGTCATTTCATTATATTCAATAAAAAGAAATTGAAGTCAGCATGCTTTGATAATGACTAAAGTCATCCAAATTACACTATCATAAAATTATAATGTGTTATTCTTTCAGGATGATTTCGTGGAGATACAGGAGTACTCACACTACCAATAAGAGATGATAGTGTAACCATGAAGAGATGTAAATATAAATTAAACTGTCAAATATTCATTACGGTGAAATCTATCATAATAAAAAATGCTAATATAAACTCAAACTGAAACTGAAAAATAATTTAGAATTATTCACATTTCTTTAGCTGGTAGCTATATATGTTATTGGCAGAACCCTCACACATCTGAGCATCATGATCACTGTCCTCTCTTCCTATTCCATTTCTCCCCCCCCCTCACTGGTGGCAATGGTGGAGATGGTTATGAATCAAACAAGTTTGAGGAGGCCATTCATGTTAATTTGATTTTGGTGGACAAATCTGCATGACTGAGAAGCCCACACACTTGGCCAGAAGCACCTCCC
>OZ038488.1:56118133-56140633 GCA_964036315.1 Acanthosepion esculentum
AATCATTCATATTCTTTTTTGGTAAATAATACAAGTCAATTCCTTTCAGAGCTTTCTAAATGTTCTTTACTTCATTTAATTGGTTTAATGGTTGTAGAATGTCTTCTGGCTAATGTCTATTATCAGCTCTACATCAGTAAATAAGTATGCTTGGGAAAGTTTATCGCTTTTTAACTTTTCTAATTAAACTTTTTATTTGCCTTTTCCTGATTGTGTTCCTAAATTGGAATAAAAGTTTATATCCTGGAGGATGATGACAAAACATTATTACTTTGTCCTTGGAAAACAAGAAGTTTCTAAAATTTTACTGATTGCGTTAGTTGAGTTGAAAATTTTGATCAATTTTTCTGATGGGTTTGATAACTTGTGAGAAGGAAAAAAAAATTCAATTCATTTATTTCCAATGAGTTGAATACACAAATCGTACATAATTATATATATGGAAACGATGAGACAAAGTGGAAACGCTTATAAATGACACATTTTGCTGAAGTTTGTAGGTCTTGGCTTCTTCAGGTCAGAATAAATATATAATAAAAATATAGTTTTAAGGTATGCTATATTTATGGATGAAGCATGTGCATAGAAACTAGTTAACTATGAGTTACTTCCCTTGATGCAGGTCATTCCTGAACAAGATTCTGATGTGGTGTGAAATAAAAAAAAAAAAAGTGGCCCTCACTTGCAAGACGTGTTGACTGCACACATATTTTGAACTTGTGAACTTGGAATAAACAACTGTCAAGCAGATCTCCTGGTTTTTTTTATACCAAAACACTCCACATGAAAATATTACATTGTGTCAGAAATGAAAACCCATGCATACAGTAATGGATATTAATCAACTTCCCATACAGATGTCCAAGGAAAGAAATGATGAAGTATATTACACAAACTAGTTACAGAAATTTGAATTATACCTAGTGACATCAGAAAAAATTACCAAGCCGGACAAAATAAAATGTACGACCTGAGAAAAGGCAATAGAGGTGCACAATGCCCTAACATTAACTGATACAGAAAAAGAAAATTATAAGGCACTAGTGAGAAACTTCAAGGCAAGAAAGACATAGTCAATGAAAGGTATCAGTTTAACACAAGGACTCAGCAGGAAAGAGAAACTTTCCATACAGCTTATATTAGGAAAACAGTCTTGTAACTGACTAAACCTAATAAAAAATTTAATATTATCAATATCTCTGAAAAATATGAAGAACTGAAAGAAATAGATTATATCATCCAGAATTGCGACATCCAACAAATGTATAGAGATACACAACCAAAACAGTGACCCTTAAGCCAGGAAGCACCCACACAGCCTTGGCATAAAAAAGCAGCAGATCTGTGCCATCACAAAAATAGGGACTGATGTCAACACCAAGTGACTTGATGTTGACCTCAGTGTCAATTTTTACATTTACATATATATATATATGTGTATGTATGTATTTATGTATGTATGTATGTGTGTGTATATATGAGTGCATATACATACACACACACGCACACATACATACATATATATATATATATATATATATATATATATATATTTCTTGGTATAAACATGATCTACAGTGAGTGAAAATGTTTGGTTTAGTTGATATCCCTGTTTTTTAAACCCTGAAATAAATGTCTGCTGGCCCAGATGGTGGAAGTCTTAATACAGAGAATGTAAATCTCAACAGGAATCAAATCTGTATAAACTTTTTAATCAGGTGAAATTGCTTTCAAGTCAATCATGCATTACCATAAATCCACAAGAAGCCACTACCCTACTTCAGATATCCACATTCCTTCTTGGGACATTTTAAAGTTTATATTTGCTAACTTTTCCAAACCAAAGCATAAACAAAGTAATCTTTAAGCAGTTAATCAATTTTTTAATCTGACATTAATTTGTATTACCATGATGGTTATATTCTTTTGGTATACATGTTTGAGTAGACATGTCTGTTTTTTAAACAGTGAAAGTAATGTATACCAGCCTCGGAGTTGATAGTCTTAACAAAGAAAATATACATTTGTTACATAGGGTAATTTAGAATGTTGAATTTTGCTCTGAAGAAGGCATGCACTTCCTTTCTTATACATGTCAAATTTGGTGTGTGTTACCATTTTTTATTTTCAAATGAAAACTTCAAGATAAATTTTCCAGCATTTTTCTTTTAAAATATAATAAATCCTTTGATTTATTCTGTTTAGGTTAATGGAAAAATCATTAAAAAATAAATCATTTATACTTTCTTTTATTTCATTTAAAATTTTCTTTAATGCAGTAAACAAGAGAATGTGGTTTATTGTTTATAAAATAACATTTATAGTAATAAAAAAGAAGGGAAAGTGCAGAACAGGATAAATGGAGAAAGGTGAGTTACTTTTTAAAATGTTGAAAGCATACAGTCACACTGATATGATATTTACTTGCATTCTCAGTGAAAAGAAATGGCAGATCTTGATTTTTTTAAAAAGAAACAAATATCTATAGAAACAAACAATATCAATAGATTGATAAAAAATAATTCAACTATTTTATATAAACAATTATAATAAGTAAAAGTATCTTTATATTATATTCACTTAGTGGTCTGTGATTTAATTATCAGTTTAAAACTGGTAACATCATATTATGCAGGTAGCATAATAGTGGAATCAGTGAAGTGAGATCAAATTTCGGTTGAGTCTGTTGCATTTATTTTTGCACAAATGCACTTTGAAAGGTTTGAATCCACAGTCAGAGGGAGGAAGATACCCTCCACCTATGGGCAAAATAGTAGAGGAGAATGAGTTCTCGGGCTTAGGGTAGCAACCAGTCTAAGAAAAGGTAAACTCTGAATTCCAAACCATGTTGAAGTCCACAGGAAACCATTTCTTTAAACTTCAAAACTTTATTTTTCAAACTTCAAAATTTTATTTTTACAATTTAAAAAAATGCTAGCACTGAATGAATATTTCCTTGTCTAGGTTGATTTTTAATACAAGTTCTTTTGAAAGAAGTGTATTTTTATGAAGGCCAGATGGTTTTTGTAAAAAAAAACTGTTACATTTATATATCTTTTTCAGTTCAGCTGTTGAAAATTGCCAAAATTATAAAGGATACATTTCAAGTTTATGGAAAATTGTTTTTTTTGTATTTTCTGGCCAATGACAGTTGTGGTCTCATGCCCTTGTGAAAACTTGGATGGGGCCTTCTGTGTACCTAAATTTCTGAATAAATAAGATCTCAGC
This sequence comes from Acanthosepion esculentum, assembly GCA_964036315.1. NCBI lineage: Eukaryota > Metazoa > Mollusca > Cephalopoda > Sepiida > Sepiidae > Acanthosepion > Acanthosepion esculentum. The sequence goes on from OZ038488.1 coordinate 56,121,362, forward strand.
AGGTCAGTTGAGGAGAAGACTTTTTGACAGCAATGGGATATGTAAATCAGCATCAAGGAGCAGAAGGGTTTTGACATCAAGAAGAGAGCATCAAGAAGGCATCAGTTACCAGCCAGCTGCAGAGAGACTAAATAAATTTGAAGTTCAATTGAAAATTCTCCTGCAGTTGGACAACAAAGAACAAAAGGAATTCTAAGACATTTTCCCAAGCATGAACTGGCAATTTAAAAGGGGTAGTTCTAAATTTGTTATATGTACCAGAGATGCTCATGGGGCAAATAAAAGTAGGTGTTTACATTTTTTATGAAAGATAGTTGCACCTTCCTTTTTCTAAGTTGTATTGTTTTTTTCTTTTTCTTTTTCAATGTCCTTATCTTCTCCCAAACTGTCATTTTTTCCATTTTTTAATGGTATACCTTTTTATCTGAAATCTTTATCCTGCAGTATTAGGTGCACAAAAGGAAATTTTTGTGCAAACTTTGTATTTGTACCTTTTTCATAATTTTGTAATCAATGGGTTTTCCTTTTAAAATTTTATGAAGTGGTTGAGTTTTATATTGTGATTTGCACCTATTATGACTTGCTATTCATACTAAGTTTTTGTGTTTGACACAAGAACTTAGATTTGGTAGGGAATCAAATTTTTATAAAGATGTCACGCTGATCAACAGATAAGAAAAGATATGAATCTGTGGGGATCCATGATCATCTATGTTCTGAAGGGATCTAGCATTTAAAAAAAAGATCATATTGTGATTAATCTCTTTCTTATTGACTTTTATTATGGTATGTATATATAATTTTGAATGATGATTCTGCATGATGCTTTTGTTATTGTCTAAAAGAGACTAGACTGATCATAAACTGAAGAGCCAAATAATTAGAGATAATAACATATAGCTCTTTGTTCCAAATAATTAGAGATAATAACATATAGCTCTTTGAATAAAAATGGAGTCCTAGAGGTGTAAGAGGGATTGTCTGGGTACACGTATCCAGATTTGTTCTAGGGCTGTCTATAACTGAATTGTGTTTGTTGGGAATTTAGTGTGCATGTCACCTACATGCTCATTGGTGTTTGCATCTGGAGAGCGTGTTAGTGACTGAAGTATTTAAAAACGAGCTGAGTGCTCCTGAAACCAGTTTCATGTCACCTGCACATGATGTGTTGGAGGATGTGTTGCCTTGCTGAAAAAATATCAATACTGGAAAACATGGGCAAGCATAAAAGCATTCAAATGATATGCAACAAGTTCTGTATATGTCACCCTTGTCAAAACAGATGTCAGTTTCACTGGTAATCCTTGTATGTTTCAACAGAACACACCTCACACCATTACAGAGTTAACACCAACTTACATAAAACTTTGCTGACAGTCTGAATTCATAGCCATAAGCAGTCTCCACCACATATATACTCAACCATCTGTCGAAGTGGTACAAACATGATTCATCTGGCCAATGCCAGTCTTTCATAGTCCAATGGCCATCTTCTCTGGCCTACGTGAGACACAGTAAAGTCATAGTATCAATAATGTTAGACTTCAACATCTGTCTATATTTCTGAGATGAGGTATTATAACTATTTATACTATTTCTATGTCAGCCCATTTCAGAAGATAAACATGGGAAGAACGTCTGCACAAATGTCATCTAATCTTCAGAAACACCAACATAGAGAGTGATATTCAAACAAATATCACCTGAAGAAAGTCGAAGTGTACAATAGTCAAAATGTTGTGAATCTGACAATAAATATGAGAACAACAGTCCAAACAATGTAAATAGTGTAAATGATATGCTTGTCAGTCAAATACTAGCAAATCGTATATCATGCATTGACTGATGGGTTGAATGGTATCAGTATTGAACTGGGATGTGATTTGTTGAAATATTTGCTGGAGAGTTACCATCCTTGTCATTTGCTGGCAGTCCCATTCTTGATTCATTTATGGAGTCTGCAATTTTCATATCTGGAATTCATAGATTTGGAGTATACATTTTCTACTATTCCTCAAAGAAAACCTAGAGCAGTTACCACCATAGAGATAAAGTGCTTTATTTTTCTTGCCCTGACAATCATTGCACAGTCAGTGATAAATCTTTTCCACCATAGCAGTCACAGTTACACAATTTCTTTACTTATAACATCAGTCAGTTATGTAACATTTTGATACACGCCTAGGCGGTCATGTATCTTTCAATACATAACTGACGAGGCAGATTTTTTCCCACAGTAGGTTGCCATTTCTTTCTGTGGTAAACCATCTGTGGTAGACTGGTTGCCATCCAAGGCTATAGAACCTAGTCTGTCCTGCTATTTGTCCATAGCCGAGGAGGATAAGAAGAGGATTTATACCTTTCCCAAGGGTATTAGCACGTAAGTGAACGTAATGGATTTGACTGAAATTCAAACTCAGATTTCTCAATCCAAGCTGTTATCCATTACTCCACTGTGCCTCCCTAACTCCCTTGTGCCTCCCTACATCACATATACATAATATTGTTGATTTAATTTCAACAAATGGGGATAGGTAGAATCATTCAATATACTGCTGTCTTTAATATTTTTGGCATTTGAATTTATATTTGGCATTGGTTTGACAGTAGGGTATCTGAAAGATGACATGAAAAAAATTTTATCACATTTCCTTTTTCTAAATAATTGATATTTGAGATTCATTGTCAAATCCTTTGTATAGAAATTAATGTCTAATGTAATACAAATTACAATTAGTTGAAAGACCATAAAGCATAAATTACACCTTAAAGAAAAAATGTCTCAGTCTTTGAGAAAATTGCAATAAATCTTTAGAAAGTGATTGTATTTATGTCAGTGTAAGCAATGATAAATATTTTCTCATATATATCTAGAAATAGTGAATATCCTGATATTGAGCTTAAAGAGAAATTCCCAAGAAATATGGAGTCGGCTGTGTGTCTAGTTTTTGTTTACTAGCAGAAAATTCTTGATGGATGATCTGTAAAATGTTTTTTCCTATTTTCTTATCCTAATTAGCATAATGATTTTTTTCAAGATTAAATCTGAATATTGCTCCACTAAAATTCAAACCAGATTTTTCAGAGAGTTAGGTTATATATTACTACTACTACTACTACTACTACTACTACTAGTACTACTACTAAATCTTTACAATCATTACTGCTATATCAGTATTAAGAAATAATTTGTAGGCAATAACAAATCTCTTTAGTTGCATTTTTCATTGGAGCTAGAAATCAGTATTTAAGTGTAGGTAAACAGCCAGGAATTTTGAATAATGACTGTCAAAGTAGGCTGGCCTTTCTCACGTGAAATTAATACAATACAGCCTCCATAATAACATTTTCTTATATTCACTCTTGTTCTACACTTGTCTAAGCTTATTAAATAACAACACACAAAGTGAATTTGATATACTTACTCATTTGATAATTCCATGATGTGTATCATAAATATAAAAAATATCTGATTGTAAAGATGTTAGATGTGATGCAAAGATTTGTTATATATAACCACACTGATTAAAATTAATGTATTACACAGGGAAATTGTCAAAAAGAGAGATAAATTGGTTAGTACTTACCTTAAAAATTATACCAATTAGTAATATCAATGATTTCAGATGAAATTGTAGGTTTTAATTTGTATGATTTGATTCAATATTATGAACGTACGTAAAGGATTCATCAAAAACTAACTAGGCAACTGTAATTGATATCCAACTTATCTCATATACGAGTTTGCTAGTTTTCAGTCCTCACAGAGTGACCCATGACTATAACCTTGTGTTAAAACTAATATTCTTAGTCTGCTTCAGATTAGATCTCTTTATGATTCAATTTACATGTAAACACTAAGAAAGCAAAAATAAAAAATCATTTTCTCTGCAGGTGTCCACATCTGGCTCATGAAACAAATCCCCTAAAAAATACGAAAAACAATCTAAAAAGTGCCAATCATGAACGTTGCCAAAAATGAAAAAATATATTGTCATCCAGTACATCTCACAACATTGTAGGTAGTCATGGTGAACAGGCAAGCTGTCAGTGTCACCACCAGTGACCTTGGTGAACTGATCTAACACATGCATCAACTCCAGACCCTACCAATTTTTTCCCTCTTCGAAGTTGTTTCCCTTGCTCACGAAGAGACATTTTGCTTTGATCCTCTGTATTGGCAATACAAAGAATTCTATCTTAACAATTCTAGTCTTCTTTTCTTTTCACCACACCGACAATACATGTTGTCTTATTTGTTCACTTGTGCTACCATATGCATATATTTTATAACTTAAATAATATGTTAAAAAAAACTGTCATTATAAAAGAAAATTCCTATTTTTGTTTCTTGTTATTTTTCACAAAATATTGTTTTTCTGCTTTTGACTTAGTAGCATATTACATTTTGGAAGCTATAAAATCTCTCTTTCTCACATGTGTTATAATGTTTTCTAATTTATCACAAAGAAAACTATACAATTTTTTAAATGGTTCTTTGTCGTGTAGTCAATCAGAATTTATTAAATAGTTTCTGATGATTTTCTTACTCGTGATTAACTTTTAGCAATCAACTCTCAAAGTTCACTATCTTTGGCCAGGTATACATTGGTCAAATTATCTTCATAGAAAGAAATGCCAAATAATTGAATGAATGATGGAAGTTTTGACCAAGGCATCCAGGATTATATAATTTATATCAAAATGTTTAAGTAAAACAGCAGGTTATAATAGTTTGTAAAAATATTTGCTTGCATCTTGTTATTAAAATAACTGAGGTAATCTATTATACTATTTTAAGGTATATTTGAAAACAGTATAACCATGTGATAAAGCAACAGTCAGTAAGTGAAGTCACTAATTCTGTTGTGTTCATTTCCATTAACTTAAATCAATGAAATATAAGGAATACAGAAAGCAAGTTAGAATCCATTATATCTTTACAGCATAAATAACATCCATTTTTTATGTATGGTATGAATTTCATATATTTAGCAGTATATATATATATATACATATATATATTTAACAGTATATATATATATATATATATATATATATATATATATATATATAACAGTATATATATATATATTTAACAATATATATATATATATATTTAACAGTATATATATATATATATTTAACAGTATATATATATATATATATATATATATATATATATAAAACTGAAAAAGCAAAACATCCAAAGAGCCCTAAGTAATAAAAAATACTGGCCTTTTGAAGCATGAAGTTCAAGATGGACTTGCAACGCATCTATGTGTGTGCATTCAATATTATATTATTTCATTTATTTTTCAGATTTGTTTCCATATTAAGACATATCCTCACATGTGCTGCACATTTCAAAGATTTTTATTCTGTTTTCATGAATACTTATGGCAAAATATATTTCAGAAAATGCAAATCTAAAAAGAAAAGCCAAAGGGAATTTGGTTGAGTGATTATATTTGAAAATGCATTAAGTGCTTTTCTTTTAAATATTTATTTTGGAAGTATGAACACATTTTTCTTCTGTTTGTACTAAATTTGTATTTTATCTTTCAAAAGATTTCTTTGTTGGTAAAATAATGGGTATATATTACATGATGCGTATTTGAGCAAAAAGAAAACTAAGCTACACCTACCTCCTGATCAACTGTATTATATATATATATATATATATATATATATATACATGACTTTGCATGTATGACTTTGCATATGAGTTACATATGACTTTGTATATAAGTTTTGCAGGGTGTGTCAGGTGTTTGTGAACAAATTTTGACTTGAGGTAATTTATAATATTTAGCAGAAAAAATAGATATTTTTGCAAAATTTAGTATATATGTTTATTTGCTATTTATATAAACAGAAAATATATTAAAAGAATTGTTGGGCTTAATCCATTTCCATTTCATAATATATATATATATATATATATATATATATATATATTCAGAACATAAGTCTGTTCCCTACAATCTCTATCAACTTTGATTATGGCCTTGATGTAGCCTTGAAAATGATTACATGTATTGATCAGGTGTTTTTAATTCATGTTGTCCATGACATCCTGAATAGCAGCCTTCAGTGAGTCCTTGGTATTTTGAACATGCATGTTTCCCTCTCAAACACAATAGTCCATCAGGTGTAAATCTAAGAGATACAAGGTCAAATGTTAGGTATAACATGATCATAAAAATGTTCAGCCAGTCATTTCTGGCTCTTGCAGGCTGTGTAAGAGGGAGTCTTGCTGGTACAGGTATAGCCTCCTACAAGCTACTTCCTTGATCCAGGACTTGACAGTGGTATAAGTGTTAGCATTTTCATTAAAACCTTGTGGGAAAAAGTGAGGATGTATGACTCATTATTCCCAAAATCATCACAAATGACAGAAACTTACCATGGGGACTTCTGTGGGCTGGTGCTCAGCAACCTGTCATTTCATCTGTTCTCTTTTTGATCTTGAAAAAATTTCTTCTCATGTGAGAAAAACCAGAGTATGTTGGAATCCTTAGATAGCTTGGCTTTGTTTAGCAAGTGATTTGATCAGGTACTATTGGATATGAACTACCCTCTTCTCATAATGTAGGGTTTGTATCTGATGTTTTCATGCACCACAGGCCTGATTGTTGACTACAAAGGATGGAACTGATTGTCAGTGACTCTGATTGATTTTCCATGTTTCTTGTTGATGATAACTTGAACTTAATGGGCAGACTCCACATTCCTGACAAATTTTGCTTTTGGCTACTGAAGACACATTCAAGTCAGAGGCCTGGAGTTATTTTCTTATCTTTGACATGAAGGACCTGGCAACATTTATGAAGGTTACACTCTCTGAATATGTGCAGATAAAGCAGTGATAATGGCATCCATTTTCATTTGTGTTAGAGTTGAATCTTCCATTGCTTGAGTGAAAAAAAGACAAGATGTTTAGTTCAGGTTGGTTACCTATGGCTTTCTAAAGATGTGTCTACAGATAAATGATGCGCATCTCGTACGTGACATATATGACTTTGTGTATGATTTATATATGACTTTATACATGATTTTATAGAGATAATGAAACAAAGTGGAAAACCTTTAAAAACAATGCATTTCACCTTCATGTTGTAGGTATCTTGAAGTTAGAACGAATGACAAACCTGTGTTTGAAGAAAGTTCATTGGTTTTTTTTTTAGGAAGGTATTAAAAAACCTTATCAGATACTATGGCCAGAAAGTGCTTTTTTTATAATGAAGCTGTTCGCATATGCTAGATTTGAAATTGGCCTTCTTTGAGTTGATGCCTGTTTTGATATTAGTTCATATACCACAATGTGTTATTATTGCTTTTGTGATGATTGGTAATATTGTGTATTATGTACACACACACATGCATGCAGAGACACATGCCAATTTAGGCATATTAGTTGCTATCAGAATAAAATACATAACATTGGTGATGAAAAGTTCTCAATTCAATCCATTTCCCCAAATCTGACCAAATGACCAAACATCAGATTTTATTTTGACTAAGAATTGACTAAGACATTTTCAGCACCCCTTTGTATGTAAAATTTCTAAATATATTCATAGGAAACACATTTTATTCATGTCTATATATGTGTATATGTGTGTTTCCAAAACTTTTCATAGAGTGCACAGATATTACACTCTGATCCTTGGCAGAGTGCCAGAGAATGACACTTGATCCTTGGCAGAGCAGCAAGATACTCTGATCTTAGGCACAATCCATACTAAAATATTTCTATCATTATGTTATCAGTACACTGCAAGTACAATTATAATAATATATATTTAATATGTAAATAAACTTTCATAGTTTAAAATTATCAGCATTACTAGTGTTATATTTAAACTTTAAAATTAATAAATTGTAATCACTGGAGTAGAAATTTTAGAGATGGTCAATTTAATGTTCTATATTCTAGCATATATAGTTTAACTACTTTTTATGAATAATAACATAACAAAGGCATGTCTGAGATGTGCAATAGTTCTATATTTCCTACTGACACCAATGGCTAGTGCTTAATTGCAGTTCAGTTCTAGTATTTTAAATATTTTTTAAGGCATATAGGCATTCCTTCTATGTGAAAAACTAATACAATGTAGTCTTGCAAATTCTACTTGTCCATTTCTGGTTTCGCGTTTTTAAAGATAAATTTGATAAATATCAATACAAAACTGACAAAGACATACTGCATTTTATTTCTACTCTGTAGATATCTTGAACCATTTGGAGAGATAGTTTTTGTTTTCTTTTTATTTTACTATTTATTTACCTTCTGTTTTGTTACCCTGTAAAGATTTGATGAGCAGAGTTCCATAAAAAACGATCTTACTTAGCATTTTATTTCTTTCTTGAAATCATATTGATTGGCCTTTTTTAAAGTAACACACACACACACACACACACACACATATATATGTATATATATGATGGCCTGAAGACTGCATTTAACCATGAAACAGACTCTTGCACTGGGTGTTGAAATCTATGTCCACTTATATTTATATATGCTCTATCCCTGATATTGAGCACTTTAATCCATAAATATAGCTACATTAAACCTAAATTTTCATCATATATATATATATATATATATATATGTGTGTGTGTGTGTGTGTGTGTGTGTGTGATAAAATGTAGGTTTAAGGTATTCTCTCTCTCTCTCTCTCTCTCTCTCTATATATATATATATATATATATAAATATATATATATATATACATATATATATATATATATATATATATATATATATATATATATATATATATATATATATATGGAGAGAGGAAAAATAATAGTGAGAGTGTGAGAAGAATGAGAGAGAGGAAAAAGACAAAGAGACTTTATGGATGGTGAAATTATGTATAACAAACCATATATATTAGGTAAGACCAAATATTTTCACTAAAAATCAATGCCTAATTTTTTTAAATAATTCAAATTTTTTAAATTTCTTAATTTTTTTCTTGATTTGGTTGGAAAAAGAAAAAGGCCAAAGATTTGGTATAAAATGTCATTAAATATAATATAGAATTATCAGAAATTCAATGTTTATTTTAATCACCAATAAATCAATCATTATATATTTGTTGATAGCTTATTCAAAATCTAAAAGCATGGATGACTGAATTTTTATAGTGAAATTTTTTGGAACCAATTGTGTTCTGAATTTGCTATTTTTTTCTTTTCAACTCCTCATTAAGCAGAGCTTCTAATACTTTGCTTATCATGGGTTACTTTAGTAATCTGCATAACTAAAATGGAATGTAGCATTAAAATGTAATGTTCACATTCCCTTTTTCTTTTTTAGTTTCATCTTCATCAGTAAATTTCTTCTCATTCCTCATTTGTTAACATTTCCCAGTGGCCTTCAATTTGTGCTTTCATTTCCTCATCAAATATACTGACAAATCTTTCTCCCACAACTTCTCTTGCCATGTCAATGATTTTCTTAACTTCTCCATTGATCTCATGGATGCCTTTAAAATCAATAATGATATCACTCCATACATTCCTGCTGCAAGTATTTACAGGTTCTTGTTTTTATTCATCCACTACAACTTTGATCTTGCAATATATTTCCCAGGACTGCATAATTTCAAGATTACTGTCTGAATTAACTGCCACTCAAATGGAGTCAAATGACTGGTGAGTGTATAAAGCCTTGAAACAATGAATAATGTCCCAGTCAACAGATTGCAAAAATGTGGTTATGCAAACATATAGCTGCAATATTTTTATTTTCTGAGGAAACAGATTTAAGATAGCCAGACATATTATCTATCATTAATGGACTTTAAATTCTAATCTTTCCTGTTCCAAGTATTTGTTCACTTCTGGGAAAAACATTCTTGGAACAATTCCATAAGCAAAACTTGTCTATTGGTAAAAGGACTTTAAATGAAATCCTTCCACTTCCAAAAAAAGCATTATTGGAACTGTTCCATAAACAAAACTTGTCTATTAGTAAAAGGACTTTAAATTCAAATTATTCCTCTTGCAAAAAAGAAAAGCATTATTGAAACCATTCCATAAAAAGTACTTGTCCATTAATAGAATAACTTTAAATTCAAATACTTTTTCTTCCAAAAAAGCATTATTGTAACCATTCTATAAAAAAAACTTGTCTATTGGTAAGAGAACTTTAAATTCAAATCCCTCCTTTTCCAAAAAAACATGATTATAAACATTCCAACAACAAAACTTGTCTATTAGTGAAAGGATTTTAAATTCAAACTGTTCCTCTTCCAAAAAAACATTATCAGAATCACTCCATAAACAAATCTTGTCTATTAGTAAAAGGACTCTAAATTCAAATTGTCTTTCCAGGTATTTGTTCACCTCTGGGAAAAAGTATTAATGGAACTATTCTTTAAAACAAAAATGTTATCACTTATCCTTTCTGATTATTTTGCCAGTAGAAGAGCAAATAATTTTTGTTTTTGTTTATTAGAGCACCTAGTGTTTTCCCTTTCTAGAGTAAACCTCACTATGACCTTCATTATTACCACACATAGTAACACCAGAATTAACCTGTCCTTCCATGACTTATATCCTGCTGCTTGCTTTTTGCTTTTATGAATGTAGATTCCATTCAACATTTTTCTTCACAAAATAGTTGTTTTTGGATAATAATAGCTTCTAGAATTTTATGAATTTTTATGCTCTCTGGGAAATAGTATCTCCAATATTAATAATCAAAAAACAGCATTCAGTTCTTACATTGGTACACATGCACTACACTCTCTCACATGTTGACCTGGCACCTACCAAAAATTAACTTTATTTTTGAATTTTGTCTTTTTTAAAATGTGGATGAGGTTAATATAGTTTTATTTTCTACTTGTAGAAAATACAATTATAATAGTTACATCACTCTGGCCATGACTCAATTAGTTCCCATTTAAAGAAAAAATTATAAAAATATAGGAAAAATTTAATAAAAAATGCAGTGCCTCATCAGTCATTTTTAATGGAACTTATATAAAAGAGGGATTGCTACCCAAATACATAATTATATATATATATATATGATAGAAATTATTAGGAGGATTTGATAATTATATTTAAGTAATTCATCGAGTCTGAAACCTCAACAGAATGCAGAAAGCACTGGACGGCCGTTTCGTCCTATATTTGGGACTCATCAGCAGTGTGCATCCACTACCGAGAATTGAAACCCTGACAGTTAGGTTGTCAAGCAAAGATGAGTTCCAAATATAGGACAAAACGGCCGTCCAGTGCTTTCTGCATTCTGTTGAGGTTTCAGACTCAATTACTTAAATATAATTATCAAATCCTCATAATAATTTCTATGATGTGTATATCATTGCTTGAACTGGCTTCTAATGCTCTAGAATGAGTGGCTTGGGGATAGTAGTTGTGGCTCCAGGGGACACAGTCCTATGGTTAGAGAGAATCTCAGTAGAGTTCCACCACGGAATATGTGAGCGAGCGGCGGTATATTGAGTCCAGTGCTTTCTGTATTCTGTTGAGGTTTCAGACTCGATGAATTACTTAAATATATATATATATATATATATATATATATATATATATATATATTACCACATAACATCTAACCATGGTATCGTTCAACATGGATTCACTTGTCTTATAACCGTTACACATGATTTCTTTATCATCTTTTCAAAAATAGCAGTATGTAGATAAAATAATTCTGCTTACCATGCAGAAAACACATTAGTTCTTGAAAATGACTGACTTGCTTGAAGCAACACCGTAAATGCTTCAGACAGTTTATCCACAATTTTGATCCCAACACATAACACCTTATTTGAAATTGAGAAAATACAATAAAAATGAAGCAGAATGACCTTGTTAGTTCTTTTTAATCAAACATGTTTATGTATATATGTAAATTGAACTGCACCACATATTTGATATATATATATATATATATATATATATATATATATATGAAAAATTCTCAGAGTTAACCTGTAGAAAAGACAATATAAATGACAAATAGGAAAACTGTAGTAGTTGCTGACACGTTTCATCCAATATGGACTTCCTCAAAGCAAAAATAAATTTATTGGTTAAATAAATTCATTTCGTTTTTTCTTTGAGAAAGTCCACATTGGACAAAATTCATCAGCAACTACTACAGTTTTCCTATTTGTCATTTATATTTATAAATATATATATATATATATATACATATGTATGTATGTATGTATGTATGTGTGTGTGTGTGTGTGTATTTCAAATTTGAATCAACCCACAACAAACAAAAGGGGAGAAGAGTTTTTAAATATAAAAATATAAAATATTACTATTTTGGGGTTTTTGCAACTAAATTTTTCTCGGTATGTATGGGTATTAAAGTTCTTGCATTAAAGTTTCTTCTTTGCAGCTGTTTGTTAAGATGAAATAATGTGATGTTTTTGTGTATATGTGTGAGAAAAAAGAGGAAAGGGAGCAAATGAGGAGAAAGGTGTATATGTCACCTAGCTTGGTGAGGAAGAGAGTAAGTGTCATGTAGCTAGGTGAGGAAGATGGCTAAATGTGTCTGGAATTTCTTTTAAATTTATTAACCAGAAGAATGTGTGAATCATATGACTCAGAAATCATTTATTTGTTATTTGGCGTTTGACTGTTTTGCTGTTTATTTCTGCCTTCGCTCCACACACACACACACACACACACACACACACACACACACACACACACACATATATATATATATATATATAGATAGATAAATTGGTGTAATAACTTCAGAAAGAATGAGTATATCAGTATGAAATAAGATAAGTGGAAAGTTTAATGATTAATTTTATTGTTCTACTCAATAAATATATATTTTCAACATATTCTGCTTCCTTGTCAAAGTATATATTTATTTACCCAGTGTTAAAAACGTATACATATTTTTCAGTGTTATGTCCCTTCAGACCATCATGACCATCTATCCACAGATTCATTTTCTTTATTATCTGTGAATTGCTATGACGTCTTAGGAAAGATAATTGAGTGGTTTCCTGTTGCCCACCCCATGGTTTTCAGTTCAGAGATCATTTATCCAGATAGCTGCTGCCCAAGGCTAGAGAACTGAATTTAAAAAATTATAAATATGAAGTATAAAGCCAAATCAACTGATGACAATTTGGAACATATATTTAGAAACACAAATATGTATTATTCATGTGCACACAAACACATAATGTAAATTATATATGTATGTATGCATATATATATGTATATATATATATATATATATATATATATATATATATATATATATATATATATATATATATACATATATTATATATCCAAATACAAAAGAACGAAGAGTAAGATTTCAGTATTCAAAATAGTAATTTAAAACAGGGCTCATATAAAAAAGTAAAGCAATAAATATTTATTTATCATGCAGTGTTACATTAGAACATGCACATAACCACTACAAAACTGCACATCTTGTTTCAATGTTAAAAAAAATTTATAACATTGAAACAAGATGTACAGTTTTGTAGTGAGTATGTGTATGTTCTAATATAACACTGCATAATAAATAAATAAATATATATATATATATATATATATATGCCATCTTGGTCCAACACTTTTACTGTCGTAACAATTGAATGAAACCACCTCTTCTACTTCAACAGCTTCTTCTCTCATACTTCCTAAAAGTGGAACTCCTTTCCTCTTACTTACTTCTCTGATAACTATAATCTTCAAAAATTTAAATGTAATGTCAATCAACATCTTCTGAGGCCTTGATCTCGATCCCTGTCCTTCTCTTTATCCTTTCCTCAAATATCCCTCTTTACTCTTACTTTCACTCTCTGTAACCCCTTGCATGGTAGTGGCACTCCTGCCTTGCTTGGGGTGAAATGTTTAAATAAAAAAAAAATATATACATTAAGCAAAATTTCAGGTGAGCAGGGACTAAACAAACACAACTGCCAGTTGCATGCAATCATCAAGTGGTCAGTCGCAGTAGTCTGTAAAATAAAAACTCTTATACTACTTTCTAAGTCCAAGATGGTAAGCCAACCGAAATCACCAGGGAGAGGGTAACCTATCTTGCCAAAATCAAAATAACCGAAAAACACAAAAAAAATTAAAAATTCACCAGTAAATGTTTGCCATTGTAGCCAGAAATTGCTCAATGCCATGGGGAACAATAGCACCATGACAGAGGAGTTTACAGCTTCAAGCAAAAATGTACTCTACAATACCTGGCTGCTAAAGTCATCCCTGTCAGAGCATTTACAATTAGGAATAAGAATAAGCGACTCCCAAAAAAGTCTGCCTAAGATTGCACACTGGAACAAAGAGTGATTGAAAAATCACAAAACTCTCAAGTCAACCTTTGATAAGTATTAAATATTATTATATATAATTTAATATCTAATAATATATGATATATGTAAATATAGTTATAATTCTTATGAAATTTGCAACAGAGTGCATGCTCATGTATGAGCATGAATATTTATTAAGAATGATTTGCTATTATCAAATGCTAAATATATCAGATTTTGCTACCAATAGGCAAATTTAGTTCCTATTTTAAAATGCTGTCCTATTCAGATTCAATTTATATTTACTCATATTATTTTGCTTTTGATGTTACTTGGGATTATTTACTTTTGGATTCACACTGCACTTGTTTGTTAAGCCTTTCCAAATGGGTCATAATGTTGAATTTGCCATGTAATTGCATCAACAATAGTTGATTTCATTTCCAACTTATCCCCACCACCACATGTATAAACTTTCTGTTAGTTCTTCTCTAAATATTTCTCTAGCTTTTATGACATGAGAGGGTCAACATTCAGATCCAAACCACTTATTAGTAAAAATAAAACATGGGTATAATGAAGGAGCAAACAGAGGTAAAATCAATATCTACATACAGTTTTAGATTGCAAAAAGAAAAAGAGAGTGAAAAAGAGGGAATAAGAAAGAAAGAAATGTCAAATTTGTGTAAATATTTCAGGAAATAAAAGGAATTGTCTGACGACGACAAAGTGTCTGGCCACAAGGAATAGTCACAAACAAGGAAAAGTAAAAAGCATTACATTGTCTTTTACTTGTATTTTTATTTTCAAATTACGAAACTGAGTATTTACTAGCATGCACGTGGAAATACACTTATGAGTAAGATCATAAGATTATCCTATAAAAGCAGACAGAAAAAGAAATGAATGCTTGGCTGTCAGTAATTGGCTTTATCTGCATTAATATATATATATATATATACATATATATATATATATATATATGTGGGGGGAAGATGTCTGACAAAATGGAAGAAAGTTTTTCCACTTTGTCATACATCTTTCCTCTAAAATTGTTCTTGATATATAAAAATTTATATATCATTATGGCATATATATATATGTGTGTGTGTGTATGTGTATGTGAGTGTGTGTGTGCGTGTGTGCTTATAACTGCAAATTACTTTCCAGATTTAATCGCGATTTAAGAACACTTTACATTTACTTAAAAACAAGATGTCTATACTTTTTAATTTAACGTATGAAACTTTTATATTTTGGGATTTATTTTTATAAGTTCTTAAATTTTTATATTTGGGAATATCTTTTATAAATGACAACAAATTTGATACCACCAATTTCATTGATGTGGCTAGATCAAGGCGGTGGTCATAAACTCCTGATCAAAAATTTAAGACCACTTGAAAAAATTTTAAAAGAGACTGTTTGTCATGGGTACATTATAAACTTTTTCTTACTTAAGGTTACTAATTCTATAATCTAAAAGGTTATGTAGACAAAAATTTATAATCCAATCAATTTATTCAGAAATGGACATTTTTATAAAATGAGGTGTTTTACACTTGATCAAAATTATAAGACCAGGGGGTATAAATTGTTAGATCTAGGGTAATTCCAATGTTTTTAGTTCAGTTAGAGATTAGCAATCACTGTGTAAAGGGGTCTTAACATTGCCTAAAGAAAGCAAACTTACCGAAGTTGAGCATGCTCAAATACTAGATTTCCATGATCAAGGTTTGTCACAGCGGGTGATTGCAGCTAAGGTAAATCGCAGTAAAACTGTGATTTGCAACTTTCTAAAGGACAGTGTGAATTATGGGAATGCAAAGTCTACTGGTAGGCCCAAAAATATTTCTCCAGCACTGAGTAAGAGAATAAGACGGGTTGTTGTGAAAGCCAGTGGACTTTCTTCTAGTCAAATTAAGGCAGCCACAGATGCTGATTGCAGTCCAGTAACCATCAGATGACACTTACAACAAAAACACATGGTAAATAAAAAGCGTAAACAAATTCCTCGGCTGCTTCCATGTCACTAAGTGAACTGTTTAAGGTTTGGTCATGAATACCAAACACGGGACATTGAAAAGTGGAAGAAAGTCCTGTTTTCTGATAAGAAAAAATTCAATCTAGATGGTCCTGATGGCTGCAATGATATTGCCATAAGAAAAACATGCCTCCTGAAATTTTCTTCACACATCATAGTGGTGGAGGGTCCCTAATGGTATGGGGTGCCTTTTGTTACAAAGGGACGATGGAGTTCCAGGTGGTGCAGAGTCGTCAGACAGCAGCTGGTTATGTTAGCATGCTACAAAAAGCATCGTTGGTGATGGAGGGCCATCATTTATGTGGGCATGGATGGTTATTCCAACAGGATAATGCTGCAATCCACGCTGCATGTCGGACCTTGACCTTTCTACAAAAAATGTGGTCCATCTCTTGAGACATCCTGCATGCTCACCGGACTTGAACCCAATTGAAAATGTTTGGGGATGGATGGCAAGAGATGTTTATCGAAATGGCAAACAATATTCAACAAAAAATGAACTTCGTCAAGTTATTTTCAGAAGCTGGAGAAATATTCTCGCAGCTATAATGAAAACACTAATTTCTAGCATGCCCCAAAGAATTTTTGAAGTCATCAAAACCAGTGGAGGTAGAACTCATTATTAAATTTGGTTGTTGAATTTTTTTTACACTTTTTGTAGAATTTTTGTCTCTGGTCTTATAATTTTGATCAAGTGTAAAACGCCTCATTTTATAAAAATGTCAGTTTCTCAATAAAATGTTCAGATTATAATTTTTTGTCTACATAACCTTTTAGATAATAAAATTAGTAACCTTAAGTAAGAAATGTTTAAAATTTTTCCATGAAAAACAGTCTTTTTAAAAAAAATTTCAAGTGGTCTTAAATTATTGATCAGGAGTGTATGTGTTCGAGTAGAACTCTGCTCTTTCACACATGGCCCACATCACCTAGGCGTGGCTGGGCAAGAATTTTCAGTCATGTCACCCCAGCTGCCTTGAATCCCTTTAGATACTGTATCTGAGTAAATCTCAGTAGCCTCACAGTGCCAAGAACTCATTATGGATGGGATGTCCAACAGAAACAAGAACCACTGGACACTTCTCAGATCTCCATCGAAGCCAAGTCTGAGTGCACTTTCATTAATTAAACTTTTCCTGCTTTTCTAACTTTAACATGTGTGCAAATTTAAAACAAAAATACACTGATGTTTTTTTGTTAAATATCTTTATTTTAATTTGTTCTCAGTTTTTTAATTATTTCACCCCAAACAAGGCAAAGTAACCACTAAAAAATGTAACAAACCCAAAATGACAGAGCAATCATATCAGTATAAAATAAATTCAAGACACAAAAAATAGAAGAGTACAACTGTCAGTTCCATGCTAAGTAATCTTCATGTGTGTGTAGCAAATTTTATCGTCCAGGTTTTTTTTATATTAAAAATCTAAACATCCAAATTTTAAACAATAATAAAATAAGAATAAAGAAAATATGGGTACATCTGTTAAATCTGTTGTTGTCGGAGATGATTCATTTGAAGTCGCTGATACATGTTTGTTTCAGCATGTACTGGAGAAAGGAAAAACTATGTTGCTACATCTTCTCTTATGTTTGAACTGCTTGGAGACAGTCACAAAGTTGAAATCTGTGGGTTTCTATAAGTAATTTTTCCCAAAAGTAGGCCCAAGAAAAATAGGGTTTTAGTTTTCTCTGATTGGTCAAATATTTTCATGGTGATGTCAATTTCTAACCAATAGACACTTTAATTTGAATGGTCTGTGTTGTATTGTGGAATGTTTTTGGCATGGTTGTAAATATTGTCTGTTATTGAGTAGAAAATAAACTTTGGGCATGTTTTAATATAGTATGTATATGGGAATGTAATTGTATTGGAAATAGGATTTATTTCCTATATATGTTTTATTCTTCCTAGATTCTTTCTTTTGCAATATCCAAACAATGAAAATCCATAAACACTTTATTAGAATATATATAGTGTTACATCTTAAATAAAATTCAAATCACATCATACTTCATAACCCTATTCATCATAGCTAAAAATAGAACAGTTGGTGGGCCATAATAAGGTGGCCATTGACTGACATCTGTGTTGAAATAGTGGTCTGCCCGTGGACACCAAAGACTGACACAACGGATGCTTCTGTGATCCCTGCAGTACCATATAAATGTTCTAAATTCTACATTTAATCAGTTCATCTGTGGGTTTCTTGTGTGCACAGTAGTTTTATCCTCATCTACAGTTTTTGTGCCATATTTCTTTGGAATCACAAATCTACACCTCACTCAAACAAACAACAGTCTACAAGTCACTTCTTTGAATATTCATCAAGGAATTCATTATCATAACTAACATAAACTTTATTGTAAATCTTCCTCTACAAAAAACTGTCTTATGTATAACACCTTTTTTGTTAGCTCCATTGCTGTTTTTTACTGTTTCTCGTACTCCTCAACCACAAATAATAATATTGACAAGTCAATTTTTCTTCTTCCCCTCTTTCTTCTTTCCTTCTTTGCCTTACTATACTTATGCATTTACCTACACATATAGCAGTAGTAGTATATCAGGTACTTATTCTTATACTTTCATTTGGAAGGTAATTTAGACATTTTGTTCAATAACCTATCATGTAGGGGAATTCTAAAATGCCTAAATTTACTTCCAGGTATCATCCACATTTTTAAGATTCTGCCTTGTAAATATATGCACTCCTTAAAATTCTCCATTTCACCTTCAGTGCTTTGCTGTCTTTATCTTTCAGTTCCAACAAATATATAGAAAACATTGTACTTTTGTCAGATTTCCTTCTCATTAAAGAAGTTTTGTGGTCATAGCTTCTTTGATTTCATGGCCTTTCACTAGCACCAACATAGAATGTGTCAAGTTTACCTTGAGTTTCCACCACTGATAAAC